>CM026398.1:32907805-32940794 GCA_014843695.1 Archivesica marissinica
GGTAAGCTTCTTGGACACAAGGTATGTTTCTCAGACATGAGGTAAGCTTCTTGTACACGAGGTATGTTTCTCAAGCATGAGGTAAGTTTTTGTGCGCGAGGTATGTTTCTCAAGCACGCGGTAAGCTTCTTGTACACGAGGTATGTTTCTCAGGCATGAGGTAAGCTTCTTGTGCACGAGGTATGTTTCTCAAGCATGAGGTAAGCTTCTTGTGCACGAGGTATGTTTCTCAAGCATGAGGTAAGCTTCTTGTGCATGAGGTATGTTTCTCAAGCATGAGGTAAGCTTCTTGTGCATGAGGTATGTTTCTCAAGCATAAGGTAAGCTTCTTGTGCACGAGGTATGTTTCTCAGGCATGAGGTAAGCTTCTTGTGCACGAGGTATGTTTCTCAAGCATGAGGTAAGCTTCTTGTGCATGAGGTATGTTTCTCAGACATGAGGTAAGCTTCTTGTGCACGAGGTATGTTTCTCAGGCATGAGGTAAGCTTCTTGTGCATGAGGTATGTTTCTCAGGCATGAGGTAAGCTTCTTGTGCATGAGGTATGTTTCTCAAGCATGAGGTAAGCTTCTTGTGCATGAGGTAAGCTTCTTGTGCATGAGGTATGTTTCTCAGGCATGAGGTAAGCTTCTTGTGCACGATGTATGTTTCTCAGATATGAGTTAAGCTTCTTGTGCACAAGGTATGTTTCTCAGGCACGAGGTATGTTTCTCAGGCATAAGGTAAGCTTCTTGTGCACGAGGTAAGCTTCTTGTGAATGAGGTATGTTTCTCAGGCATGAGGTAAGCTTCTTGTGCACGAGGTATGTTTCTCAGGCACGAGGTATGTTTCTTGTGCATGAGGTAAGCTTCTTGTGCATGAGGTAAGCTTCTTGTGCATGAGGTAAGCTTCTTGTGCATGAGGTATGTTTCTTGTGCATGAGGTTAGCTTCTTGTGCACGAGGTATGTTTCTCAGGCACGAGGTATGTTTCTTGTGCATGAGGTAAGCTTCTTGTGCATGAGGTCAGCTTCTTGTGTATGAGGTAAGCTTCTTGTGCATGAGGTATGTTTCTCAGGCATGAGGTAAGCTTCTTGTGCATGAGGTAAGATTCTTGTGCATGAGGTAAGCTTCTTGTGCATGAGGTAAGCTTCTTGTGCATGAGGTAAGCTTCTTGTGCATGAGGTTAGCTTCTTGTTCCCACTGGGTGTGTCGAATTATTTCATGTGAGGAAACTATATAACTGGCTTGCGGAAGGTCAGGGGTTCTACCCAGGTGCCCGTCCGTGTCTGAAATACTGCTCGGAGGGGCACCTGGTGTCTTCCTCCACCAATACTACTGCTCGGAGGGGCACCCGGTGTCTTCCTCCACCAATACTACTGCATGGAGGGGCACCCGGTGTCTTCCTCCACCAATACTACTGCTCGGAGGGGCACCCGGTGTCTTCCTCCACCAATATACTACTGCACAGAGGAGCACCCGGTGTCTTCCTCCACCAATACTACTGCTCGGAGGGGCACCCGGTGTCTTCCTCCACCAATACTACTGCACGGAGGGGCACCCGGTGTCTTCCTCCACCAATACTACTGCTCGGAAGGGCACCCGGTGTCTTCCTCCACCAATACTACTGCATGGAGGGGCACCCGTGTGTCTTCCTCCACCAATACTACTGCACGGAGGGCACCCGGTGTCTTCCTCCACCAATACTACTGCACGGATGGGCACCCGGTGTCTTCCTCCACCAATACTACTGCACAGAGGGGCACCCGGTGTCTTCCTCCACCAATACTACTGCTCGGAGGGGCACCCGGTGTCTTCCTCCACCAATACTAGTGCACGGAGGGGCACCCGATGTCTTCCTCCACCAATAGTACTCCTAGGAGGGGCACCCGGTGTCTTCCTCCACCAATACTACTGCACGGAGGGGCACCCGGTGTCTTCCTCCACCATACTACTGCACGGAGGGGCACCCGGTGTCTTCCTCCACCAATACTACTGCTCGGAGGGGCACCAGTGTCTTCCTCCACCAATACTACTGCACGGAGGGGCACCCGGTGTCTTCCTCCACCAATACTACTGCACGGAGGGGGCACCCGGTGTCTCCTCCACCAATACTACTGCACGGAGGGGCCCCGGTGTCTTCCTCCACCAATACTACTGCACGGAGGGGCACCTGGTGTCTTCCTCCACCAATACTACTGCACGGAGGGGCACCTGGTGTCTTCCTCCCAATACTACTGCTCGGAGGGGCACCCGTGTCTTCCTCCACCAATACTACTACGCACGGAGGGGCACCTGGTGTCTTCCTCCACCAATACTACTGCACGGAGGGGCACCTGGTGTCTTCCTCCACCAATACTACTGCACGGAGGGGCACCCGTGTCTTCCTCCACAATACTACTGCACGGAGGTCACCCGGTGTCTTCCTCCACCAATACTACTGCAGGAGGGGCACCCGGTGTCTTCCTCCACCAATACTACTGCTCGGAGGGGCACCCGGTGTCTTCCTCCACCAATACTACTGCACGGAGGGGCACCCGGTGTCTTCCTCCACCAATACTTGCTCGGAGGGGCACCCGGTGTCTTTCCTCCAATACTACTGCTGGAGGGGCACCCGGTGTCTTCCTCCACCAATACTACTGCTCGGAGGGGTACCCGGTGTCTTCTCCACCAATACTACTGCTCGGAGGGGCACCCGGTGTCTTCCTCCACCAATACTACTGCACGGAGGGGCACCCGGTGTCTTCCTCCACCAATACTACTGCACGGAGGGGCACCCGGTGTCTTCCTCCACCTGCTCGGAGGGCACCCGTGTCTTCCTCCACCAATACTACTGCACGGAGGGGCACCCGGTGTCTTCCTCCACCAATACTACTGCACGGAGGGGCACCCGGTCTTCCTCCACCAATACTACTGCACGGAGGGGCACCCGTGGTGTCTTCCTCCACCAATACTACTGCTCGGAGGGGTACCCAGTGACTTCTTCCACCAATACTACTGCTCGGAGGGGCACCCAGTGTCTTCCTCCACCAATACTACTGCACGGAGGGGCACCCGGTGTCTTCCTCCACCAATACTACTGCACAGAGGGGCACCCGGTGTCTTCCTCCACCAATACTACTGCACGGAGGGGCACCCGGTGTCTTCCTCCACCTATAATACTGCACAGAGGGGCACCCGGTGTCTTCCTCCACCTATACTATCTAGAGAGTCGCTGTTAGTATGGCGTTAGACCCCAAGAACAAACACAACATTTCTTGTAAGTGCACAGCGTTAGTATCACCTACCTCTATACGTTCAGTTTACAGATAGAGCTGTGAAAGTCTATGCTTTTATTACAGCATTTCAGTTATTTGAAGGGTCATCAATTATTAAGTTGGATTTTTAAAAAAAATTATTTTTTTCCCTCGCTTATAGGACGGGACACCACTTTGAAATAATAATCTTGTGATAAAATCCTGTCTTATAGGCGAGTAGGTATGGTAGTGGTTTTTCATCTTTGATCATTTAAGTTGGAAATGGATATAATCATTTCAAACAAAACAAATAATATCTTGATCGAAAATTTCCATAAAATTTCGGTTTTAAACAGACTCGTTTTTAGATGATTAGCATAAGAAAATCATTACATATTTCAGGGCTACGACACGAATGTGGGGGAGAAGGGAACCCAACTTAGCGGTGGTCAGAAGCAGAGGATAGCTATTGCCAGGGCTCTTATAAGGAACCCTAAAATATTGTTGTTAGACGAGGCCACATCAGCATTAGATACAATGAGTGAAAAGGTATTGTACCATTTACAGCGATTTTTTTTATTTATGCAAATTTATTTTAGCTCGATTGCGAGAACAAGTTCTTACAAATAATATTAATCACTCTCGCGACCACGAGGGAGGGAAAAGAGGCAATGTGGAATTTAAATGCCTTGAAGGGCACAATCATAATGGCTACAGCTGTGCTCGAACTCTAGGCACACCTGGGCTATCACGAATGCCGGTAATCATAATACATTCAATAAATTATATCATTATTTACACCCGGTAGTACAGCTCATTTCCCTTATTTGCAAACACAGTTTCTCCGACTTATATAATTTTATGCAATTAAGATGAATATACAATAAATATTTTAATTTCACAACATATTTCAATATTATTGGAGAACTACAGTATAATCCATTTTCTTTTGTATACAATGTATATGTAATCTACATTATTATCAAATAAATATGTTTAAACCAAATACAAAAGGCCCGGAGTTCACGCGAATCTGTAGCCGTTACGATTGTACCCTTAGGCAAGGCATTTAAATTCCACATTGCCACATCTCTCTTCCCTCGTGGCGATTGAATCCATCAGGAATCGAGAGTGATTAATATTTAATTAAGATGTTGTTGGAACTTGTTTCACAAATCGAGCTTAATTAAATTTGTATCAATTGATTAGTTCCAATTGAATACGACTTTAAACCGATGTCTCGTGTCAGTGCTTGTTCGATTTCTCCGGTTATCTCGAAGTCTGATCAAAGTCCCGTTTCAGACACGTATCATTTTACATATAACTGGATCTGTTTATATCGAATTTCGTTAAGTCAAACTTAACGGTTATGTCGAAGTATTTTGTTGGTCCGACTGAATTCGACATAACGATTAATTGGAATGCACTGCGACCTGCTGAGTGCTGATTATTGTTGTGTGGCGAGATAATCACTTTGTGAGTAAACCTGATTGCAGGTGGTACAAGAGGCGCTAGACAAGGCAAGAGAGGGGCGAACAAGCATTGTAATAGCTCATAGATTGTCTACCATACAAAATGTTGATAAAATCTGTGTGATACGACAAGGGGCCATCACAGAAGAAGGAACGCACTCTGAGCTGATGAAGAATCAAGGGTTTTACTATAAACTCAATATGGTGCAACTACGGACAAAATAAAGGTGCAGTTATACGACAATTTTCTCGGTGGTAATTGTGTATAATCTAAAATGTACACATATACATGTATCTGGAACTCGTAGGACTGTTCAACATTGAGCTGAAGGCATAGCAACATTTGAACCATGCTGTAGTAAAACTTACCATCCTACATTAGATATAAATATGTAAACTGGGTGTATAGCGGTATAGTCTATCTACAGTAAAACTTACCATCCTGCATTAGATATAAATATGTAAACTGGGTGTATAGCGGTATAGTCTATCTACAGTAAAACTTACCATCCTCTTGATTGGCTTGCGTCAAGGTACAATATTACATAACGAGTTGTGTACATAATTACTGCAAGGTCATTCTTGTGTGTAAATGTCGACTGAATTTCGTAAGGGAAAGCAACATTACTTTACCAGTAAGGTGCAATATGCAGGTAGCACATTACCAGCATAGGCAGATCAATTGCCACTTGATGAATTCAGTCTGTGGCTCCCGGGGTGTCATAAAAAAAGAAAGCACAAAAATTCAAAATGGCTGCAATATTTCAAGACACATTGTTGATGCAGTATAAAATGGTTAGAAAACTCTGCACAGGGGGTGATATACGAAACTCCGCACAGCGGGTGATATACGAAACTCCGCACAGGGGGTGATATACAAAACTCCGCACAGGGGGTGATATACGAAACTCCGCACAGGGGGTGGGGTGATATACGAAACTCCGCACAGGGGGTGATATACGAAACTCCGCACAGGGGTGATATACGAAACTCCGCACAGGGGGTGATATACAAAACTCCGCACAGGGGGGATATACAAACTCCGCACAGGGGGTGATATACGAAACTCTGCACAGGGGTGATATATACGAAACTCTGCACAGGGGGTGATATACGAAACTCTGCACTGGGGGTGATATATGCGAAACTCCGCACAGGGGGTGATATACGAAACTCCGCACAGGGGGTGATATACAAAACTCTGCACAGGGGGTGATATACGAAACTCCGCACAGGGGGTGATATACAAAACTCCGCACAGGGGGTGATATACGAAACTCTGCACAGGGGGTGATATGCGAAACTCCGCACAGGGGGTAATATGCGAAACTCCGCACAGTGGGTGATGTTGTGTACCATTTGTTAGATTATAAATGTTCTATCAGGAAATTACGGGCGAATAAAAAAATATGTTTCTATCCCACTTTCCGGTCAATCAAATCCCCTTTAAAAATGGCCTCAATGAGGGAAGTACCCCCCATCATAGTAAATATTGGCCATCACTGCATCATGGACAAATGTCTGCGTTACTTGTGAAGCTCTAATGCATAGCTTTGTATCAAGCTGAATGCCATATTATAGAATACAGTCAAACCTGTGTTAGTGGTCACCTCTACAGTCAAACCTGTGTTAGTGGTCACCTCTACAGTCAAACCTGTGTTAGTGGTCACCTCTACAGTCAAACCTGTGCTAGTGGTCACCTCTACAGTCTAACATGTGTTAGTGGTCACCTCTACAGTCAAACCTGTGTTAGTGGTCACCTCTACAGTCAAACCTGTGTTAGTGGTCACCTCTACAGTCAAACCTGTGTTAGTGGTCACCTCTACAGTCAAACCTGTGTTGTGGTTTGTTGTGCTAGTGGTCACCTCTACAGTCAAACCTGTGTTAGTGGTCACCTCTACAGTCAAACCTGTGCTAGTGGTCACCTCTACAGTCAAACCCTGTGTTAGTGGTCACCTCTACAGTCAAACCTGTGTTAGTAGTCACCTCTACAGTCAAACCTGTGTAAGTCTTGCTCTATTAACCAACCAACCTGTATTCAACAGCCAGTTTCCAGATTCCCAATATGCTGTGTTTTATTATTCATATGACATCTATTAAGCAGCCATCTGTGCTAAGCAGCCACTTTCTGTGATTTCCTTGGCTGGCTGCATAAGACAGGTTTGACTGTATATATAACACTGTACTGTTTGAAGTGCTGCTCGAACCCTCAGGCCCGGTGAAGAAACAGTTGACACTTTGGTTTTGTGAAATATAATGTATTACTATATTTTACACATTGATCATAGCTTTCTTGTTTAGTTCATGTGTTAATGAACTGTCTTCTTGTTTATTTCATGTGTTAATGAATTGTCTTCTTGTTTATTTCATGTGTTAATGAATTGTCTTCTTGTTTATTTCATGTGTTAATGAACTGTCTTCTTGTTTATTTCATGTGTTAATGAATTGTCTTCTTGTTTATTTCATGTGTTAATGAACTATCTTCTTGTTTATTGTGTGTGTTATTGAACTATATTGTTGTTTATTGTGTGTGTTATTGAACTATATTGTTGGTTATGCCATGTGTTAATGAACTGTCCTGTTGTTTATTTCATATTTTAACAAACTGTCTTGTTGTTGACACATATCGGTCATACATGACATCTGCACTTGTTGTTGACACATATCGGTCATACATGACATCTACACTTGTTGTTGACACATATCGGTCATACATGACATCTGCACTTGTTGTTGACACATATCGGTCATACATGACATCTGCATTGAAGTGCTGCATTATTATATTATGAATGTATTAGTTACATCTTTGATAAAGATTAAATTGGTGGTTGCCATGACAACTTATTGATATTTAAGGTAACATGATTAGTTAGATATAGTACGATAATAATGTATAGTGTGGTAAAATCTTGTTTTTGAATGCTTTCTGTTAATTAGATCAAATGTTGACAAAAATACCTGTATGTACGCCTTAATATGCCCTTTGCACACATGTGAGGTATTTATTCACTTGCAGGGGGACTCGTGCTTGAGAGAGTTCGAATGTGTATAAAGTGAGCTATAAAGTGAGCCAAACTATATTATGTGCATTTGATTATTTATATCATAATTCTTTTGATAGCACAATAATAAGCACAATAATAATAACGTCTATTTGTTTATTTATACAAATATAAATATAATATGCACTGTCCATACTCGACTATAAGATGACCCCCTATTTTGGTCCTGAAATCTGTGTGTTTTGGCATGCACTCGTATATAAGACGGGTTGATAAAATGGGCACCAGGCAAAAGTATAAATTGCATGTTTGTCCAGTGTAACTTGAAGAAATTATCAGCGTCAGGGTGCTTGCTTGCTTGCTTGCTTACAGTGTCAGGGTGCCTGCCTGCCTGCTTGCTTGCCTGCCTGCCTGCGTGCTTGCTTGCTTGCCTGCCTGCCTGCGTGCGTGCTTGCTTGCCTGCCTGCCTGCCTGCCTGCGTGCTTGCTTGCTTGCTTGCTTGCTTGCTTGCTTGCTTGCTTGCTTGCTTGCTTGCTTGCTTGCTTGCTTGCTTGCTTGCTTGCTTTTCTAAAGCGTAATTATGGATACCATTTAATACATTTAAAAAACAAACAAAAAATTTCTTCTTACACCATCTCATAATGTCTTATATGTACACACCTGTAATAACACCTGGAAGGATTCTGATTGGTTGAGAGAATAATCTTTATGATTTGTAAATTAAACTTTAAAGTATGCATATTTACATTTGAATTGGTACATAACGTTATCAATAAGACAAATGACGATTTAAATGTCTCGACGCAATTATAACGCTGTTTAATACATAAATATAACACTTTTTTGCTTAGTGATTTAATTTAATTTAATGACGTCATGACACTTGGTGCCAATATGACAGTAGCAACATATTTTATTCAAACGAGCGCGCTATGGTAATGTTGCTATGGTAATGTTGCTATGGTAATGTTGCTATGGTAATGTTGCTATGGTAATGTTGCTATGGTAATGTTGCTATGGTAATGTTGCTATGGTAATGTTGCTATGGTAATGTTGCTATGGTAATGTTGTTGGTTGTGAGTGGTGATTTCATACCATATTTTATGAAACTTGTTTAGAATTTTGCTAATGAGCTCGCCAAAATGCTCGCTTAATAGCAAAATTCCAAAACTTGTTTCATAAAATATGGTATGAAATCCCCGCTCGTGTAACATCCTGTATATATATGTCTGACAGCGACTGAGAAAATAGGGTCAAATGAGCAAATTCATAATTTGAAATTTAAATGAAAGTTCTTCCAATATCTCCCACAAGTGAATGGTTTCCTGTAATGCCTACAACGTGAGCTAGCCGTAGTTCTCTGCACCAGTTCTAAATCTATTTGTTAATCTGTGACTCTTGTGTATAATGGCTCCAGATTTGAGTTGCATACCCGAACTACATGTTCCTGACTAGAGTCATATAAGCCATAGTCTTTGTAGTCTTTGGATCGAATGCCAAATTTTATTTTTGAAGCGACACTATATCATGAAACGTTTTACCAACAAGTATCACTGCTACTATACATTATTTACCAACAAGTATCACTGCTACTATACATTATTTACCAACAAGTATCACTGCTACTATACATTATTTACCAACAAGTATCACTGCTACTATACATTATTTACCAACAAGTATCACTGCTACTATACATTATTTACCAACAAGTATCACCGCTATAAACACTGCACGATAATCACAACATTATCGGAAGAGTCCATTGACTTGTTATAGGTTTTTTTATATTACTATTTATAGGCAAACGTTACCATTCAATGTTATAGACTACACAATAGTCAATTTGTATATGAAGTAGTAATATAAAAACACCTATAGCAGGTCAATGGACTCTTCCCATATCAAGTATCACTGTTACTATACATTATTTACCAACAAGTATCACTGCTACTATACATTATTTACCAACAAGTATCACTGCTACTATACATTATTTCATTATAATTTGAATCATTGTTGTCAGTCAGTAAACAGTGTTTTTTGCAATACCGTATACCAAAATGAAAGTAGTACTTTCCTGAATTATTCGCCAAGCTGTGAATACATTCGAAGAGCATCGCTCTCTATTGCCAATCATCTGTGTCAATTTCTGTTGTTGCATCATGCATGCACATTTAACATTGATTACAAACATTTGTTGATAAATAATTTGCATATACAATGTCGCTACATTTATTTGATTTGTTTCCGTGTCTGTTCGAATAGTTGGATGATTTTCAAACACACAGTAATTGGACATTATTAAGGAATAGTGAGTAGTAGTTTTCATTGGGGTGTGAACTACATTGAGTGTGTTTAAAGTGCGTGGAGGCAGAAGGAAACTATTAACTCGCGATTCATTCTTTATATTTCCATTAATTATTCTTTTTAATGAGACAAAGAAGAAATTTATCACACTTTCCAATTAAACGGAATTTAGTCCAATTTGCTGATGGGGATCTGATAATTAGATCATCCTTGGAACAGCGTAAACTGTATGACATGCATTTTCACACGATGAACGCTGTCTTAACATCGCGAATGCACATGTCAGCTGCTTATCATTAGTTGGAAACCCTCATACGAAATTGTATTCAGCCAGAGCACATATGTTCAACGAAGGAATTAATGGAATGTAATCGCGATGTAAATATTAGTCTTTAAATATCTGGTACAATTCATAAACAATATAAATCCTTTATATTCCAATATAGTGTCGCCGTTGAAGCTATTGGTGTCTTGTTTTCGTTCATGCTGGTAGTTATGTTTGGATGTGAGTTACTCCAAGTAGTGTGGTAGCATGTCTGCTTCAGGTGCGAAAAGCCTAGAGTTCTCAATCGAGCAGATATATATATGTACAGATTGACTAATTCTTGTTCCTGTTGTATGGGTATCTCTTGTTCCTGTTGTATGGGTGTCTCTTGTTCCTGTTGTACGGGTATCTCTTGTTCCTGTTGTACGGGTATCTCTTGTTCCTGTTGTACGGGTATCTCTTGTTCCTGTTGTACGGGTGTCTCTTGTTCCTGTTGTACGGGTATCTCTTGTTCCTGTTGTACGGTTATCTCTTGTTCCTGTTGTACGGATATCTCTTGTTCCTGTTGTATGGGTATCTCTTGTTCCTGTTGTATGGGTGTCTCTTGTTCCTGTTGTACGGGTGTCTCTTGTTCCTGTTGTACGGGTGTCTCTTGTTCCTGTTGTACAGGTATCTCTTGTTCCTGTTGTACGGTTATCTCTTGTTCCTGTTGTACTGGTATCTCTTGTTCCTGTTGTACGGGTATCTCTTATGTAAATGTTTCGTTTACATTCCTCATGTTTGTTTCTTTACCTCCATATTGTTATTCTATGTCTTTGTCAAAATGTTTTAATCCTGTTTGGCACTGAGCAATCTTCTAGATTTCATAAAACTTACCAAAATGTTCGAACTCTGTTCCAAGCATATCATTATTTCAGCTGACTGTACATGTGAATCTTCTAATCAAGTAATCATTATTGTTATTATTATTATTATACCAGATTTTTATAGCACTCTTTTTCATACAGAAATTATATGTTCAAAAGTGGTTAACATTAATTAAGCATAGTACTCCATTCGCTTGTACATCTTCCAAATCAAGTAATCATATCAAGTCCATTTGAATCCTGAGAAAAGTTTATAACCTTGGGGCCTTCAATGTGTTCATGCTCAAAACTATACATATACTGCTTCTTATAATACGCATAATATGATTGGATCCTGCCATTCTGATTGTCCAATCGGAACACCTGTATCAGATGTATTTTGTTTACATAGTTGTAACAATTGAACATTTTGTACTTTTCTATCACAGTGTGAGTTTATCACAATGTATCTCTACAATCCACATCCCTTATCTTTGACATTTATATATTCAATGCACATACATATTTAAACTAGTGTGAATATAGCCATATTTTGTACACAATTCTTTGTGTTGTTTTGTAGAATAAAAGGATATTTAGAGATCTATTTGCACTTAATTATGTATTACTGTATACATGTATGTTGTTAGAATATTGTCAATGCATCTGAGCTGAAATAATGCTGTTTAGTTGACAGTATCGGTCAGTTGTCTGTTTGTCAGAAACCCCATGGCTACCAGTGGTTGCGGTGCTTATTTCCCCTACATAACTACATAGTATAGATATGGACTGTCTGAGAGATTAAAAGTGTGGCATCTATTTGTAGAGCGTCGGATATAGATTCGAAAGGACCCTGGATCGATACTTGGTGAGGTCACGTATATAGTGTCATTGAGCAAGGCACCTTAGTACTGGTTAACCGCTTAGGCCGCAGCCTGTCCGGAAAACATGTCTAGTTGCCCGCAACGTGTTTGTCATAAATGGAACATACATACAAAATCTTCTCTGAAAACGCTGGTCCAAACTTCTAAATATTTCTATGCAATTGAATTCTAAATGATCCAATACAGAATGTATCAAATTTAAAGTTTTAATACAAAACGGCTCAAAAATACATGGCCCCCCCCCCCCGTGAGCAGGTGTAATGCCATTCCATACTGGCCCCCCCGTGAGCAGGTGTAATGCCATTCCATACTGGCCCCCCATGAGCAGGTGTAATGCCATTCCATACTGGCCCCCCGTGAGCAGGTGTAATGCCATTCCATACTGGCCCCCCCGTGAGCAGGTGTAATGCCATTCCATACTGGCTCCCCGTGAGCAGGTGTAATGCCATTCCATACTGGCCCCCCCGTGAGCAGGTGTAATGCCATTCCATACTGGCCCCCCGTGAGCAGGTGTAATGCCATTCCATACTGGCCCCCCGTGAGCAGGTGTAATGCCATTCCATACTGGCCCCCCCGTGAGCAGGTGTAATGCCATTCCATACTGGCCCCCCGTGAGCAGGTGTAATGCCATTCCATACTGGCCCCCCGTGAGCAGGTGTAATGCCATTCCATACTGGCCCCCCCGTGAGCAGGTGTAATGCCATTCCATACTGGCCCCCCCGTGAGCAGGTGTAATGCCATTCCATACTGGCCCCCCGTGAGCAGGTGTAATGCCATTCCATACTATCATTTGCTGATGGTGTTGAGGAATTACTCTGTGGTTGTCCACTGTCATGTTTATACCACTGATGTTGATCCACCCAGAACCCTGGTTGTCATAGTAACATAAACGAAAGCACCAATGTTTGGCACAGCGTCGCATTGCATGTCACTCTCTGAAACTGTATGGCAGTGTGTTAAGTGTATACATTGAGTGCTACAGTGTATGGAATGCGTATTTGTGAGTATATATAGTTGTTTACAGATCTGTATGCTAGGTATTTCCATGTACTGGACTTGGACTGTACATGCTCGTATACTCTGATGTACGAGCTCCATTCACTCATATACTCTGATGTACGAGCTCCATTCACTCATATACTCTGATGTACGAGCTCCATTCACTCATATACGCTGATGTACGAGCTCCATTCACTCATATACTCTGATGTACGAGCTCCATTCACTCGTATACTCTGATGTACGAGCTCCATTCACTCATATACTCTGATGTACGAGCTCCATTCACTCATATACTCTGATGTACGAGCTCCATTCACTCGTATACTCTGATGTACGAGCTCCATTCACTCATATACTCTGATGTACGAGCTCCATTCACTCGTATACTCTGATGTACGAGCTCCATTCACTCGTATACTCTGATGTACGAGCTCCATTCACTCGTATACTCTGATGTACGAGCTCCATTCACTCATATACTCTGATGTACGAGCTCCATTCACTCATATACTCTGATGTACGAGCTCCATTCACTCGTATACTCTGATGTACGAGCTCCATTAACTCATATACTCTGATGTACGAGCTCCATTCACTCGTATACTCTGATGTACGAGCTCCATTCACTCATATACTCTGATGTATGAGCTCCATTCACTCATATACTCTGATGTACGAGCTCCATTCACTCATATACTCTGATGTACGAGCTCCATTCACTCGTATACTCTGATGTACGAGCTCCATTCACTCCTATACTCTGATGTACGAGCTCCATTCACTCGTATATACACTAATGTACGAGCTCCATTCACTTGTATACTCTTTAACATTTGAGCTCCATTCACTTGTATACTCTTAACATTTGAGCTCCATTCACTCGTATACTCTGACGTACAAGCTCCATTCACTTGTATACTCTAACATTTGAGCTCCATTAACTCATATACTCTGACATACGAGCTCCATTAACTCATATACTCTGACGTACGAGCTCCATTCACTTGTATACTCTAACATTTGAGCTCCATTCACTCGTATACTCTGACATACGAGCTCCATTCACTTGTATACTCTAACATTTGAGCTCCATTAACTCATATACTCTGACGTACGAGCTCCATTCACTCGTATACTCTGACGTACGAGCTCCATTCACTTGTATACTCTAACATTTGAGCTCCATTCACTCGTATACTCTGACATACGAGCTCCATTAACTCATATACTCTGACGTACGAGCTCCATTCACTCGTATACTCTGATGTACGAGCTCCATTCACTTGTATACTCTAACATTTGAGCTCCATTAACTCATATACTCTGACGTACGAGCTCCATTAACTCGTATACTCTGACGTACGAGCTCCATTCACTTGTATACTCTAACATTTGAGCTCCATTAACTTGTATACTCTGACGTACGAGCTCCATTCACTTCTGTATATGGAACGGTTGTCTGCAGTGTGGGCTGTTTAAACCTGCAGTATAACCTGTCCCAAACTCTGCTATTCTACTTTTGGCAATGTTGCTATTATATAAGGTTATGGATTATTATTAAATGTTGTTCATTGTCCGTGCCGTAGTGTTGAATATGTTTATCTACATACAAGTTTTGTCACGTTTATGTGCTACATGTATGGTCATGTCTGTATCTATTTAACAGTAGCTATAGTTTTATTTTTGATATTCCTGTTTGGTATATTTAGATTTTCCATATACATGTTTGTATATTTAGATCTTCCATATACATGTTTGTATATTTAGATCTTCCATATACATGTTTGTATATTTAGATCTTCCATATACATGTTTGTATATTTAGATTTTCCATATACATGTTTGTATACTTTTAGATTTTCCATATACATGTTTGTATACTTTTAGATCTTCCATATACATGTTTGTATATTTAGATCTTCCATATACATGTTTGTATACTTTTAGATTTTCCATATACATGTTTGTATACTTTTAGATTTTCCATATACATGTTTGTATATTTAGATTTCCATATACATGTTTGTATATTTAGATCTTCCATATACATGTTTGTATATTTGTTTTTTGTTTGTTTTTGTTTTTTGTTTGTTTTTAGATTTTCCATATACATGTTTGTATATTTAGATCTTCCATATACATGTTTGTATATTTAGATCTTCCATATACATGTTTGTATATTTAGATCTTCCATATACATGTTTGTATATTTAGATCTTCCATATACATGTTTGCATATTTAGATCTTCCATACACATGTTTGTATTTTTAGATCTTCCATATACATGTTTGTATATTTTTAGATCTTCCATATACATGTTTGTATATTTAGATCTTCCATAGACATGTTTGTATATTTAGATCTTCCATACACATGTTTGTATATTTAGATCTTCCATATACATGTTTGTATATTTAGATCTTCCATACACATGTTTGTATTTTTAGATCTTTCATATACATGTTTGTATATTTAGATCTTCCATATACATGTTTGTATATTTAGATCTTCCATATACATGTTTGTATATTTAGATCTTCCATACACATGTTTGTATATTTAGATCTTCCATATACATGTTTGTATATTTAGATCTTCCATATACATGTTTGTATATTTAGATCTTCCATACACATGTTTGTATTTTTAGATCTTCCATATACATGTATGTATATTTTTAGATCTTCCATATACATGTTTGTATATTTAGATCTTCCATATACATGTTTGTATATTTAGATCTTCCATATACATGTTTGTATACTTTTAGATTGTACATGTTTTAAACTTTTTGTTGAAAAAAGACTTTATCAGTTTTTGTAAACAAATGGCATATGTTTGTGTAGTGTTTGATTGTTACTTGTTAAACCACTGAACCTCATCATTCAATTTATATTTGGTGTTATTGTTCCCTAAAGCCCCAGTCACATAGGGATCCCTGTGTGCCGTACGTGCGCCGGGAAGCAAATTCTAATTGTTAGACATTAATTTAATTATGTGCTCGATGATTTATGGGAAACATAACTTGTAAATAGTTTGCTAAGTGTAAGATAAATTATCAATCTTGTTTTATGAAGCTATGTTCCAGGTTTATGTTTGCATTTGAAATAATACTTCGAAACTTTAAACTTTCCTCTGTGTTGGCACCGTGGTGTGCCAGAGTTTACCAGGGAGTAGTTTTCCAACACGGTGCATCACGGCATCGACTACAGCAGAGTTACACCGCATTGCACCGTGTCCACACAGGAGGACACGGTGAGAGATTATGGCCGTCGAAACGACCGTCCTAATGATTTTCTTCCCATTTTTACACCTGGATGCACCGTAACCGTACCAGCCGCTATGTGACCTAGGCATTAACTGGATTAGAATAACTGTGAATGAAACTGCTATATAAAGTATAAAATATTCTCTAAAATAAATAATCTTGGATGTGAAATAAATAAAATTTGGAGGAAGGTGGGGAATGCTGATTTTATAGAAATCCTACAAACGTTAATACTACCTTTGATGTCTAGATCATAACGCCATTTGCTCATTGGAGATTGAGGGAATGAAAGATAGAATAAATATTTATTTTGTTTGGCGTATCTGTGTACCTGGAAGGTATTGCTGCGGTTAGGTTTGCATAGCAAGTTTATTTCACTTATATGACAATTCTATCAAAGTAGTTACTATGGAAGAATGCAAAGAGTGCAAAGCGCAGTGATTAGGTGTTTGCTTCAGGTGCGAAAGGCCCCGAGTTCGAGCCCTGCTGTAGCCGTTATGTAGCCTGGGTTACAGTCTGTCGATTTTTCACTTTTTAACTTCTAGCCAAATGATATATTCAGAAACTCAATACGGCCCAATTAATAGTCTCGGTGTTAATATATATTTATTTGACTGACCAGGCAAAATATATCGAAGCCTGTTCCCAGGCTAGCCGTTATGATTGTGCCCTTAATACAGCCTTCGGCAAAGCATTTAAATTCCACATTGCCTCTTCTCTCCCTCGTGGCGATGGATTCCATCGAAGAATGAGGTTTCGAGAGTAATTACTATAAGTTGTAAGAAATTGTTTCAGTCAAGCTAAAATAAATTTGTATGAACTATTTTGATGCTCTATCTCTCATACCCAGGAAATGTTTGGTATAAAGCATTAGTGTTAACATTGCCCAGAAAACATAATCTAACCATCCAATCAAAAACCAGTTAAATATGTCTCCTATACTTTCTTTGTAAAACGACGTCAACTGATGTCCAATTCTGCGTTTACAGTCAATCCTGTGTTAGTGGTCACCTCCATTAAGCAGCCATTTATCTAAATAAATTATTATTTAAGGAATGAATCACGTGTTAATGGTTTCCATCGGGTATGAACTACATTGGGCGTGGTTAAAGTGTGTGGAGGCCGAGGGCGTGGTTACGGTGTGTGGAGGCCGAGGGCGTGGTTACGGTGTGTGGAGGCCGAGGGCGTGGTTACGGTGTGTGGAGGCCGAGGGCGTGGTTAAAGTGTGTGTGGAGGCCGAGGGCGTGGTTACGGTGTGTGGAGGCCGAGGGCGTGGTTACGGTGTGTGTGGAGGCCGAGGGCGTGGTTACGGTGTGTGGAGGCCGAGGGCGTGGTTACGGTGTGTGTAGGCCGAGGGCGTGGTTACGGTGTGTGTAGGCCGAAGGCGTGGTTACGGTGTGTGTAGGCCGAGGGCGTGGTTACGGTGTGTGGAAGCCGAGGGCGTGGTTACGGTGTGTGTAGGCCGAGGGCGTGGTTACAGTGTGTGGAGGCCGAAGGCGTGGTTACGGTGTGTGGAGGCCGAGGGCGTGGTTACGGTGTGTGGAGGCCGAAGGCGTGGTTACGGTGTGTGGAGGCCGAGGGCGTGGTTACGGTGTGTGGAGGCCGAAGGCGTGGTTACGGTGTGTGGAGGCCGAGGGCGTGGTTACGGTGTGTGGAGGGCGTGGTTACGGTGTGTGGAGGGCGTGGTTACGGTGTGTGGAGGGCGTGGTTACGGTGTGTGTAGGCTGCATATCATTAGTTGGGAACCCAAATGCGAAAATGTATACAATCAGGGCGCATACGTTCATCGAAGGAAATGCAATAGCGATGTAAATATTGAAAAATGGAAGTAATTATGATTTCTAAGCAATGTGCTAAATAGCATATAGGTAAGTTCTAAGTAGATACATTGAACACTAGTGTCCCCACAATGTCCAGATTCAAGCAAATGTGCTGGGACCATACTGTTGTTGTATGCATTAGTTGCTATATTTTAACAAATATTAAATAGTGTCTATAGTTTATTTTACAGGTGTAAATAAATCAAGTGAAAAATTTGGGCCTGATTTGTATTTATTTCAACTGTACCTGGATTTATTTCAACTGTACTTGGATTTATTTCAACTGTACCTGGATTTATTTCAACTGTACCTGGATTTTTATTAGAAATAGCATGTGCACATTTAGATTCTCGTGAGCTAATGTCGATTGATTATCGAATGTGCAGAACACCAGTCCGAGCTTGCTTGTAACACGTCTATGCAATTATATTGTGTAAACAAACAATACACTGTGCATGATGTTATGTTGTGTAAATACTCGGGTAACAAACAATGCACATACTCGGGTAACAAACAATGCACAGTACATGATGTTATGTTGTGTAAATACTCGGATAACAAACAATGCACTGTACATGATGTTATGTTGTGTAAATACTTGTGGGAGTAACAAACAATGCACAGTACATGATGTTATGTTGTGTAAATACTTGTGGGAGTAACAAACAATGCACAGTGCATGAGGTTATGTTGTGTAAATACTCGGGTAACAAACAATGCACAGTACATGATGTTATGTTGTGTAAATACTCGGATAACAAACAATGCACAGTACATGATGTTATGTTGTGTAAATACTCGGATAACAAACAATGCACAGTACATGATGTTATGTTGTGTAAATACTCGGGTAACAAACAATGCACAGTGCATGAAGTTATGTTGTGTAAATACTCGGATAACAAACAATGCACAGTACATGATGTTATGTTGTGTAAATACTCGGGTAACAAACAATGCACAGTGCATGAGGTTATGTTGTGTAAATACTCGGATAACAAACAATGCACAGTACATGATGTTATGTTGTGTAAATACTCGGGTAACAAACAATGCACAGTGCATGATGTTATGTTGTGTACATACTCGGGTAACAAACAATGCACAGTACATGATGTTATGTTGTGTAAATACTTGTGGGAGTAACAAACAATGCACAGTGCATGATGTTATGTTGTGTAAATACTCGGATAACAAACAATGCACAGTGCATGAAGTTATGTTGTGTAAATACTCGGATAACAAACAATACACAGTGCATGATGTTATGTTGTGTAAATACTCGGGTAACAAACAATGCACAGTGCATGAGGTTATGTTGTGTAAATACTCGGATAACAAACAATACACAGTGCATGATGTTATGTTGTGTAAATACTCGGGTAACAAACAATGCACAGTGCATGATGTTATGTTGTGTAAATACTCGGGTAACAAACAATGCACAGTACATGATGTTATGTTGTGTAAATACTCGGATAACAAACAATGCACAGTGCATGATGTTATGTTGTGTAAATACTCGGATAACAAACAATACACAGTGCATGATGTTATGTTGTGTAAATACTCGGGTAACAAAGAATGCACAGTGCATGATGTTATGTTGTGTAAATACTCGGATAACAAACAATGCACAGTGCATGAGGTTATGTTGTGTAAATACTCGGGTAACAAACAATGCACAGTGCATGATGTTATGTTGTGTAATTACTCGGATAACAAACAATGCACAGTACATGATGTTATGTTGTGTAAATACTCGGGTAACAAACAATGCACAGTGCATGATGTTATGTTGTGTAAATACTCGGGTAACAAACAATGCACAGTGCATGATGTTATGTTGTGTAAATACTCGGGTAACAAACAATGCACAGTACATGATGTTATGTTGTGTAAATACTTGTGGGAGTAACAAACAATGCACAGTGCATGATGTTATGTTGTGTAAATACTTGTGGGAGTAACAAACAATGCACAGTGCATGATGTTATGTTGTGTAAATACTCGGATAACAAACAATGCACAGTACATGATGTTATGTTGTGTAAATACTCGGGGGTAACAAACAATGCACAGTGCATGATGTTATGTTGTGTAAATACTCGGATAACAAACAATGCACAGTACATGATGTTATGTTGTGTAAATACTTGGGGGTAACAAACAATGCACAGTATGGTTTTTGGGTCATGATGTTATGTTGTGTAAATACTCGGGTAACAAACAATGCACAGTGCATGATGTTATGTTGTGTAAATACTCGGATAACAAACAATGCACAGTGCATGATGTTATGTTGTGTAAATACTCGGGGGTAACAAACAATGCACAGTACATGATGTTATGTTGTGTAAATACTCGGGGGTAACAAACAATGCACAGTACATGATGTTATGTTGTGTAAATACTCGGATAACAAACAATGCACAGTGCATGATGTTATGTTGTGTAAATACTCGGGGATAACAAACAATGCACAGTACATGATGTTATGTTATGTAAATACTGGGATAACAAACAATGCACAGTACATGATGTTATGTTGTGTAAATACTCGGGTAACAAACAATGCACAGTGCATGATGTTATGTTGTGTAAATACTCGGGTAACAAACAATGCACAGTGCATGATGTTATGTTGTGTAAATACTCGGGTAACAAACAATGCACAGTACATGATGTTATGTTGTGTAAATACTCGGGTAACAAACAATGCACAGTGCATGATGTTATGTTGTGTAAATACTTGTGGGAGTAACAAACAATGCACAGTGCATGATGTTATGTTGTGTAAATACTCGGGTAACAAACAATGTACAGTGCATGAGGTTATGTTGTGTAAATACTTGTGGGAGTAACAAACAATGCACAGTGCATGATGTTATGTTGTGTAAATACTCGGGTAACAAACAATGCACAGTGCATGATGTTATGTTGTGTAAATACTCGGGTAACAAACAATGCACAGTGCATGATGTTATGTTGTGTAAATACTTGTGGGAGTAACAAACAATGCACAGTGCATGATGTTATGTTGTGTAAATACTTGTGGGAGTAACAAACAATGCACAGTACATGATGTTATGTTGTGTAAATACTCGGGTAACAAACAATGCACAGTGCATGATGTTATGTTGTGTAAATACTCGGGTAACAAACAATGCACAGTGCATGATGTTATGTTGTGTAAATACTCGGGTAACAAACAATGCACAGTGCATGAGGTTATGTTGTGTAAATACTTGTGGGAGTAACAAACAATGCACAGTGCATGATGTTATGTTGTGTAAATACTCGGGTAACAAACAATGCACAGTGCATGATGTTATGTTGTGTAAATACTTGTGGGAGTAACAAACAATGCACAGTGCATGATGTTATGTTGTGTAAATACTTGTGGGAGTAACAAACAATGCACAGTGCATGATGTTATGTTGTGTAAATACTCGGATAACAAACAATGCACAGTACATGATGTTATGTTGTGTAAATACTCGGGGGTAACAAACAATGCACAGTGCATGATGTTATGTTGTGTAAATACTCGGATAACAAACAATGCACAGTACATGATGTTATGTTGTGTAAATACTTGTGGGAGTAACAAACAATGCACAGTACATGATGTTATGTTGTGTAAATACTCGGATAACAAACAATGCACAGTACATGATGTTATGTTGTGTAAATACTCGGATAACAAACAATGCACAGTACATGATGTTATGTTGTGTAAATACTCGGGTAACAAACAATGCACAGTGCATGATGTTATGTTGTGTAAATACTCGGATAACAAACAATGCACAGTACATGATGTTATGTTGTGTAAATACTCGGGGAGTAACAAACAATGCACAGTACATGATGTTATGTTGTGTAAATACTCGGATAACAAACAATGCACAGTACATGATGTTATGTTGTGTAAATACTCGGGTAACAAACAATGCACAGTGCATGATGTTATGTTGTGTAAATACTCGGATAACAAACAATGCACAGTACATGATGTTATGTTGTGTAAATACTCGGGTAACAAACAATGCACAGTACATGATGTTATGTTGTGTAAATACTCGGGTAACAAACAATGCACAGTACATGATGTTATGTTGTGTAAATACTCGGATAACAAACAATGCACAGTACATGATGTTATGTTGTGTAAATACTCGGATAACAAACAATGCACAGTACATGATGTTATGTTGTGTAAATACTCGGGGGTAACAAACAATGCACAGTGCATGATGTTATGTTGTGTAAATACTCGGATAACAAACAATGCACAGTGCATGATGTTATGTTGTGTAAATACTCGGGGGTAACAAACAATGCACAGTACATGATGTTATGTTGTGTAAATACTCGGGGGTAACAAACAATGCACAGTACATGATGTTATGTTGTGTAAATACTCGGATAACAAACAATGCACAGTGCATGATGTTATGTTGTGTAAATACTCGGGGGTAACAAACAATGCACAGTGCATGATGTTATGTTGTGTAAATACTCGGATAACAAACAATGCACAGTACATGATGTTATGTTGTGTAAATACTCGGGTAACAAACAATGCACAGTACATGATGTTATGTTGTGTAAATACTCGGGTAACAAACAATGCACAGTACATGATGTTATGTTGTGTAAATACTCGGATAACAAACAATGCACAGTACATGATGTTATGTTGTGTAAATACTCGGATAACAAACAATGCACAGTACATGATGTTATGTTGTGTAAATACTCGGATAACAAACAATGCACAGTACATGATGTTATGTTGTGTAAATACTCGGATAACAAACAATGCACAGTGCATGATGTTATGTTGTGTAAATACTCGGATAACAAACAATGCACAGTACATGATGTTATGTTGTGTAAATACTCGGATAACAAACAATGCACAGTACATGATGTTATGTTGTGTAAATACTCGGATAACAAACAATGCACAGTGCATGATGTTATGTTGTGTAAATACTCGGGTAACAAACAATGCACAGTGCATGATGTTATGTTGTGTAAATACTCGGATAACAAACAATGCACAGTACATGATGTTATGTTGTGTAAATACTCGGGGATAACAAACAATGCACAGTACATGATGTTATGTTATGTAAATACTGGGATAACAAACAATGCACAGTACATGATGTTATGTTGTGTAAATACTCGGGTAACAAACAATGCACAGTGCATGATGTTATGTTGTGTAAATACTCGGGTAACAAACAATGCACAGTGCATGATGTTATGTTGTGTAAATACTCGGGTAACAAACAATGCACAGTACATGATGTTATGTTGTGTAAATACTCGGGTAACAAACAATGCACAGTACATGATGTTATGTTGTGTAAATACTTGTGGTAGTAACAAACACTGCACAGTGCATGATGTTATGTTGTGTAAATACTCGGGTAACAAACAATGCACAGTGCATGATGTTATGTTGTGTAAATACTCAGATAACAAACAATGCACAGTGCATGATGTTATGTTGTGTAAATACTTGTGGGAGTAACAAACAATGCACAGTGCATGATGTTATGTTGTGTAAATACTTGTGGGAGTAACAAACAATGCACAGTGCATGATGTTATGTTGTGTAAATACTCGGGTAACAAACAATGCACAGTGCATGATGTTATGTTGTGTAAATACTCGGGGTAACAAACAATGCACAGTGCATGATGTTATGTTGTGTAAATACTTGTGGGAGTAACAAACAATGCACAGTGCATGATGTTATGTTGTGTAAATACTCGGATAACAAACAATGCACAGTACATGATGTTATGTTGTGTAAATACTTGTGGGAGTAACAAACAATGCACAGTACATGATGTTATGTTGTGTAAATACTCGGATAACAAACAATGCACAGTACATGATGTTATGTTGTGTAAATACTCGGATAACAAACAATGCACAGTACATGATGTTATGTTGTGTAAATACTCGGGTAACAAACAATGCACAGTGCATGATGTTATGTTGTGTAAATACTCGGATAACAAACAATACACAGTACATGATGTTATGTTGTGTAAATACTTGTGGGAGTAACAAACAATGCACAGTACATGATGTTATGTTGTGTAAATACTCGGATAACAAACAATGCACAGTACATGATGTTATGTTGTGTAAATACTCGGGGGTAACAAACAATGCACAGTGCATGATGTTATGTTGTGTAAATACTCGGATAACAAACAATGCACAGTGCATGATGTTATGTTGTGTAAATACTCGGGTAACAAACAATGCACAGTACATGATGTTATGTTGTGTAAATACTCGGGGGTAACAAACAATGCACAGTACATGATGTTATGTTGTGTACATACTCGGATAACAAACAATGCACAGTGCATGATGTTATGTTGTGTAAATACTCGGGGGTAACAAACAATGCACAGTGCATGATGTTATGTTGTGTAAATACTCGGATAACAAACAATGCACAGTACATGATGTTATGTTGTGTAAATACTCGGGTAACAAACAATGCACAGTACATGATGTTATGTTGTGTAAATACTCGGGTAACAAACAATGCACAGTACATGATGTTATGTTGTGTAAATACTTGGGGAGTAACAAACAATGCACAGTGCATGATGTTATGTTGTGTAAATACTCGGATAACAAACAATGCACAGTACATGATGTTATGTTGTGTAAATACTTGTGGGAGTAACAAACAATGCACAGTGCATGATGTTATGTTGTGTAAATACTCGGATAACAAACAATGCACAGTGCATGATGTTATGTTGTGTAAATACTCGGATAACAAACAATGCACAGTGCATGATGTTATGTTGTGTAAATACTTGTGGGAGTAACAAACAATGCACAGTGCATGATGTTATGTTGTGTAAATACTTGTGGGAGTAACAAACAATGCACAGTGCATGATGTTATGTTGTGTAAATACTCGGGTAACAAACAATGCACAGTGCATGATGTTATGTTGTGTAAATACTCGGGTAACAAACAATGCACAGTGCATGATGTTATGTTGTGTAAATACTTGTGGGAGTAACAAACAATGCACAGTGCATGATGTTATGTTGTGTAAATACTTGTGGGAGTAACAAACAATGCACAGTGCATGATGTTATGTTGTGTAAATACTTGTGGGAGTAACAAACAATGCACAGTGCATGATGTTATGTTGTGTAAATACTCGGATAACAAACAATGCACAGTACATGATGTTATGTTGTGTAAATACTCGGGGGTAACAAACAATGCACAGTGCATGATGTTATGTTGTGTAAATACTCGGATAACAAACAATGCACAGTGCATGATGTTATGTTGTGTAAATACTCGGGGGTAACAAACAATGCACAGTACATGATGTTATGTTGTGTAAATACTCGGTGGTAACAAACAATGCACAGTACATGATGTTATGTTGTGTACATACTCGGATAACAAACAATGCACAGTGCATGATGTTATGTTGTGTAAATACTCGGGGGTAACAAACAATGCACAGTGCATGATGTTATGTTGTGTAAATACTCGGATAACAAACAATGCACAGTACATGATGTTATGTTGTGCAAATACTCGGGTAACAAACAATGCACAGTACATGATGTTATGTTGTGTAAATACTCGGATAACAAACAATGCACATTACATGATGTTATGTTGTGTAAATACTCGGGTAACAAACAATGCAGAGTACATTATGTTATGTTGTGTAAATACTTGTGGGAGTAACAAACAATGCACAGTGCATGATGTTATGTTGTGTAAATACTCGGATAACAAACAATACACAGTACATGATGTTATGTTGTGTAAATACTTGTGGGAGTAACAAACAATGCACAGTGCATGATGTTATGTTGTGTAAATACTCGGATAACAAACAATGCACAGTGCATGATGTTATGTTGTGTAAATACTCGGGTAACAAACAATGCACAGTGCATGATGTTATGTTGTGTAAATACTCGGATAACAAACAATGCACAGTAAATGATGTTATGTTGTGTAAATACTCGGGGATAACAAACAATGCACAGTACATGATGTTATGTTATGTAAATACTGGGATAACAAACAATGCACAGTACATGATGTTATGTTGTGTAAATACTCGGGTAACAAACAATGCACAGTGCATGATGTTATGTTGTGTAAATACTCGGGTAACAAACAATGCACAGTGCATGATGTTATGTTGTGTAAATACTCGGGTAACAAACAATGCACAGTGCATGATGTTATGTTGTGTAAATACTCGGGTAACAAACAATGCACAGTACATGATGTTATGTTGTGTAAATACTTGTGGTAGTAACAAACACTGCACAGTGCATGATGTTATGTTGTGTAAATACTCGGGTAACAAACAATGCACAGTGCATGATGTTATGTTGTGTAAATACTCGGGTAACAAACAATGCACAGTGCATGATGTTATGTTGTGTAAATACTCGGGTAACAAACAATGCACAGTACATGATGTTATGTTGTGTAAATACTCGGGTAACAAACAATGCACAGTGCATGATGTTATGTTGTGTAAATACTTGTGGGAGTAACAAACAATGCACAGTGCATGATGTTATGTTGTGTAAATACTCGGGGAGTAACAAACAATGCACAGTGCATGATGTTATGTTGTGTAAATACTTGTGATAACAAACAATGCACAGTGCATGATGTTATGTTGTGTAAATACTCGGGTAACAAACAATGCACAGTGCATGATGTTATGTTGTGTAAATACTCGGGTAACAAACAATGCACAGTGCATGATGTTATGTTGTGTAAATACTCGGGTAACAAACAATGCACAGTGCATGATGTTATGTTGTGTAAATACTCGGGGGTAACAAACAATGCACAGTGCATGATGTTATGTTGTGTAAATACTTGTGGGAGTAACAAACAATGCACAGTGCATGATGTTATGTTGTGTAAATACTCGGGTAACAAACAATGCACAGTGCATGATGTTATGTTGTGTAAATACTCGGATAACAAACAATGCACAGTGCATGATGTTATGTTGTGTAAATACTCGGGTAACAAACAATGCACAGTACATGATGTTATGTTGTGTAAATACTCGGGTAACAAACAATGCACAGTGCATGATGTTATGTTGTGTAAATACTCGGATAACAAACAATGCACAGTGCATGATGTTATGTTGTGTAAATACTCGGGTAACAAACAATGCACAGTACATGATGTTATGTTGTGTAAATACTCGGGTAACAAACAATGCACAGTACATGATGTTATGTTGTGTAAATACTTGTGGGAGTAACAAACAATGCACAGTACATGATGTTATGTTGTGTAAATACTCGGGTAACAAACAATGCACAGTACATGATGTTATGTTGTGTAAATACTCGGGTAACAAACAATGCACAGTACATGATGTTATGTTGTGTAAATATCGGATAACAAACAATGCACAGTACATGATGTTATGTTGTGTAAATACTCGGATAACAAACAATGCACAGTGCATGATGTTATTTGTTGTGTAAATACTCGGATAACAAACAATGCACAGTGCATGATGTTATGTTGTGTAAATACTCGGGGGTAACAAACAATGCACAGTACATGATGTTATGTTGTGTAAATACTCGGGGGTAACAAACAATGCACAGTACATGATGTTATGTTGTGTACATACTCGGATAACAAACAATGCACAATGCATGATGTTATGTTGTGTAAATACTCGGGGGTAACAAACAATGCACAGTGCATGATGTTATGTTGTGTAAATACTCGGATAACAAACAATGCACAGTACATGATGTTATGTTGTGCAAATACTCGGGTAACAAACAATGCACAGTACATGATGTTATGTTGTGTAAATACTCGGATAACAAACAATGCACATTACATGATGTTATGTTGTGTAAATACTCGGGTAACAAACAATGCAGAGTACATGATGTTATGTTGTGTAAATACTTGTGGGAGTAACAAACAATGCACAGTGCATGATGTTATGTTGTGTAAATACTCGGATAACAAACAATGCACAGTACATGATGTTATGTTGTGTAAATACTTGTGGGAGTAACAAACAATGCACAGTGCATGATGTTATGTTGTGTAAATACTCGGATAACAAACAATGCACAGTGCATGATGTTATGTTGTGTAAATACTCGGGTAACAAACAATGCACAGTGCATGATGTTATGTTGTGTAAATACTCGGATAACAAACAATGCACAGTACATGATGTTATGTTGTGTAAATACTCGGGGATAACAAACAATGCACAGTACATGATGTTATGTTATGTAAATACTGGGGATAACAAACAATGCACAGTACATGATGTTATGTTGTGTAAATACTCGGGTAACAAACAATGCACAGTGCATGATGTTATGTTGTGTAAATACTCGGGTAACAAACAATGCACAGTGCATGATGTTATGTTGTGTAAATACTCGGGTAACAAACAATGCACAGTGCATGATGTTATGTTGTGTAAATACTCGGGTAACAAACAATGCACAGTACATGATGTTATGTTGTGTAAATACTTGTGGTAGTAACAAACAATGCACAGTGCATGATGTTATGTTGTGTAAATACTCGGGTAACAAACAATGCACAGTGCATGATGTTATGTTGTGTAAATACTCGGATAACAAACAATGCACAGTGCATGATGTTATGTTGTGTAAATACTTGGGGAGTAACAAACAATGCACAGTGCATGATGTTATGTTGTGTAAATACTTGGGGAGTAACAAACAATGCACAGTGCATGATGTTATGTTGTGTAAATACTTGTGGGAGTAACAAACAATGCACAGTGCATGATGTTATGTTGTGTAAATACTCGGATAACAAACAATGCACAGTACATGATGTTATGTTGTGTAAATACTCGGGGGTAACAAACAATGCACAGTGCATGATGTTATGTTGTGTAAATACTCGGATAACAAACAATACACAGTACATGATGTTATGTTGTGTAAATACTCGGGGGTAACAAACAATGCACATTGCATGATGTTATATTGTAAATACTCGGATAATAAACAATGCACAGTACATGATGTTATGTTGTGTAAATACTCGGGTAACAAACAATGCACAGTACATGATGTTATGTTGTGTAAATACTCGGGTAACAAACAATGCACAGTACATGATGTTATGTTGTGTAAATACTCGGATAACAAACAATGCACAGTACATGATGTTATGTTGTGTAAATACTCGGATAACAAACAATGCACAGTGCATGATGTTATGTTGTGTAAATACTCGGATAACAAACAATGCACAGTGCATGATGTTATGTTGTGTAAATACTCGGGGGTAACAAACAATGCACAGTACATGATGTTATGTTGTGGTAAATACTCGGGGGTAACAAACAATGCACAGTACATGATGTTATGTTGTGTACATACTCGGATAACAAACAATGCACAATGCATGATGTTATGTTGTGTAAATACTCGGGGGTAACAAACAATGCACAGTGCATGATGTTATGTTGTGTAAATACTCGGATAACAAACAATGCACAGTACATGATGTTATGTTGTGCAAATACTCGGGTAACAAACAATGCACAGTACATGATGTTATGTTGTGTAAATACTCGGATAACAAACAATGCACATTACATGATGTTATGTTGTGTAAATACTCGGGTAACAAACAATGCAGAGTACATTATGTTATGTTGTGTAAATACTTGTGGGAGTAACAAACAATGCACAGTGCATGATGTTATGTTGTGTAAATACTCGGATAACAAACAATACACAGTACATGATGTTATGTTGTGTAAATACTTGTGGGAGTAACAAACAATGCACAGTGCATGATGTTATGTTGTGTAAATACTCGGATAACAAACAATGCACAGTGCATGATGTTATGTTGTGTAAATACTCGGGTAACAAACAATGCACAGTGCATGATGTTATGTTGTGTAAATACTCGGATAACAAACAATGCACAGTACATGATGTTATGTTGTGTAAATACTCGGGGATAACAAACAATGCACAGTACATGATGTTATGTTGTGTAAATACTCGGATAACAAACAATGCACAGTACATGATGTTATGTTGTGTAAATACTCGGGTAACAAACAATGCACAGTGCATGATGTTATGTTGTGTAAATACTCGGGTAACAAACAATGCACAGTGCATGATGTTATGTTGTGTAAATACTCGGGTAACAAACAATGCACAGTACATGATGTTATGTTGTGTAAATACTGGGTAACAAACAATGCACAGTACATGATGTTATGTTGTGTAAATACTTGTGGTAGTAACAAACATGCACAGTGCATGATGTTATGTTGTGTAAATACTCGGGTAACAAACAATGCACAGTGCATGATGTTATGTTGTGTAAATACTCGGGTAACAAACAATGCACAGTGCATGATGTTATGTTGTGTAAATACTCGGGTAACAAACAATGCACAGTACATGATGTTATGTTGTGTAAATACTCGGGTAACAAACAATGCACAGTACATGATGTTATGTTGTGTAAATACTTGTGGTAGTAACAAACAATGCACAGTGCATGATGTTATGTTGTGTAAATACTCGGGTAACAAACAATGCACAGTGCATGATGTTATGTTGTGTAAATACTCGGATAACAAACAATGCACAGTGCATGATGTTATGTTGTGTAAATACTTGTGGGAGTAACAAACAATGCACAGTGCATGATGTTATGTTGTGTAAATACTTGTGGGAGTAACAAACAATGCACAGTGCATGATGTTATGTTGTGTAAATACTCGGGTAACAAACAATGCACAGTGCATGATGTTATGTTGTGTAAATACTCGGGTAACAAACAATGCACAGTGCATGATGTTATGTTGTGTAAATACTTGTGGGGTAACAAACAATGCACAGTGCATGATGTTATGTTGTGTAAATACTTGTGGGGTAACAAACAATGCACAGTGCATGGTTATGTTGTGTAAATACTCGGGTAACAACAATGCACAGTGCATGAGTTATGTTGTGTAATATCGGGTAACAAACAATGCACAGTACATGATGTTATGTTGTGTAAATACTTGTGGGAGTAACAAACAATGCACAGTGCATGATGTTATGTTGTGTAAATACTCGGATAACAAACAATGCACAGTGCATGATGTTATGTTGTGTAAATACTCGGATAACAAACAATGCACAGTGCATGATGTTATGTTGTGTAAATACTGGGTAACAAACAATGCACAGTGCATGATGTTTTGTGTAAATACTCGGATAACAAACAATGCACAGTACATGATGTTATGTTGTGTAAATACTCGGATAACAAACAATGCACAGTACATGATGTTATGTTGTGTAAATACTCGGGTAACAAACAATGCACAGTGCATGATGTTATGTTGTGTAAATACTCGGATAACAAACAATGCACAGTACATGATGTTATGTTGTGTAAATACTCGGGGATAACAAACAATGCACAGTACATGATGTTATGTTGTGTAAATACTGGGATAACAAACAATGCACAGTACATGATGTTATGTTGTGTAAATACTCGGGTAACAAACAATGCACAGTGCATGATGTTATGTTGTGTAAATACTCGGGTAACAAACAATGCACAGTGCATGATGTTATGTTGTGTAAATACTTGTGGGGTAACAAACAATGCACAGTACATGATGTTATGTTGTGTAAATACTCGGGTAACAAACAATGCACAGTACATGATGTTATGTTGTGTAAATACTCGGGTAACAAACAATGCACAGTGCATGATGTTATGTTGTGTAAATACTGGGGTAACAAACAATGCACAGTGCATGATGTTATGTTGTGTAAATACTCGGGTAACAAACAATGCACAGTGCATGATGTTATGTTGTGTAAATACTCGGGTAACAAACAATGCACAGTGCATGATGTTATGTTGTGTAAATACTTGTGGGAGTAACAAACAATGCACAGTACATGATGTTATGTTGTGTAAATACTCGGATAACAAACAATGCACAGTACATGATGTTATGTTGTGTAAATACTCGGGTAACAAACAATGCACAGTACATGATGTTATGTTGTGTAAATACTCTGGTAACAAACAATGCACAGTACATGATGTTATGTTGTGTAAATACTCGGATAACAAACAATGCACAGTACATGATGTTATGTTGTGTAAATACTCGGGTAACAAACAATGCACAGTACATGATGTTATGTTGTGTAAATACTTGTGGGAGTAACAAACAATGCACAGTGCATGATGTTATGTTGTGTAAATACTCGGATAACAAACAATGCACAGTACATGATGTTATGTTGTGTAAATACTTGTGGGAGTAACAAACAATGCACAGTGCATGATGTTATGTTGTGTAAATACTCGGATAACAAACAATGCACAGTGCATGATGTTATGTTGTGTAAATACTCGGATAACAAACAATGCACAGTGCATGATGTTATGTTGTGTAAATACTCGGGTAACAAACAATGCACAGTGCATGATGTTATGTTGTGTAAATACTCGGATAACAAACAATGCACAGTACATGATGTTATGTTGTGTAAATACTCGGGGATAACAAACAATGCACAGTACATGATGTTATGTTGTGTAAATACTCGGGTAACAAACAATGCACAGTGCATGATGTTATGTTGTGTAAATACTCGGGTAACAAACAATGCACAGTGCATGATGTTATGTTGTGTAAATACTCGGGTAACAAACAATGCACAGTACATGATGTTATGTTGTGTAAATACTCGGGTAACAAACAATGCACAGTGCATGATGTTATGTTGTGTAAATACTTGTGGGAGTAACAAACAATG
>CM026398.1:32941794-32974040 GCA_014843695.1 Archivesica marissinica
AATACACCTAATTTCCCGACATCTAGGGGGTATCCACATAATACACCTAATTTCCCGACATCTAGGGGGTATCCACATAATACACCTAATTTCCCGACATCTAGGGGGGTATCCACATAATACACCTAATTTCCCGACATCTAGGGGGGTATCCACATAATACACCTAATTTCCCGACATCTAGGGGGGTATCCACATAATACACCTAATTTCCCGACATCTAGGGGGTATCCACATAGTGTTATTACTGATACTACTATACGGTAATTTATATTCTTGAACATGGAAGTAAGTGAAATATTGATTAAAAAACTTGAATTTAAATGTTTTTGCGTTGTTTTTACGCGATCACATGCAGCAATGAATCGTTCAAACAGATCACTAAGTGCTACAGATGTCTTGGACCGGGTAATGCATGATTTAAATGTCACAGTTTGAAGTGTCAAACGAGGGCGGTAGGCGACCTATTTCTGTGTTTTCGTTTGAAAAAAACCAACTTGACAAAGTATTTACATGATATTTAGTTATTTACCTGTAGTACAGGTGAAATACAGGTAAATATAGAATCAGTATCACCTATGTGTCAGGTAAATTCCTCTAATTGACTAAAAATAACCGGTTTATTGACTAATGTTGTCGACTGTTTTTGTGTGTGTGTTTTACATTTATTTATTGTCGCTACCGGTTGCCCATATGAGCGACGCCTCCTGAAGAGATTAGTCATTTTAGATTTTGGAGGATAGTGCAATGATACAGACAGAGACCCATTCCAGAGTCTCCTCTGGTTCTTTTACATGCACAGTGTAAAGCACCGACATGAGACCTCGGTTTAACGTCCCATCTGAAAGACTGTTAATTTTATTAGGGTCAGACGGGCGATCGAACCTGGATCCCTGTCAACTGTTTAATAATTGTACGGATATTTATGTACATATATATAGTTATTTATGAATTGGCAAAATATATTTGGCGCTGAGAAAAACTTTTTGTCAGATATTTTGCGTGGAAAGAGTTAGTGATTAAGTGAGTAAATGACATCACAGGCTTGGATACGTCAACAACCTCTATTGAGCACCATTTTATCATGTTTCAAAGTTCCATATCTGTCCATCTGTCAATAGAAGCATATATTTCAATGTTTTTAAATGTTATTTAGCGAGAACTCTGATATAAAATATGCTTAACCCTTTCAACACCACTGACCTATAAATAGGCTTACAAAAAGTGTAGATCCAGATGAGCAGGCTCATTACTATTTTTAGACAAAATTACCCATTTTGATAAATGAATTAGGCCAAATGTAATTTTCTTATTAATTTATTGGTCTAAAAATATCATGCACCAGTCCATGTCAGTTACTTGGTGTTGAATGGGTTAAATATCATGCACCAGTCCATGTCAGTTACTTGGTGTTGAATGTGTTAAATATAATGCACCAGTCCATGTCAGTTACTTGGTGTTGAATGTGTTAAATATAATGCACCAGTCCATGTCAGTTACTTGGTGTTGAATGTGTTAAATATAATGCACCAGTCCATGTCAGTTACTTGGTGTTGAATGTGTTAAATATAATGCACCAGTCCATGTCAGTTACTTGGTGTTGAATGTGTTAAATATATGCACCAGTCCATGTCAGTTACTTGGTGTTGAATGGGTTAAATATCATGCACCAGTCCATGTCAGTTACTTGGTGGTGAATGGGTTAAATATCATGCACCAGTCCATGTCAGTTACTTGGTGTTGAATGCACCAGTCCATGTCAATTACTTGGTGTTGAATGCACCAGTCCATGTCAGTTACTTGGTGTTGAATGCACCAGTCCATGTCAGTTACTTGGTGTTGAATGCACCAGTCCATGTCAGTTACTTGGTGTTGAATGCACCAGTCCATGTCAGTTACTTGGTGTTGAATGCACCAGTCCATGTCAGTTACTTGGTGTTGAATGGGTTTAGACGAGCTGTAATTTCTCTTGGATTCTAAAATCCACATTATACTCGATGGCTCATCACAGTAAAATGATGTGATTTGAATGTTTATATACAGGTACTGTAATTTGTGTAATGTATTTTCAGTTCTTCAAGACCTACAAAAGACTTCCCCAATTTCCCCGACATGCACCAGAATTTGACATGACAATGATGAAATCCCTGAAAGAGAGTTGTTATGGCTGGCATGAACTCCCCGAATGGTGTCAGGTAAGAAGACAGTCATGAACTATCGAGTCGGCATTACCCACTCCGGGTTTGCAGATGGGGACATTAGCGCCGACACAAGTTATACTGAATACAAGCAGAGATATGTGATAAATACATGTACAAACAACTTTTGAATAACTGTCAAATGGTATTATGTCGGTTAGTAAGAGTAATGTCAACACCTCCATATTTCTCTGCAAACTTGGCAGAGGGCCTACTGTCCAAAGTACCATAATCGTCTACATAAAGGTCTCACGGGAGTATAAAACGCAGTCAAAAAGAAATTCCAGGGAAAGATACTTACTTGCTGTATAAAACACATGTGATCTTAGAGCACAGAAAATGAACAAAACTCGTGAATTTATAAACAGGATATTTTCTTTCATGTGATTCCTAAGCATTACGAAAGCGTGATAAGTACTTTTGGTGTAAAGACCACTAAATCGTCAATACATAACTGTGTGTGTTTTACGTTTATTTATCGTCGCTACCGGTTGCCCATATGAGCGACACCTCCTGAAGAGATTAGTCATTTTAGATTTTGGAGGATAGTGCAATGATACAGACAGAGACCCATTCCAGAGTCTTCTCTGGTTCTTTTACGTGCACAGTGTAAAGCACTGACACGAGACCTCGGTTTAACGTCCCATCTGAAAGACTATTAATTTTATTAGGGTCAGAACCTGCAATCCCTGGTTACCACTGGACTACTGCTGTACCAGTAAATGAAAGTAAATTTGTTTGTTTGGATTTAATATTTTGTGTCAACACCTACTCAAACTTCTCATATTCAACACCTACTCAAACTTCTCATACTCAACACCTACTCAAACTTCTCATACTCAACACCTACTCAAACTTCTCATACTCAACACCTACTCAAACTTCTCATACTCAACACCTACTCAAACTTCTCATACTCAACACCTACTCAAACTTCTCATACTCAACACCTTCTCAAACTTCTCATACTCGACACCTTCTCAAGGCATACTCGACACCTTCTCAAGGCATACTCAACACCTCAAGTCATACTCAACACCTCAAACTTCTCATACTCAACACCTTCTCAAGGCATTCTCGGCACCTCAAACTTCTCATACTCAACACCTTCTCAAAGCATACTCGACACCTTCTCAAACTTCTCATACTCGACACCTTCTCAAGGCATACTCAACACCTTTTAATGGCATACTCAACACCTTCTCAAGGCATACTCGACACCTTCTCAAGGCATACTCAACACCTTCTCAAGGCATACTCAACACCTTCTCAAGGCATACTCGACACCTTCTCAAGGCATATTCAACACCTTCTCAAGGCATACTCGACACCTTCTCAAGGCATACTCAACACCTACTCAAACTTCTCATACTCAACACCTTCTCAAGGCATACTCGACACCTTCTCAAGGCATACTCGACACCTTCTCAAGGCATACTCAACACCTTCTCAAGGCATACTCGACACCTTCTCAAGGCATACTCGACACCTTCTCAAGGCATATTCAACACCTTCTCAAGGCATACTCGACACCTTCTCAAGGCATACTCAACACCTACTCAAACTTCTCATACTCAACACCTTCTCAAGGCATACTCGACACCTTCTCAAGGCATACTCAACACCTACTCAAGGCATACTCGACACCATCTCAAGGCATACTCGACACCTTCTTAAGGCATACTCAACACCTACTCAAACTTCTCATACTCAACACCTTCTCAAGGCATACTCGACACCTTCTCAAGGCATACTCAACACCTTCTCAAGGCATACTCGACACCTACTCAAGGCATACTCGACACCTCAAGGCATACTCAACACCTTCTCAAGGCATACTCGACACCTTCTCAAACTTCTCATTCTCAACACCTCAAACTTCTCATTCTCAACACCTTCTCAAACTTCTCATACTCAACACCTACTCAAGGCATACTCAACACCTTCTCAAACTTCTCATTCTCAACACCTTCTCAAACTTCTCATACTCAACACCTACTCAAGGCATACTCAACACCTTCTCAAGGCATACTCAGCACCTTCTCAAGGCATACTCAACACCTACTCAAACTTCTCATACTCAACACCTTCTCAAGGCATACTCGACACCTTCTCAAGGCATACTCAACACCTACTCAAGGCATACTCGACACCGTTTCAAGGCATACTCGACACCTTCTCAAGGCATACTCAACACCTACTCAAACTTCTCATACTCAACAACTTCTCAAGGCATACTCGACACCTTTTCAAGGCATACTCAACACCTTCTCAAGGCATACTCGACACCTTCTCAAGGCATACTCAACACCTTCTCAAGGCATACTCGACACCTTCTCAAACTTCTCATTCAACACCTTCTCAAACTTCTCATACTCGACACCTTCTCAAGGCATACTCAACACCTTCTCAAGGCATACTCAACACCTTCTCAAGGCATACTCGACACCTTCTCAAGGCATACTCAACACCTACTCAAGGCATACTCGACACCGTTTCAAGGCATACTCGATACCTTCTCAAGGCATACTCAACACCTACTCAAACTTCTCATACTCAACACCTTCTCAAGGCATACTCGACACCTCTCAAGGCATACTCAACACCTTCTCAAGGCATACTCGACACCTTCTCAAACTTCTCATTCTCAACACCTTCTCAAACTTCTCATACTCGACACCTTCTCAAGGCATACTCAACACCTTCTCAAGGCATACTCAACACCTTCTCAAACTTCTCATTCTCAACACCTCAAACTTCTCATACTCAACACCTACTCAAGGCATACTCAACACCTACTCAAGGCATACTCAGCACCTTCTCAAACTTCTCATACTCAACACCTTCTCAAGGCATACTAGACACCTTCTCAAGGCATACTCAACACCTACTCAAGGCATACTCAACACCTTCTCAAGGCATACTCGACACCTTCTCAAGGCATACTCAACACCTACTCAAGGCATACTCGACACCTTCTCAAGGCATACTCAACACCTTCTCAAGGCATACTCAACACCTTCTCAAACTTCTCATTCTCAACACCTTCTCAAACTTCTCATACTCAACACCTACTCAAGGCATACTCAACACCTACTCAAGGCATACTCAGCACCTTCTCAAACTTCTCATACTCAACACCTTCTCAAGGCATACTCGACACTTTCTCAAGGCATACTCAACACCTACTCAAGGCATACTCAACACCTTCTCAAGGCATACTCGACACCTCAAGACATACTCAACACCTACTCAAGGCATACTCGACACCTTCTCAAGGCATACTCGACACCTTCTCAAGGCATACTCAACACCTTCTCAAGGCATACTCAACACCTTCTCAAGGCATACTCAACACCTTCTCAAGGCATACTCGACACCTTCTCAAGGCATACTCGACACCTTCTCAAGGCATACTCAACACCTTCTCAAGGCATACTCAACACCTTCTCAAGGCATACTCAACACCTTCTCAAGGCATACTCAACACCTTCTCAAGGCATACTCGACACCTTCTCAAGGCATACTCAACACCTTCTCAAGGCATACTCAACACCTTCTCAAGGCACTCATAATTAGCGACACATACGGCAAACAGTCGGTAATTCTTGTTTACAAATCTTGGTAAAGTTATTATTTATGGGAAGTAACCATCATTAATTGTCCTTCAATAAAAAATTTGGTTTTTGATGATTTTATTTTGAAATTACAATTATTCAAATTTTCTAATTGTAAATTAAATAATAACTTCGACTGATTTTCCACACTAATGTAGATATCGATACACAACGAAAATCTGTAAGTATTACGGAATATGGTGGACAGTAACATGTTTCGTTAGATAAGAACAATGTTGTATGGGGATCCACTGTCTCATATTGTCCGTGTGATGTTATGTGCTCGAGTATTGTGTGATATACATGCTGAATCACGGCTATTACAATCTATTATCTGAGATTTTTACTTTGTGACAGTATTTCAGTAGCGATGATGTGTCTTCGTTAAATGAGCCGGTTAGGGATCAATGGGAACGACGGAAGGAATTGAAAAGACTGAGGAAGGCGAGACAGTCTGCCAGTTTTTGCCTATTAGAAACAGATATTTGTGCTGTGGTATGTATAGCAAGACAATGTATAGCAAGACAATGTATTGTATAGCAAGACAATGTATAGCAAGACAATGTATAGCAAGACAATGTATAGCATAACAATGTATAGCAAGACAATGTACAGCAAGACAATGTATAGCAAGACAATGTATAGCAAGACAATGTGTAGCAAGACAATGTATAGCAAGACAATGTATAGCAAGACAATGTACAGCAAGACAATGTATAGCATAACAATGTATAGCAAGACAATGTGTAGCAAGACAATGTATAGCAAGACAATGTATAGCATAACAATGTATAGCAAGACAATGTATAGCAAGACAATGTACAGTAAGACAATGTGTAGCAAGACATTGTGTAGCATAACAATGTATAGCAAGACAATGTATAGCATAACAATGTATAGCAAGACAATGTATAGCATACAATGTATAGCAAGACAATGTATAGCAAGACAATGTATAGCAAGACAATGTATAGCAAGACAATGTGTAGCAAGACAATGTACAGCAAGACAATGTATAGCAAGACAATGTATAGCATAACAATGTATAGTAAGACAATGTATAGCATAACAATGTATAGCAAGACAATGTATAGTAAGACAATGTATAGTAAGACAATGTATAGCAAGACAATGTACAGCAAGACAATGTACAGTAAGACAATGTATAGTAAGACAATGTATAGTAAGACAATGTATAGCAAGACAATGTACAGTAAGACAATGGTAGCACAATGTACAGCAAGACAATGTGTAGCATACAATGTATAGTAAGACAATGTGTAGCATAACAATGTATAGTAAGACAATGTGTAGCATAACAATGTATAGCAAGACAATGTGTAGCATAACAATGTATAGCAAGACAATGTGTAGCATAACAATGTATAGTAAGACAATGTGTAGCATAACAATGTATAGCAAGACATTGTGTAGCATAACAATGTATAGCAAGACAATGTGTAGCATAACAATGTATAGCAAGACAATGTGTAGCAAGACAATGTATAGCAAGACAATGTGTAGTATAACAATGTACAGCAAGACAATGTGTAGCAAGACAATGTATAGCAAGACAATGTATAGCAAGACAATGTATAGCAAGACAATGTATAGCAAGACAATGTATAGCAAGACAATGTGTACAATGTACAGCAAGACAATGTGTAGCATAACAATGTATAGTAAGACAATGTGTAGCAAGACAATGTGTAGCATAACAATGTATAGCAAGACAATGTATAGCAAGACAATGTGTAGCATAACAATGTATAGCAAGACAATGTGTAGCAAGACAATGTGTAGCAAGACAATGTACAGCAAGACAATGTGTAGCATAACAATGTATAGCAAGACAATGTGTAGCATAACAATGTATAGTAAGACAATGTGTAGCATAACAATGTATAGCAAGACATTGTGTAGCATAACAATGTATAGCAAGACAATGTGTAGCATAACAATGTATAGCAAGACAATGTGTAGCAAGACAATGTACAGCAAGACAATGTGTAGCATAACAATGTACAGCAAGACAATGTGTAGCAAGACAATGTGTAGCAAGACAATGTATAGCAAGACAATGTACAGCAAGACAATGTGTAGCAAGACAATGTATAGCAAGACAATGTGTAGCAAGACAATGTACAGCAAGACAATGTGTAGCAAGACAATGTAGTTTTAATGTATAGCAAGCCAATGTTAGCAAGACAATGTGTAGCAAGACAATGTGTAGTAAGACAATGTAGTTTTAATGTATAGCAAGCCAATGTATAGCAAGACAATGTAGTTTTAATGTATAGCAAGCCAATGTATAGCAAGCCAATGTATAGCAAGACAATGTGTAGCAAGACAATGTGTAGTAAGACAATGTAGTTTTAATGTATAGCAAGCCAATGTATAGCAAGACAATGTGTAGCAAGACAATGTAATTTTAATGCGATTGGATGTCTCGACTTTATTGGGATGAGTGGATTTCATGCATGGTTTATTGGGATGAGTGGATTGTTTATTGGGATTAGTGGATTTCATGCATTGTTTATTGGGATGAGTGGATTTCATGCATTGTTTATTGGGATTAGTGGATTTCATGCATGGTTTATTGGGATTAGTGGATTTCATGCATTGTTTATTGGGATGAGTGGATTGTTTATTGGGATGAGTGGATTTCATGCATTGTTTATTGGGATTAGTGGATTTCATGCATGGTTTATTGGGATTAGTGGATTTCATGCATTGTTTATTGGGATGAGTGGATTTCATGCATTGTTTATTGGGATGAGTGGATTGTTTATTGGGATGAGTGGATTTCATGCATTGTTTATTGGGATGAGTGGATTTCATGCATTGTTTATTGGGATGAGTGGATTTCATGCATTGTTTATTGGGATGAGTGGATTTCATGCATGGTTTATTGGGATTAGTGGATTTCATGCATTGTTTATTGGGATGAGTGGATTGTTTATTGGGATTAGTGGATTTCATGCATGGTTTATTGGGATTAGTGGATTTCATGCATTGTTTATTGGGATGAATGGATTGTTTATTGGGATGAGTGGATTTCATGCATTGTTTATTGGGATGAATGGATTGTTTATTGGGATGAGTGGATTTCATGCATTGTTTATTGGGATTAGTGGATTTCATGCATTGTTTATTGGGATTAGTGGATTTCATGCATGGTTTATTGGGATTAGTGGATTTCATGCATGGTTTATTGGGATTAGTGGATTTCATGCATTGTTTATTGGGATTAGTGGATTTCATGCATTGTTTATTGGGATTAGTGGATTTCATGCATTGTTTATTGGGATTAGTGGATTTCATGCATTGTTTATTGGGATTAGTGGATTTCATGCATGGTTTATTGGGATGAGTGGATTTCATGCATTGTTTATTGGGATTAGTGGATTTCATGCATTGTTTATTGGGATTAGTGGATTTCATGCATGGTTTATTGGGATGAGTGGATTTCATGCATTGTTTATTGGGATTAGTGGATTTCATGCATTGTTTATTGGGATTAGTGGATTTCATGCATTGTTTATTGGGATTAGTGGATTTCATGCATTGTTTATTGGGATTAGTGGATTTCATGCATGGTTTATTGGGATGAGTGGATTTCATGCATTGTTTATTGGGATGAGTGGATTTCATGCATTGTTTATTGGTATGAGTGGATTTCATGCATTGTTTATTGGGATGAGTGGATTTCATGCATTGTTTATTGGTATGAGTGGATTTCATGCATTGTTTATTGGGATGAATGGATTGTTTATTGGGATGAGTGGATTTCATGCATTGTTTATTGGGATGAGTGGATTGTTTATTGGGATGAGTGGATTTCATGCATTGTTTATTGGGATGAGTGGATTTCATGCATTGTTTATTGGGATGAGTGGATTTCATGCATTGTTTATTGGGATGAGTGGATTTCATGCATTGTTTATTGGGATGAGTGGATTTCATGCATTGTTTATTGGTATGAGTGGATTTCATGCATTGTTTATTGGGATGAATGGATTGTTTATTGGGATGAGTGGATTTCATGCATTGTTTATTGGGATGAGTGGATTTCATGCATTGTTTATTGGGATGAGTGGATTTCATGCATGGTTTATTGGGATTAGTGGATTTCATGCATGGTTTATTGGGATGAGTGGATTTCATGCATTGTTTATTGGGATTAGTGGATTTCATGCATTGTTTATTGGGATTAGTGGATTTCATGCATTGTTTATTGGGATTAGTGGATTTCATGCATTGTTTATTGGGATTAGTGGATTTCATGCATGGTTTATTGGGATGAGTGGATTTCATGCATTGTTTATTGGGATGAGTGGATTTCATGCATTGTTTATTGGTATGAGTGGATTTCATGCATTGTTTATTGGGATGAGTGGATTTCATGCATTGTTTATTGGTATGAGTGGATTTCATGCATTGTTTATTGGGATGAATGGATTGTTTATTGGGATGAGTGGATTTCATGCATTGTTTATTGGGATGAGTGGATTGTTTATTGGGATGAGTGGATTTCATGCATTGTTTATTGGGATGAGTGGATTTCATGCATTGTTTATTGGGATGAGTGGATTTCATGCATTGTTTATTGGGATGAGTGGATTTCATGCATTGTTTATTGGGATGAGTGGATTTCATGCATTGTTTATTGGTATGAGTGGATTTCATGCATTGTTTATTGGGATGAATGGATTGTTTATTGGGATGAGTGGATTTCATGCATTGTTTATTGGGATGAGTGGATTGTTTATTGGTATGAGTGGATTTCATGCATTGTTTATTGGGATGAGTGGATTGTTTATTGGGATGAATGGATTGTTTATTGGGATGAGTGGATTTCATGCATTGTTTATTGGGATTAGTGGATTTCATGCATTGTTTATTGGTATGAGTGGATTTTATGCATTGTTTATTGGGATGAGTGGATTGTTTATTGGTATGAGTGGATTTCATGCATTGTTTATTGGGATTAGTGGATTTCATGCATTGTTTATTGGGATTAGTGGATTTCATGCATTGTTTATTGGGATTAGTGGATTTCATGCATTGTTTATTGGGATGAGTGGATTTCATGCATTGTTTATTGGGATTAGTGGATTTCATGCATGGTTTATTGGGATGAGTGGATTTCATGCATTGTTTATTGGGATGAGTGGATTTCATGCATTGTTTATTTGGATGAGTGGATTTCATGCATTGTTTATAGGGATGAGTGGATTTCATGCATTGTTTATATAAATGGGTGTACTTTCTGCTATATATTTCAGTACCCACCAGAACAACCATCAATATCTGCACCCCAGCAACACACAGACAGCAGTTTCTCTGCATCTTCTGGCTCCAATTGTGAATCGGCCAGGAACCGTCCGTCGGCTAAAAGGAAAAGGTATATCTTAAAATATGGTATGGAGTCATTGCTAGGTTACCTGGACACACATAGTATGTATAGTCCTCACAGACACAAGTTGGATAATGGTCGATATTGCACATTCAAACATAACTCTTTGCTTGCTGGGTTTAAATAATGTCTATATATAGTGTAAATAATTGTAGCAGATGACAATTCATCCATAATTATGTCATGAAATTTCATTACACTTGTGTTGTTACGACATTAGATCAAATATGATTGAAATTGCACGACATATTTCACTGTTATTTTCACCGCTAGCTAGCATGCAAGGAGGTAATACATAGCATTTAAGTTTAGCACATCAGAAACCAGCAATGACATCATCGGTATCATCGAAACCTAATTATCAAGGTCACACTTGGAACTTTGAAACTCAAATGACTGTCTTTCACTTCTTCTCCATAACCCTTGAACCACTTGTGGAATTTTACAATAACTTGGCACCATATCAAAATAAGGTGATGAGCGAAGGTTTTGGACATCTTGGGTCGAGAACATTGTCTTGTTTAGAAGTTGGCACCATATAAAGTTTAAGCTTAAATATCACGAAGAGCAAAGGTTTCGGACATCTTGGATCGAGAACATTGTCTTGTTTAGAAGTTGGCACCATATAAAGTTTAAGCTTAAATATCACGAAGAGCGAAGGTTTCGGGCATCTTGGTTCGAGAGCATTGTCTCGTTTAGAAGTTTGTTGTTTTTGTTTATACAAATTTATTTTAGCTCGATTGCAAAACAAGTTCTTACAACTTATATTAATCACTCTCGAGACTTCATTCCTGATGCCATCCATCGCCACGAGGGAAAGAGAAGAGGCAGTGTGGACTTTAAATGCCTTGCCTAAGGGCACTATCGTAACGACTCTAGCAGGGCGCGAACTCCAGGCCTTTCTCACCTGAAGCGATCGCGCTACCACTGCGCTATCACGTTTGTTTTGGGTCAGCAGGCTACAGTGTAATCACCGTTTTGCGTCATAGCAGTCAGTGACATTCACAGTTAGTTATAGTGGGCAAGTAACATCCAGGTTATACATTTGTTATGTCGTATAGTGGGCAAGTAACATCCAGGTTGTACATTTGTTATGTCGTATAGTGGGCAAGTAACACCTAGGTTGTACATTTGTTATGTCGTATAGTGGGCAAGTAACATCGTTTAGTGGGCAAGTAAGATCTAGGTTGTACATTTGTTATGTCGTATAGTGGGCAAGTAACATCCAGGTTGTACATTTGTTATGTCGTATAGTTGGCAAGTAACATCGTTTAGTGGGCAAGTAACATCCAGGTTGTACATTTGTTATGTCGTATAGTGGGCAAGTAACATCTAGGTTGTACATTTGTTATGTCGTATAGTGGGCAAGTAACATCTAGGTTGTACATTTGTTATGTCATATAGTGGGCAAGTAACATCCAGGTTGTACATTTGTTATGTCGTATAGTGGGCAAGTAACATCGTTTAGTGGGCAAGTAACATCCAGGTTATACATTTGTTATGTCGTATAGTGGGCAAGTAACATCCAGGTTGTACATTTGTTATGTCGTATAGTGGGCAAGTAACATCGTTTAGTGGGCAAGTAACATCTAGGTTGTACATTTGTTATGTCGTATAGTGGGCAAGTAACACCTAGGTTGTACATTTGTTATGTCGTATAGTGGGCAAGTAACATCGTTTAGTGGGCAAGTAACATCTAGGTTGTACATTTGTTATGTCGTATAGTGGGCAAGTAACATCCAGGTTGTACATTTGTTATGTCGTATAGTTGGCAAGTAACATCGTTTAGTGGGCAAGTAACATCCAGGTTGTACATTTGTTATGTCGTATAGTGGGCAAGTAACATCTAGGTTGTACATTTGTTATGTCGTATAGTGGGCAAGTAACATCTAGGTTGTACATTTGTTATGTCGTATAGTGGGCAAGTAACATCTAGGTTGTACATTTGTTATGTCGTATAGTGGCAAGTAACATCCAGGTTGTACATTTGTTATGTCGTATAGTGGGCAAGTAACATCTAGGTTGTACATTTGTTATGTCGTATAGTGGGCAAGTAACATCCAGGTTGTACATTTGTTATGTCGTATAGTGGGCAAGTAACATCTAGGTTGTACATTTGTTATGTCGTATAGTGGGCAAGTAACATCTAGGTTGTACATTTGTTATGTAGTATAGTGGGCAAGTAACATCTAGGTTGTACATTTGTTATGTCGTACAGTGGGCAAGTAACATCCAGGTTGTACATTTGTTATATCGTTTAGTGGGCAAGTAACATCTAGGTTGTACATTTGTTATGTCGTATAGTGGGCAAGTAACATCTAGGTTGTACATTTGTTATGTCATATAGTGGGCAAGTAACATCCAGGTTGTACATTTGTTATGTCGTATAGTGGGCAAGTAACATCTAGGTTGTACATTTGTTATGTCATATAGTGGGCAAGTAACATCTAGGTTGTACATTTGTTATGTCGTATAGTGGGCAAGTAACATCCAGGTTGTACATTTGTTATGTCGTATAGTGGGCAAGTAACATCTAGGTTGTACATTTGTTATGTTGTAAAGTGGGCAAGTAACATCGTTTAGTGGGCAAGTAACATCTAGGTTGTACATTTGTTATGTCGTATAGTGGGCAAGTAACATCTAGGTTGTACATTTGTTATGTCGTATAGTGGGCAAGTAACATCGTTTAGTGGGCAAGTAACATCTAGGTTGTACATTTGTTATGTCGTATAGTGGGCAAGTAACATCGTTTAGTGGGCAAGTAACATCTAGGTTGTACATTTGTTATGTCGTATCGTGGGCAAGTAACATCGTTTAGTGGGCAAGTAACATCTAGGTTGTACATTTGTTATGTCGTATAGTGGGCAAGTAACATCGTTTAGTGGGCAAGTAACATCCAGGTTGTACATTTGTTATGTCGTATAGTGGGCAAGTAACATCCAGGTTGTACATTTGTTTTGTCGTATCGTGGGCAAGTAACATCGTTTAGTGGGCAAGTAACATCTAGGTTGTACATTTGTTATGTCGTATAGTGGGCAAGTAACATCCAGGTTGTACATTTGTTATGTCGTATAGTGGGCAAGTAACATCTAGGTTGTACATTTGTTATGTCATATAGTGGGCAAGTAACATCCAGGTTGTACATTTGTTATGTCGTATAGTGGGCAAGTAACATCCAGGTTGTACATTTGTTATGTCGTATAGTGGGCAAGTAACATCCAGGTTGTACATTTGTTATGTCATAAAGTGGGCAAGTAACATCCATGTTGTACATTTGTTATGTCGTATAGTGGGCAAGTAACATCCAGGTTGTACATTTGTTATGTTGTATAGTGGGCAAGTAACATCCAGGTTGTACATTTGTTATGTCGTATAGTGGGCAAGTAACATCTAGGTTGTACATTTGTTATGTTGTATAGTGGGCAAGTAACATCTAGGTTGTACATTTGTTATGTCATATAGTGGGCAAGTAACATCTAGGTTGTACATTTGTTATGTCGTATAGTGGGCAAGTAACATCCAGGTTGTACATTTGTTATGTCGTATAGTGGGCAAGTAACATCTAGGTTGTACATTTGTTATGTCGTATAGTGGGCAAGTAACATCCAGGTTGTACATTTGTTATGTCGTATAGTGGGCAAGTAACATCTAGGTTGTACATTTGTTATGTCGTATAGTGGGCAAGTAACATCTAGGTTGTACATTTGTTATGTCGTATAGTGGGCAAGTAACATCCAGGTTGTACATTTGTTATGTCGTATAGTGGGCAAGTAACATCCAGGTTGTACATTTGTTATGTCGTATAGTGGGCAAGTAACATCGATGTTGTACATTTGTTATGTCGTATAGTGGGCAAGTAACATCTAGGTTGTACAGTTGTTATGTCGTATAGTGGGCAAGTAACATCCAGGTTGTACATTTGTTATGTCGTATAGTGGGCAAGTAACAGTTTAGTGGGCAAGTAACATCCAGGTTGTACATTTGTTATGTCGTATAGTGGGCAAGTAACATCCAGGTTGTACATTTGTTATGTCGTATAGTGGGCAAGTAACATCCAGGTTGTACATTTGTTATGTCGTATAGTGGGCAAGTAACATCGATGTTGTACATTTGTTATGTCGTATAGTGGGCAAGTAACATCTAGGTTGTACAGTTGTTATGTCGTATAGTGGGCAAGTAACATCTAGGTTGTACAGTTGTTATGTCGAATATTGGGCAAGTAACATCCAGGTTGTACATTTGTTATGTCGTATAGTGGGCAAGTAACATCGTTTAGTGGGCAAGTAACATCCAGGTTGTACATTTGTTATGTCGTATAGTGGGCAAGTAACATCCAGGTTGTACATTTGTTATGTCGTATAGTGGGCAAGTAACATCGATGTTGTACATTTGTTATGTCGTATAGTGGGCAAGTAACATCTAGGTTGTACAGTTGTTATGTCGTATAGTGGGCAAGTAACATCGTTTAGTGGGCAAGTAACATCCAGGTTGTACATTTGTTATGTCGTATAGTGGGCAAGTAACATCGATGTTGTACATTTGTTATGTCGTATAGTGGGCAAGTAACATCTAGGTTGTACAGTTGTTATGTCGTATAGTGGGCAAGTAACATCGTTTAGTGGGCAAGTAACATCTAGGTTGTACATTTGTTATGTCGTATAGTGGGCAAGTAACATCCAGGTTGTACATTTGTTATGTCGTTTAGTGGGCAAGTAACATCTAGGTTGTACATTTGTTATGTCGTATAGTGGGCAAGTAACATCTAGGTTGTACAGTTGTTATGTCGTATAGTGGGCAAGTAACATCCAGGTTGTACATTTGTTATGTCGTATAGTGGGCAAGTAACATCCAGGTTGTACATTTGTTATGTCGTATAGTGGGCAAGTAACATCGATGTTGTACATTTGTTATGTCGTATAGTGGGCAAGTAACATCTAGGTTGTACAGTTGTTATGTCGTATAGTGGGCAAGTAACATCCAGGTTGTACATTTGTTATGTCGTATAGTGGGCAAGTAACATCGTTTAGTGGGCAAGTAACATCCAGGTTGTACATTTGTTATGTCGTATAGTGGGCAAGTAACATCCAGGTTGTACATTTGTTATGTCGTATAGTGGGCAAGTAACATCGATGTTGTACATTTGTTATGTCGTATAGTGGGCAAGTAACATCTAGGTTGTACAGTTGTTATGTCGTATAGTGGGCAAGTAACATCTAGGTTGTACAGTTGTTATGTCGAATAGTGGGCAAGTAACATCCAGGTTGTACATTTGTTATGTCGTATAGTGGGCAAGTAACATCGTTTAGTGGGCAAGTAACATCCAGGTTGTACATTTGTTATGTCGTAGTGGGCAAGTAACATCCAGGTTGTACATTTGTTATGTCGTATAGTGGGCAAGTAACATCCAGGTTGTACATTTGTTATGTCGTATAGTGGGCAAGTAACATCCAGGTTGTACATTTGTTATGTCGTATAGTGGGCAAGTAACATCCAGGTTGTACATTTGTTATGTCGTATAGTGGGCAAGTAACATCCAGGTTGTACATTTGTTATGTCGTATAGTGGGCAAGTAACATCTAGGTTGTACATTTGTTATGTCGTATAGTGGGCAAGTAACATCTAGGTTGTACAGTTGTTATGTCGTATAGTGGGCAAGTAACATCTAGGTTGTACAGTTGTTATGTCGAATAGTGGGCAAGTAACATCTAGGTTGTACAGTTGTTATGTCGTATAGTGGGCAAGTAACATCTAGGTTGTACAGTTGTTATGTCGTATAGTGGGCAAGTAACATCTAGGTTGTACAGTTGTTATGTCGTATAGTGGGCAAGTAACATCTAGGTTGTACAGTTGTTATGTCGAATAGTGGGCAAGTAACATCTAGGTTGTACAGTTGTTATGTCGAATAGTGGGCAAGTAACATCTAGGTTGTACAGTTGTTATGTCGTATAGTGGGCAAGTAACATCCAGGTTGTACATTTGTTATGTCGTATAGTGGGCAAGTAACATCTAGGTTGTACAGTTGTTATGTCGTATAGTGGGCAAGTAACATCTAGGTTGTACATTTGTTATGTCGTATAGTGGGCAAGTAACATCTAGGTTGTACAGTTGTTATGTCGTATAGTGGGCAAGTAACATCGATGTTGTACATTTGTTATGTCGTATAGTGGGCAAGTAACATCGATGTTGTACATTTGTTATGTCGTATAGTGGGCAAGTAACATCCAGGTTGTACATTTGTTATGTCGTATAGTGGGCAAGTAACATCCAGGTTGTACATTTGTTATGTCGTATAGTGGGCAAGTAACATCCAGGTTGTACATTTGTTATGTCGTATAGTGGGCAAGTAACATCCAGGTTGTACATTTGTTATGTCGTATAGTGGGCAAGTAACATCCAGGTTGTACATTTGTTATGTCGTATAGTGGGCAAGTAACATCCAGGTTGTACAGTTGTTATGTCGTATAGTGGGCAAGTAACATCCAGGTTGTACAGTTGTTATGTCGTATAGTGGGCAAGTAACATCTAGGTTGTACAGTTGTTATGTCGTATAGTGGGCAAGTAACATCTAGGTTGTACAGTTGTTATGTCGTATAGTGGGCAAGTAACATCTAGGTTGTACAGTTGTTATGTCGTATAGTGGGCAAGTAACATCTAGGTTGTACAGTTGTTATGTCGTATAGTGGGCAAGTAACATCTAGGTTGTACAGTTGTTATGTCGTATAGTGGGCAAGTAACATCGATGTTGTACATTTGTTATGTCGTATAGTGGGCAAGTAACATCCAGGTTGTACATTTGTTATGTCGTATAGTGGGCAAGTAACATCCAGGTTGTACATTTGTTATGTCGTATAGTGGGCAAGTAACATCCAGGTTGTACATTTGTTATGTCGTATAGTGGGCAAGTAACATCCAGGTTGTACATTTGTTATGTCGTATAGTGGGCAAGTAACATCCAGGTTGTACAGTTGTTATGTCATATAGTGGGCAAGTAACATCCAGGTTGTACAGTTGTTATGTCGTATAGTGGGCAAGTAACATCCAGGTTGTACAGTTGTTATGTCATATAGTGGGCAAGTAACATCTAGGTTGTACAGTTGTTATGTCATATAGTGGGCAAGTAACATCTAGGTTGTACAGTTGTTATGTCATATAGTGGGCAAGTAACATCCAGGTTGTACAGTTGTTATGTCGTAATATGTATTACTTAACCATCCTGATTACATTTTCAGACAAAAACGACAGAGTAGAAAAAAATTGAATATGAACAAACAACCAAAAATGGACTTGTTTGGATCGTTTCTTCCATTGACGTTAACTGGCAGTGCTGCATCTCAGAACAACCCATTAACCATCTGTGTCATGGACAACATGCAGGTGTCCCCCATCTCTGCCTCCCTCAGTACGTGTATTAGTTCCCTCCAAGTCCCTACTTCTCTCAGTCCGTGTAATGATGCCGTCCAAGCCAGCGCAATCCAAGGGAGTGCCAGTACCACTAGTGCAAATCCAACCATCATCATCATTAATGAAAATGCTCCGCTGCAAGTACAGAGCTTCAGTCAGACTGTGACATTCACTCCTGATAGTATGTTTCCACAGACTGTGCCCCCATGCATTACGAGCCAAGTGTCACAGACTGTGCCCCCATGCAATATGAGCCAAGTGTCACAGACTGTGCCCCCATGCATTACGAGCCAAGTGTCACAGACTGTGCCCCCATGCATTACGAGCCAAGTCTCACAGACTGTGCCCCCATGCATTACGAGCCAAGTCTCACAGACTGTGCCCCCATGCATTACGAGCCAAGTCTCACAGACTGTGCCCCCATGCATTACGAGCCAAGTCTCACAGACTGTGCCCCCATGCATTATGAGCCAAGTCTCACAGACTGTGCCCCCATGCATTACGAGCCAAGTCTCACAGACTGTGCCCCCATGCATTACGAGCCAAGTCTCACAGACTGTGCCCCCATGCATTACGAGCCAAGTCTCACAGACTGTGCCATTAGAGACAAGCAGCATGAAATGTGACATGAGTGACATGGAAGGTACATCTTTAACATTTGAAGATATTTGTAGACCAATTATGGAGTCAGAGATGTCAGCTGGAAATATGATGCTGGAAAATGGGAAGGAATTGTGTGGCTTATACACAGAAAGCGGATCCATGTTGAAATTAAATTCTGTGAATAATAATGCTATTGTGAACGTAGTAGATGTTGTTACATGTAAGAGTGATGCGGTCTCTGATATGTCTCTATGCTGTAGCCAAGATGTGAATACCATGACATTACGAGAGGGAGGGAGCGGTCAAGAAGTGGACATTGCACATCAGGCTGCAGAGTTCGTAACTAAACCATCATCTGTTATTGAAGTCCAGTCTAGTGAAATTTCATCAACAGTATTGAAATATCAAAGTGAAACTGAAGTGGATGGGTTGAATGGCATGCAGGTAGTTGTATATCAAGACACAGCAACATCTCCTATCCCTATCAGCAGCTCAGCAGATGAAGTGAATCTTCAAAAGGAGGCAGTTGGCATCATTGAACCTTCAAGTGAAGAGCAGGAAAGGGACAGCACTCTCATAGATTCTTTGACAGAACAATGCAGATATATTCCAACAATAGGAGCAATTTCTCAAACAGATGAATCTTGTGAAATGGCTCCAACTCCAAAACATAAACAATTGCCAGCAGATATGTCAGGCTCAGAGAAAACTCCTAAATCTTCGCTGGAGATAATGGCATCCCTAGCCCCATATTTCATTTCTCCCATTCATGATGCAGCCACATTGCAACAGATGGCCCTAGAACGGACACCCACAAAAATACAGTTACCAACTATTGCTCCAAAGTCCATACCTCCTAGTCAAAGAATTGCCCCTGTGTCATTCAGTGACCTAAGTCCTGCTAGACGCAGGATGAAGCCAAGGCTGAAAACCAGCCCGAGAAAGAAACAGTTACAACAGCAAGTGAAAACTATCCTACCAAAAGGTTTTGTTATAAGTTCATTTGATACATCACCAGCGAAGAAGGCAGCATCTGGTTTGGTGGACCGAGCGAAGCAACTTGCCAACCAATCGAAAACTTTCTGTAAAATTTTACCACGCCCACCAAACTTTCAGCCCAAAATGAACCAAGAGAAACTGATAAGCAAGAAGTGCAGACGATCTGGTCGCAGAAATGTTCAATATCATAAAGGTATTAACAGCAATAGCCAAAACTCAAGGATAGATACATGCAATGAAGACTTGTGCGACAGCAATCAAAATGCAGCAGTTGATGATGATGATGATGATGATTATTATGATGATGATTATGATAATGATGATGCTGACGATGACGATGAAGATGATGATAGATGTGGAGATACGGAGAGTGATTATACACAGAGTGAGGATGAGAATGAAACACAGGTAAACATTGCCAGCTTGTAACACATGTAAACATTGCCAGCTTGTAGCACAGGTAAACATTGCCAGCTTGTAGCACAGGTAAACATTGCCAGCTTGTAACACAGGTAAACATTGCCAGCTTGTAGCACAGGTAAACATTGCCAGCTTGTAACACAGGTAAACATTGCCAGCTTGTAGCACAGGTAAACATTGCCAGCTTGTAACACAGGTAAACATTGCCAGCTTGTAACTCATGTAAACATTGCCAGCTTGTAGCACAGGTAAACATTGCCAGCTTGTAACACAGGTAAACATTGCCAGCTTGTAGCACAGGTAAACATTGCCAGCTTGTAGCACAAGTAAACATTGCCAGCTTGTAACACAAGTAAACATTGCCAGCTTGTAACACAGGTAAACATTGCCAGCTTGTAGCACAGGTAAACATTGCCAGCTTGTAACACAGGTAAACATTGCCAGATTGTAACACAGGTAAACATTGCCAGCTTGTAACACAGGTAAACATTGCCAGCTTGTAACACAAGTAAACATTGCCAGCTTGTAACACAGGTAAACATTGCTAGCTTGTAACACAAGTAAACATTGCCAGCTTGTAACACAAGTAAACATTGCCAGCTTGTAGCACAGGTAAACATTGCTAGCTTGTAACATAAGTAAACATTGCCAGCTTGTAACACAGGTAAACATTGCCAGCTTGTAACACAGGTAAACATTGCCAGCTTGTAACACAGATAAACATTGCCAGCTTGTAACACAGGTAAACATTGCCAGCTTGTAGCACAGGTAAACATTGCCAGCTTGTAACACAGGTAAACATTGCCAGCTTGTAACACAAGTAAACATTGCCAGCTTGTAGCACAGGTAAACATTGCCAGCTTGTAGCACAGGTAAACATTGCCAGCTTGTAACACAGGTAAACATTGCCAGCTTGTAACACAGGTAAACATTGCCAGCTTGTAGCACAGGTAAACATTGCCAGCTTGTAACACAAGTAAACATTGCCAGCTTGTAACACAGGTAAACATTGCCAGCTTGTAACACAAGTAAACATTGCCAGCTTGTAACACAAGTAAACATTGCCAGCTTGTAACACAGGTAAACATTGCCAGCTTGTAACACAGGTAAACATTGCCAGCTTTTAACACATGGAAACATTGCCAGCTTGTAACATAGGAAAACATTGCCAGCTTGTAACACAGGTAAACATTGCCAGCTTGTAACACAGGTAAACATTGCCAGCTTGTAACACAGGTAAACATTGCCAGCTTGTAACACAGGTAAACATTGCCAGCTTGTAACACAAGTAAACATTGCCAGCTTGTAACACAGGTAAACATTGTTAGCTTGTAACATAAGTAAACATTGCCAGCTTGTAACACAGGTAAACATTGCCAGCTTGTAACACAGGTAAACATTGCCAGCTTGTAGCACAGATAAACATTGCCAGCTTGTAACACAGATAAACATTGCCAGCTTGTAACACATGTAAACATTGCCAGCTTGTAACACAGGTAAACATTGCCAGCTTGTAACACAGGTAAACATTGCCAGCTTGTAACACATGTAAACATTGCCAGCTTGTAACACAGGTAAACATTGCCAGCTTTTAACACATGGAAACATTGCCAGCTTGTAACATAGGAAAACATTGCCAGCTTGTAGCACAGGTAAACATTGCCAGCTTGTAACACAGGTAAACATTGCCAGCTTGTAACACATGTAAACATTGCCAGCTTGTAACACAGGTAAACATTGCCAGCTTGTAACACAGGTAAACATTGCCAGCTTGTAACACAGGTAAACATTGCCAGCTTGTAACACATGTAAACATTGCCAGCTTGTAACACAGGTAAACATTGCCAGCTTATAACATAGGAAAACATTGCCAGCTTGTAACACAGGTAAACATTGCCAGCTTTTAACACATGGAAACATTGCCAGCTTGTAACATAGGAAAACATTGCCAGCTTGTAACACAGGTAAACATTGCCAGCTTGTAACACAGGTAAACATTGCCAGCTTGTAACACAGGTAAACATTGCCAGCTTGTAACACAGGTAAACATTGCCAGCTTGTAACACAAGTAAACATTGCCAGCTTGTAACACAGGTAAACATTGTTAGCTTGTAACATAAGTAAACATTGCCAGCTTGTAACACAGGTAAACATTGCCAGCTTGTAACACAGGTAAACATTGCCAGCTTGTAGCACAGATAAACATTGCCAGCTTGTAACACAGATAAACATTGCCAGCTTGTAACACATGTAAACATTGCCAGCTTGTAACACAGGTAAACATTGCCAGCTTGTAACACAGGTAAACATTGCCAGCTTGTAACACATGTAAACATTGCCAGCTTGTAACACAGGTAAACATTGCCAGCTTTTAACACATGGAAACATTGCCAGCTTGTAACATAGGAAAACATTGCCAGCTTGTAGCACAGGTAAACATTGCCAGCTTGTAACACAGGTAAACATTGCCAGCTTGTAACACATGTAAACATTGCCAGCTTGTAACACAGGTAAACATTGCCAGCTTGTAACACAGGTAAACATTGCCAGCTTGTAACACAGGTAAACATTGCCAGCTTGTAACACATGTAAACATTGCCAGCTTGTAACACAGGTAAACATTGCCAGCTTATAACATAGGAAAACATTGCCAGCTTGTAACACAGGTAAACATTGCCAGCCCATTACGAAATACTGTAACACGATATTGTTCTGTAGCATATCAGACAATGGGCAAATTATTATTGTTACTGCATTCTTTTTTTCTTTTCAAATAATTCCAGGTAATGCTTAATTCAACATTTTTGTCAATATTAATGCTAATTTAATGAATGATATGTCCCAATATGCCATTAACCATGTTTCCTCCATTATGAACACAGGTACATGTTTCCTCCATTATGAACACAGGTACATGTTGCCTCCATTATGAATACAGGTACATGTTGCCTCCATTATGAACACAGGTACATGTTGGCTCCATTAGGAATACAGGTACATGTTGCCTCCATTAGGAATACAGGTACATGTTGCCTCCATTATGAACACATGTACATGTTGCCTCCATTATGAACACAGGTACATGTTGCCTCCATTATGAACACAGGTACACATACTTCTTGTATCTGCTACTGTACATTTATTGCCTGAGTGATTGTTTATGTATAGGGAACAGATGGGGATACGCTGGGTACCGACGACGGTGAGGTTACGCAGGGTACCGATGATGGTGAGGCTACACAGGGTACCGATGGCGACAGTCAAGATAGCCAGGAAGAAGATATTCATATTGCAGATCTTATGGCAGCTAGCACCACCCTAGAGTATGTTTATTATAGGTTTACCCTCCATCCGTCACCAATTTTTTTGTCCGATTTTAAAATAACTTGGCACAATTGTTCACCACCATGAGAGACGATATGTTCTGCGGAAATTTTTGTTGTCGATATCTCAAAGGTCAAGGTCACACTTAGAAGTCAAACATCAAAAACAATTTAGTTTGTCTGGACTGTAACTTTATCATCTATCATACGATTTTGAAATAACATGGCATAATTGTTCACCACTTTAAGACGGTGTGTCATGCGAAAAAAATGTGTTGATATCTTAAAGGTCAAAGTCACATGTGACGTTCAAACGTCAAAAAGTATGACAATTTAGTTTGTCCGGACCGTAACTTTGTCATCTATTGCACGATTTTGATATAAGCTGGCACGATTGTTCACCACCATGAGGCGGTGTGTCATGCGGGAAAAAAATGAAGGTCAAGGTCACTGTGGCGTTCAAACAGTTTTGGCCTATTCAATATGAAACTTGGTCACAGTGATCATCTCTACAACATCTAGGTCAAGTTCGATTTGGGTCATCTGGGGTCAAAAACTAGGTCACTAGGTCAAATCATAGGAAAACCTTGTGTAGACACTAGAGGTCAAAATTTTGACCTAAACTTTATGAAACTTGGTTACAATGATCATCTTTACAAAATCTAGGTCTAGTTCGATATTGGGTCATCCGGGGTCAAAAACTATGTCACTAGGTCAAAGAATAGGAAAACATTATGTAGTCGCTAGAGGTCACAATTTTTACCTAATCTTTATGAGACATAGGTCAAGTTCTAGGTTGAGTGTGTACATTCCTCCCTCTTCATCACCAAAGACCGTAATATGCGATTTCAACCGTCTCCTACAGGAATTTGTAATACATACCCTGAATACTTGTATCATCTTGGGAGATTTCAACTTGAGCCTCACACATCGTCAACAAATAGAACATATAGGTAAACAGTGTGGACTTCACCAACTTGTACATGAACCCACCCATGAACTTGGTTCAGTACTGGACCTTGTGTTTACCAACCATCCAGAAGATGCATGTAAACTTACCAACACACCAATCTGCTATTCAGACCATCATGCATTGACTGTTCTTTTGAAGCTGATCACATAAAATGGTATATACATAATTTTGTTCTACTTTTTCATGCACTTTACCCCAATATGTTGAGCCCACACAGCCTTGCTTTTCCTTTACATGTGGCCTTGATATTTTTTAAACTATAGACCTTGTTCTTGTGTGCAACATACTCACTCATCGTGCTAAGTACATGTGCCAAATAATTGGACACACCCATACACACACAAAAGCGAGTTCGACAAAATGTATGCTTGTTATACCCTAGTTAACACTAGGCCACTTGTAAACTGTATATGCCCCAATAACACTACTGTAAAGTCATGCAGATGCCATGTGATAAAAGCCGGTAGTGGACTGTGGCCGTCCCACGGCTAGCGCCTTGTTGTAACTGTCCTGGGGGCTAGCACCACCATAGAGTTTATATTGAAATGTCAATCTATATTGCAATTGCAGCCTGCACTTTTACATTTGAAAGACGCATAGATCAAATTAACGTGCTGTCTGTGCCAAGTATACCCAGAGTAACAGTTTTCAATCGTATATATCATTAGTATCCAAATCGGCAATGATGAAAGTAATCAATGAATCTAAATCAATAATATACATTTAGAAATATATCGTTATATATCGATGAAAGTTTCGTATATTTTTATGTGAACTGTTGAATTTAATAATAGTTCTACCATAAATGTAACCCACCTCCGTGGTCGAGTGGTTACGGTCGCTGACTTGTATACCACTGTAACCTATCATCACTGATGGTCACGGGTTCGAGCCCCGCTCAGGCCGTGTCTCATTTATATGAAAAAGTTGGCAGTTTCTTACGGAGGTTGGTGCACCCAAGTACTGGTTAACCGCTGGAGCCTGCCCAGGAAAGGTGTTGTTAAGTAAACTGCCCGCCGGCGATATAGCCCAAAATGGTGCTGATGCAGGCGTAAAACCCGAAATATAACATAACATAACCATAAATGTATTTTGAAATGAAACTATATTTTAACTTGATAGGTTTGCACCAATGAGAGATAACCTGTATGACAGGTCACGGCTGGGTAAGAAAGATCGTAACCGAGACCTGACATTGGCTTTGTTGCAACCGGACATTGTTGAAGGAGATCCACAGGTAATTATTTGTGTCTCCGTATGCCGTTAGACAATGAAGCTAATCCACAGGTAATTATTTGTGTCCGTATGCCGTTAGACAATGAAGCTAATCCACAGGTAATTATTTGTCTCCGTATGCCGTTCAGGAGGTGTCGCTCATATGGGCAACCGGTAGCGACGATAAATAAACGTAAACACACACAAGTAGAATAACAAAGGAACAGCCACTCAATATGCAATGTTGTATGTCCGTGCGTCCATCTGGACACTGATCTCTGTAAACAATTTCATGAAAGTCCTAATAAATGTATCATCATAGTGTGCAAGTGCACGTATAACTTCCGTCCGCATCTGGTCAGTAACATCAGAGTTATTGCCCTTAGAATTGTGATGATACAAATTCAACGAATCTGCATGGTGAAAGATGATATTGTGACTTTGTTTCCGCATACTTTGAAACCCGAGGACACACAGTCTTCAAAATGTATATTGGTTTTTGTCAGTAGCTGAACCATATTGAATTTGAGGTCAACGGTCATATTTGAAAACCATTTCTGTTAGATAATTTGTTTGGGTGTATAGGATAATTGATCAGGGAAGTAGTAGACATGTGTCATAAATCTAGGTCATGAACCATTTCTCCCGACTTCATGGTGTAACAGTCCTCTAACTTTGTTTGTAACTTGAATTTATAAGTATAGACAATTTATATTAAGCGCTCATGTTGACGCGGATGAAAGTGTATACGTGATGATTAATGTGTTAACCACAGGATTACTGACCTGTCTATATGGTGATGGTTAATGTGTTAACCACTGGATTACTGACCTGTCTATATGGTGATGGTTAATGTGTTAACCACTGGATTACTGACCTGTCTATATGGTGATGGTTAGTGTGTTAACCACTGGATTACTGACCTGTCTATATGGTGATGGTTAGTGTGTTAACCACTGGATTACTGACCTGTCTATATGGTGATGGTTAATGTGTTAACCACTGGATTACTGACCTGTCTATATGGTGATGGTTAGTGTGTTAACCACTGGATTACTGACCTGTCTATATGGTGATGGTTAGTGTGTTAACCACTGGATTACTGACCTGTCTATATGGTGATGGTTAATGTGTTAACCACTGGATTACTGACCTGTCTATATGGTGATGGTTAGTAGATGTACTCTATTTATACAAGGATCTGTGGATCAATGAAACTTCCAATGAGAGAACATCAGTCAGTTACTGCCCCTGAATACTCTCTAAACAATGAGAGAACATCAGTCAGTTACTGCCCCTGAATACTCCCTAAACAATGAGAGAACATCAGTCAGTTACTGCCCCTGAATACTCCCTAAACAATGAGAGAACATCAGTCAGTTACTGCCCCTGAATACTCCCTAAACAATGAGAGAACATCAGTCAGTTACTGCCCCTGAATACTCCCTAAACAATGAGAGAACATCAGTCAGTTACTGCCCCTGAATACTCCCTAAACAATGAGAGAACATCAGTCAGTTACTGCCCCTGAATACTCCCTAAACAATGAGAGAACATCAGTCAGTTACTGCCCCTGAATACTCCCTAAACAATGAGAGAACATCAGTCAGTTACTGCCCCTGAATACTCCCTAAACAATGAGAGAACATCAGTCAGTTACTGCCCCTGAATACTCCCTAAACAATGGGAGAACATCAGTCAGTTACTGCCCCTGAATACTCCCTAAACAATGAGAGAACATCAGTCAGTTACTGCCCCTGAATACTCCCTAAACAATCAGAGAACATCAGTCAGTTACTGCCCCTGAATACTCCCTAAACAATCAGAGAACATCAGTCAGTTACTGCCCCTGAATACTCTCTAAAAGTAGATACGTCCTATTAAATGTTTTCCTCTGTTTTTATCGTTGTTTCCTTTGCACAACATGCTAGCAATTTTATACCACTATTGCTTCTCATGATTATTAAATGACTATATCTCGACAAATCTCATACAGTATATGCAATGGGTACTTATTGCTAAAACAATGTTATCAGTTAATTAACTTGATTTTGATAAAATCACATTTATCATACTGCAACATCTGGTTAGGGAAAAACAGTATAAAAAAAGGATTCCAACTAAAAGGACCTATTTATAGTTTGGGATAAATCAGACTTTATCTGCCAAGGGAGGTAATAGAAAATTTGAGATGTCTCTCATTATAGAACCAATGTGATCAACGTTTAGTGAAGCAATGGGTCAGACAGTGTAGGTGCATTGTAGGTGTATTGTAGTGTATTGTATGTGTATTGTATGTACATTGTAGTGTATTGTAGTGTATTGTAGTGTATTGTATGTGTATTGTATGTGTATTGTATGTGTATTGTATGTACATTGTATGTGTATTGTATGTGTATTGTATGTACATTGTATGTGTATTGTATGTACATTGTATGTGTATTGTATGTACATTGTAGGTGTATTGTAGGTGTATTGTATGTGTATTGTATGTGTATTGTATGTACATTGTATGTGTATTGTATGTACATTGTATGTGTATTGTATGTACATTGTATGTGTATTGTATGTACATTGTATGTGTATTGTATGTACATTGTATGTGTATTGTATGTACATTGTATGTGTATTGTATGTACATTGTATGTGTATTGTATGTGTATTGTATGTGTATTGTATGTACATTGTATGTGTATTGTATGTACATTGTATGTGTATTGTATGTACATTGTATGTGTATTGTATGTGTATTGTATGTACATTGTATGTGTATTGTATGTACATTGTATGTGTATTGTATGTACATTGTATGTGTATTGTATGTACATTGTATGTGTATTGTATGTACATTGTATGTGTATTGTATGTACATTGTATGTGTATTGTATGTGTATTGTATGTGTATTGTATGTACATTGTATGTGTATTGTATGTGTATTGTATGTGTATTGTATGTACATTGTATGTGTATTGTATGTGTATTGTATGTACATTGTATGTGTATTGTATGTGTATTGTATGTACATTGTATGTGTATTGTATGTGTATTGTATGTACATTGTATGTGTATTGTATGTGTATTGTATGTACATTGTATGTGTATTGTAGTGTATTGTATGTACATTGTAGTCATTGTATGTGTATTGTATGTGTATTGTATGTGTATTGTAGGTGTATTGTATGTGTATTGTATGTGTATTGTAGTGTATTGTATGTGTATTGTATGTGTATTGTATGTGTATTGTATGTGTATTGTATGTACATTGTATGTGTATTGTATGTACATTGTATGTGTATTGTATGTGTATTGTATGTGTATTGTATGTGTATTGTATGTGCATTGTATGTGTATTGTATGTGTATTGTATGTGTATTGTATGTACATTGTATGTGTATTGTATGTATTGTATGTGTATTGTATGTGCATTGTATGTGTATTGTATGTACATTGTAGTGTATTGTAGTGTATTGTATGTGTATTGTATGTGTATTGTATGTGTATTGTATGTGTATTGTATGTGTATTGTATGTGTATTGTATGTACATTGTATGTGTATTGTATGTGTATTGTATGTACATTGTATGTGTATTGTATGTGTATTGTATGTGTATTGTATGTGTATTGTATGTGTATTGTATGTGTATTGTATGTGTATTGTATGTGTATTGTATGTAATTGTATGTACATTGTATGTGTATTGTATGTGTATTGTATGTACATTGTATGTGTATTGTATGTACATTGTATGTGTATTGTATGTACATTGTATGTGTATTGTATGTGTATTGTATGTACATTGTAGGTGTATTGTATGTGTATTGTATGTACATTGTATGTGTATTGTATGTGTATTGTATGTACATTGTAGTGTATTGTATGTGTATTGTATGTACATTGTATGTGTATTGTATGTGTATTGTATGTACATTGTATGTGTATTGTATGTACATTGTATGTGTATTGTATGTGTATTGTATGTGTATTGTATGTACATTGTATGTGTATTGTATGTGTATTGTATGTGTATTGTATGTACATTGTATGTGTATTGTATGTGTATTGTATGTGTATTGTATGTGTATTGTATGTGTATTGTATGTACATTGTATGTGTATTGTATGTACATTGTATGTGTATTGTATGTGTATTGTATGTGTATTGTATGTGTATTGTATGTGTATTGTATGTACATTGTATGTGTATTGTATGTGTATTGTATGTGTATTGTATGTGTATTGTATGTACATTGTAGTATTGTATGTACATTGTATGTGTATTGTATGTACATTGTAGGTGTATTGTATGTGTATTGTATGTACATTGTAGCATTGTATGTGTATTGTATGTGTATTGTATGTACATTGTATGTGTATTGTATGTGTATTGTATGTGTATTGTATGTGTATTGTATGTACATTGTATGTGTATTGTATGTGTATTGTATGTGTATTGTATGTGTATTGTATGTGTATTGTATGTGTATTGTATGTACATTGTATGTGTATTGTATGTGTATTGTATGTGTATTGTATGTGTATTGTATGTGTATTGTATGTACATTGTATGTGTATTGTATGTATTGTATGTGTATTGTATGTACATTGTATGTGTATTGTATGTGTATTGTATGTACATTGTAGGTGTATTGTATGTGTATTGTATGTACATTGTATGTGTATTGTATGTGTATTGTATGTGTATTGTATGTACATTGTATGTACATTGTATGTGTATTGTATGTCATTGTATGTGTATGTATGTACATTGTATGGTTGATGTATTGTATGTGTATTGTATGTACATTGTAGTACATTGTATGTGTATTGTATGTACATTGTATGTGTATTGTATGTGTATTGTATGTGTATTGTATGTGTATTGTATGTGTATTGTATGTACATTGTATGTATTGTATGTACATTGTATGTGTATTGTATGTGTATTGTATGTACATTGTATGTGTATTGTATGTACATTGTATGTGTATTGTATGTACATTGTATGTGTATTGTATGTACATTGTATGTGTATTGTATGTGTATTGTATGTACATTGTATGTGTATTGTATGTGTATTGTATGTACATTGTATGTGTATTGTATGTACATTGTATGTGTATTGTATGTGTATTGTATGTACATTGTATGTGTATTGTATGTGTATTGTATGTACATTGTATGTGTATTGTATGTACATTGTATGTGTATTGTATGTGTATTGTATGTACATTGTATGTGTATTGTATGTACATTGTATGTGTATTGTATGTGTATTGTATGTACATTGTATGTGTATTGTATGTACATTGTATGTGTATTGTATGTGTATTGTATGTACATTGTATGTGTATTGTATGTACATTGTATGTGTATTGTATGTACATTGTATGTGTATTGTATGTACATTGTATGTGTATTGTATGTACATTGTATGTGTATTGTATGTGTATTGTATGTGTATTGTATGTACATTGTATGTGTATTGTATGTGTATTGTATGTGTATTGTAGTGTATTGTATGTGTATTGTATGTACATTGTAGGTGTATTGTATGTGTATTGTATGTGTATTGTATGTGTATTGTATGTGTATTGTATGTGTATTGTATGTGTATTGTATGTACATTGTATGTGTATTGTATATTGTATGTGTATTGTATGTGTATTGTATGTGTATTGTATGTGTATTGTATGTGTATTGTATGTGTATTGTATGTGTATTGTATGTGTATTGTATGTGTATTGTATGTGTATTGTATGTGTATTGTATGTACATTGTATGTGTATTGTATGTGTATTGTATGTGTATTGTATGTACATTGTATGTGTATTGTATGTAATTGTATGTGTATTGTATGTGTATTGTATGTGTATTGTATGTGTATTGTATGTGTATTGTATGTGTATTGTATGTGTATTGTATGTGTATTGTATGTGTATTGTATGTGTATTGTATGTGTATTGTATGTGTATTGTATGTACATTGTATGTGTATTGTATGTACATTGTATGTGTATTGTATGTACATTGTATGTGTATTGTATGTATATGTATGTGTATTGTATGTGTATTGTATGTG
>CM026398.1:32975040-33025565 GCA_014843695.1 Archivesica marissinica
GTATTGTATGTTTATTGTATGTGTATTGTATGTACATTGTATGTGTATTGTATGTGTATTGTATGTGTATTGTATGTACATTGTATGTGTATTGTATGTGTATTGTATGTGTATTGTATGTATATTGTATGTGTATTGTATGTGTATTGTATGTGTATTGTATGTGTATTGTATGTGTATTGTATGTACATTGTATGTGTATTGTATGTACATTGTATGTGTATTGTATGTGTATTGTATGTACATTGTATGTGTATTGTATGTGTATTGTATGTACATTGTATGTGTATTGTATGTACATTGTATGTACATTGGTATGTGTCTGTATGTCGGTTGTTTTGTTGTATTTGTATTGTTCTGTACATTGTATGTTATTGTATGTACCTTGTATTGTGTTTTGGTGTATTTGGTATGTACCTTGTATGGTATTGTATGTAGTTTGTTAGTTGTAGTGTGTGTGTATTGTTATTTCAATTGTAGTGTATTGTATTTACATTTTAGGTGTATTGTATTTGTATTGTATGTACATGTATGTGTATTTGTATGTATTGTATGTGTATGTAGGTGTATGTAGTGTATTGTATGTGTATTGTATTACATTGTATGTGTATTGTATGTTATTGTTGTGTATTGTTGTGTATTGTATGTGTATTGTATGTGTTTGTAGGTGTATTGTATGTTTATTGTATGTTTATTGTATGTGTATTGTATGTGTATTGTATGTGTATTGTAGGTGTATTGTATGTACATTGTATGTACATTGTATGTGTATTGTATGTGTATTGTATGTACATTGTATGTGTATTGTAGGTGTATTGTAGGTGCATTGTAGGTGTATTGTAGGTGCATTGTAGGTGTATTGTAGGTGTATTATAGGTGCATTGTAGGTGTATTGTAGATGTATTGTAGGTGTATTGTAGGTGCATTGTAGGTGCATTGTAGGTGCATTGTAGGTGTATTGTAGGTGTATTGTAGGTGCATTGGTGGTGCATTGTATGTACATTGGTGGTTGAACCTTGTGGGTTTTAGGGTCAGTAGATTATTCTCTGATTCTGTAGAAGTAATATATCTATAGATTACACAGGAGGAATCTAGTTTACTTGGTCTCATAATTTTAATTTAAAAAAGTTCCAAGAGGTTTGAAATCGCTAAATAAACGTTGAAACCCCTCTTGTGATATTTGATTGCAGCGTGACATGCGAGACACGTTGTTTGCACAGGCTTACATGCACAGAGTGAAGAAAGTGATGAGAGATGATGTTGATAAACTCGAGCAATTTCTCAGAATCATGTATCATTTTGGCAAGAATGGTGACTCTCCAATCCAGGTAAATAAATACTTTATAATAAAGCGGACTGTCCAATGTAGGTACATATATACCTGGACAAGGATGGGGACTGTCCAATGTAGGTACATATATACCTGGACAAGGATAGGGACTGTCTAATGTAGGTACATATATACCTGGACAAGGATAGGGACTGTCTAATGTAGGTACATATATACCTGGACAAGGATAGGGACTGTCTAATGTAGGTACATATATACCTGGACAAGGATAGGGACTGTCTAATGTAGGTACATATATACCTGGACAAGGATAGGGACTGTCCAATGTAGGTACATATATACCTGGACAAGGATAGGGACTGTCCGATGTATGTACATATATACCTGGACAAGGATAGGGACTGTCCGATGTATGTACATATATACCTGGACAAGGATAGGGACTGTCCGATGTATGTACATATATACCTGGACAAGGATAGGGACTGTCCGATGTATGTACATATATACCTGGACAAGGATGGGGACTGTCCAATGTAGGTACATATATACCTGGACAAGGATGGGGACTGTCCAATGTAGGTACATATATACCTGGACAAGGATGGGGACTGTCCGATGTATGTACATATATACCTGGACAAGGATGGGGACTGTCCGATGTATGTACATATATACCTGGACAAGGATGGGGACTGTCCGATGTATGTACATATATACCTGGACAAGGATAGGGACTGTCCAATGTATGTACATATATACCTGGACAAGGATAGGGACTGTCCAATGTATGTACATATATACCTGGACAAGGATAGGGACTGTCCAATGTATGTACATATATACCTGGACAAGGATAGGGACTGTCCAATGTATGTACATATATACTGGACAAGGATGGGGACTGTCCAATGTATGTACATATATACCTGGACAAGGATGGGGACTGTCCAATGTAGGTACATATATACCTGGACAAGGATGGGGACTGTCCAATGTAGGTACATATATACCTTGACAAGGTGGGGACTACAATAAAGGTCCACTTTTTGTCCAGTCAGAAAGATGTCTGGATTAGAGAGGTTTTACTGTACTACATAAATATTACCTTTTGAAGGTGAAAACATTTCAGCCTTGCATTGGCACCCATTGGTGCTCACATTTATCAATAAACACCCTGTCAATTTGTGATGTTATTTTGCAGTTGTACAACGATCCACAGGAGTTGTTGTGTGATGTTATTTTGCAGTTGTACAACGATCCACAGGAGTTGTTGTGTGATGTTATTTTGCAGTTGTACAACGATCCACAGGAGTTGTTTTGTGATGTTATTTTGCAGTTGTACAACGATCCACAGGAGTTGTTGTGTGATGTTATTTTGCAGTTGTACAACGATCCACAGGAGTTGTTGTGTGATGTTATTTTGCAGTTGTACAACGATCTACAGGAGTTGTTTTCCTCTCACGCAGAGTTAATGCATGACTTTGCCGGGTTTTTGCATGCGGAACAGGCCATTCAATGTGGCTGCTACAAGGCCTACCTAGAGTTCAATCAAGCCAGGATCTTCCTCAGAAAGTTGGAGGTAGGACAGGACTTCTGATACTAGAATTGTTAGCCCCTGGATTGGGGGTTGGGGGTATTGGGGGTGATGGGACAAAGTGATTCCAATATGTCCCCCCTAAGTTTAGTAGTGGGTGATATAAAATGCTCACTAAACAGTCAAACCTGCCTTAAGCAGCCACCCATGGGAATCATTGAAATTGGCTGCTTAGCACAGGTGGCTGCTTAATTGAGGTCAAATATATAACAATGTAGCTCATTGGTAATATGAAAACTGGCTGCTTAATCCAGGTTGGCTGGTTAATAGTGGTGACCACTAACACAGGTTTGACTGTATGGCTAAATGGCTTCATATTCGGCATGATCTCTTTTATCAGTATGCAGTTGATAAAAGTTATCTCCCTTTGTAGCTTTCCATTCTATAAATTCTGTCGACACTATCTCGTGTGTTCAATTCCTCTTCACTATGTGTTCCATTGGATTATAATTTGGCATGGTGTCTTTTCTTGGTATGTACTTTTTAATCTGAATTGGAATATTTTGTTTGGCGATTTTCATCAGAGTTATTGCTGCTCAATGTTATACGTAGAAGAAATACGTTATTTATTATTGCACACAGTGTGTGTCCAACTCCTAGTTCACCTTTAGATCCATATGGCTTCACATTTGCCATGGTAACTTTCCTTTATATGTTGTATATAGACCTGCGTAACAAGCAAATCCCCCTCCCCCAAGTTATGTCCCTTTGTTATGTTCTCATTCTGTATACTTGTACTTCCATCTAGTAAGTTTGTAGAAAATAGTTTTATAATTTATGAAATAGTGGGGGTAGCTAGCATTCTAGTTCTTTCTAACGTATACCTTGAAAGATGTATTGTTATTCCCTATAACATGTAGATTTATTGTTATTCCCTATAACATGTAGATTTATTGTTATTCCCTATAACATGTAGATTTATTGTTATTCCCTATAACATGTAGATTTATTGTTATTCCCTATAACATGTAGATTTATTGTTATTCCCTATAACATGTACATTTACTGTTATTCCCTATAACCTGTACATTTATTGTTATTCCCTATAACCTGTACATTTATTGTTATTCCCTATAACCTGTACATTTATTGTTATTCCCTATAACATGTACCTTGATAGATTTATTGTTATTCCCTATAACCTGTACCTTGATAGATTTATTGTTATTCCCTATAACCTGTACCTTGATAGATTTATTGTTATTCCCTATAACCTGTACCTTGATAGATTTATTGTTATTCCCTATAACATGTACCTTGATAGATTTATTGTTATTCCCTATAACATGTACCTTGATAGATTTATTGTTATTCCCTATAACATGTACCTTGATAGATTTATTGTTATTCCCTATAACATGTACATTGATAGATTTATTGTTATTCCCTATACCTGTATTTTGTTTTTTTGTATTGATAGATTTATTGTTATTCCCTATAACTGTACATTGATAGATTTATTGTTATTCCCTATAACCTGTACCTTGATAGATTTACTGTTATTCCCTATAACCTGTACATTTACTGTTATTCCCTATAACATGTACATTTATTGTTATTCCCTATAACATGTACATTTACTGTTATTCCCTATAACATGTACATTTATTGTTATTCCCTATAACCTGTACATTGATAGATTTATTGTTATTCCCTATAACCTGTACCATGATAGATTTATTGTTATTCCCTATAACCTGTACCTTGATAGATTTATTGTTATTCCCTATAACCTGTACCTTGATAGATTTATTGTTATTCCCTATAACATGTACCTTGATAGATTTATTGTTATTCCCTATAACCTGTACCTTGATAGATTTACTGTTATTCCCTATAACATGTACATTTACTGTTATTCCCTATAACCTGTACATTTATTGTTATTCCCTATAACCTGTACATTTATTGTTATTCCCTATAACCTGTACATTTACTGTTATTCCCTATAACATGTACATTTACTGTTATTCCCTATAACATGTACATTTATTGTTATTCCCTATAACCTGTACATTTACTGTTATTCCCTATAACATGTACATTTATTGTTATTCCCTATAACATGTACATTTATTGTTATTCCCTATAACCTGTACATTTATTGTTATTCCCTATAACCTGTACATTTATTGTTATTCCCTATAACATGTAGATTTATTGTTATTCCCTATAACCTGTACATTTATTGTTATTCCCTATAACCTGTACATTTATTGTTATTCCCTATAACCTGTACATTTATTGTTATTCCCTATAACCTGTACATTGATAGATTTATTGTTATTCCCTATAACCTGTACATTTATTGTTATTCCCTATAACCTGTACATTGATAGATTTATTGTTATTCCCTATAACCTGTACATTGATAGATTTACTGTTATTCCCTATAACCTGTACATTGATAGATTTATTGTTATTCCCTATAACATGTACATTGATAGATTTACTGTTATTCCCTATAACCTTTACATTTATTGTTATTCCCTATAACCTGTACCTTGATAGATTTACTGTTATTCCCTATGACCTGTAGATTTATTGTTATTCCCTATAACCTGTACCTTGATAGATTTATTGTTATTCCCTATAACATGTAGATTTATTGTTATTCCCTATAACCTGTACCTTGATAGATTTATTGTTATTCCCTATAACCTGTACCTTGATAGATTTATTGTTATTCCCTATAACATGTAGATTTATTGTTATTCCCTATAACCTGTACCTTGATAGATTTACTGTTATTCCCTATAACATGTACCTTGATAGATTTATTGTTATTCCCTATAACCTGTACATTGATAGATTTACTGTTATTCCCTATAACCTGTACATTGATAGATTTACTTCATGAAGAACCCTAATCAACTACAGAAGGTTATGAGAACATTTTCCCGCTGGTACAAGAAACCTGGACGGAGAGATTCTGACTTACGGGAACAGATTGAGCCCATGTTGAAAGGATATAAATTACTACTAGATGATTTCTCCGCATTCTTCCCAAATGAAAGACCCAGTGAAAGGTACAATGTTCTGGTTGTACAATGACCTTATCAATATAGTAGAAGTATGAAAGTAGTGTAATATGTAAATTGAACTGCATTGCTGGGGTTATATCGTGTCGAACCATACGATACCTATCATACCACTATATCTCACTGTAACTATCCTATCACTGTATCTCACTGTAACTATCCTACCACTGTATCTCACTGTAACTATCCTACCACTCTATACCTCACTGTAACTATCCTACCACTATATCTCACTGTAACTATCCTACCACTCTATACCTCACTGTAACTATCATATCACTCTATCTCACTGTAACTATCCTACCACTCTATATATCACTGTAACTATCATACCACTCTATCTCACTGTAACTATCCTACCACTCTATACCTCACTGTAACTATCCTACCACTCTATATATCACTGTAACTATCCTACCACTATATCTCACTGTAACTATCCTACCACTATATCTCACTGTAACTATCCTACCACTCTATATATCACTGTAACTATCATACCACTCTATCTCACTGTAACTATCCTACCACTCTATACCTCACTGTAACTATCCTACCACTCTATATATCACTGTAACTATCATACCACTATATCTCACTGTAACTATCCTACCACTATATCTCACTGTAACTATCCTACCACTCTATACCTCACTGTAACTATCCTACCACTAAACCTGACTGTAACTATCCTACCACTATATCGTCTTGTAATGTAATTCTTTAAAACGTAAGTGTAGCTAGCATTCTAGTTCTTTCTAACGTATACCTGGTCAAGAAATCAAGTTTAATAAACTGAAGGTATGTGTCATTGTTCCCAGGTTTAGCTTTATTACAATGCAATGTTTTTATCAGGTAATCAGATAAATTAGCATAAGTTTTCGGACACGCCTCATCAGAAATACCTCGTGATTAATATAAGTTGTAAGAACTTGTTTCGCAATCGAACTAAAATAAATTTGTATAAACTAGTGTATGCTTTGTATGAGAACATTAACATTGTACTCTACTGTAATAGGTGTAGTATATGCTAACAGGTGTTTGTTTACTGTAGCATTATGGATGAGTTTGAGGAGGTAAATCTTGATGCGAACGGTGAAGACGATGATACAAGCTTCGAGGAGATTGAACTGTTAGACATGGAGGAAGTGTACGGTACGAAGCGATGTACGTGCGTGTGCCATGAATCTGGAGACGATACATACAAGAAGAGAAAGAAACACTGCTTTAAATGTTGTCTCACGGTATGTACTACCTAAATATCGAGTGTATGGTACGTCCATTTCTCAATACCTAAACATCGAGTGTATGGTACGTCCATTTCTCAATACCTAAACATCGAGTGTATGGTACGTCCATTTCTCAATACCTAAACATCGAGTGTATGGTACGTCCATTTCTCAATACCTAAACATCGAGTGTATGGTACGTCAATTTCTCAATACCTAAACATCGAGTGTATTGTACGTCCATTTCTCAATACCTAAACATCGAGTGTATGGTACGTCCATTTCTAAATACCTAAACATCGAGTGTATGGTACGTCCATTTCTCAATACCTAAACATAGAGTGTATGGTACGCCATTTCTCAATACCTAAACATCGAGTGTATGGTACGCCATTTCTCAATACCTAAACATCGAGTGTATGGTACGTCCATTTCTCAATACCTAAACATCGAGTGTATGGTATGCCATTTCTCAATCCACCATCAAAAAACACCATGTTCCCACATATAGTATAATCAGTAATGTAGATTCTTACCTTACGCACTAGAACATGAATATGTACTGGAAACAGTTGAACATGAGATTTCCATAGAAAGAGTAACACTCTATGATTCGGTGTTTGTGACCCATTCTCGTACTGGTGGATGAAGTGTTCATAATATGTGTCCATCCGTCTCACACGTCTTGTCATCACAATTACTTTGCAACCCGTTGATTCTTGACGTGTTCACCTCAATGAGATAGAAGTGTTGTGTGCAACTGCCAAGTCAATAAGGTTATGGTCAAATTTAGTGTTGTGTGCAGCTGCCAAATCAATAAGGTTATGGTCAAATTTAGTGTTGTGTGCAGCTGCCAAATCAATACGGTTATGGTCAAATTTAGTGCTGTGTGCAGCTGCCAAATCAATAAGGTTATGGTCAAATTTAGTGTTGTGTGCAGCTGCCAAATCAATACGGTTATGGTCAAATTTAGTGTTGTGTGCAGCTGCCAAATCAATAAGGTTATGGTCAAATTTAGTGTTGTGTGCAGCTGCCAAATCAATAAGGTTATGGTCAAATTTAGTGTTGTGTGCAGCTGCCAAATCAATACGGTTATGGTCAAATTAGTGTTGTGTGCAGCTGCCAAATCAATAAGGTTATGGTCAAATTTAGTGTTGTGTGCAGCTGCCAAATCAATAAGGTTATGGTCAAATTTAGTGTTGTGTGCAGCTGCCAAATCAATAAGGTTATGGTCAAATTTAGTGTTGTGTGCAGCTGCCAAATCAATAAGGTTATTGTCAAATTTAGTGTTGTGTGCAGCTGCCAAATCAATAAGGTTATGGTCAAATTTAGTGTTGTGTGCAGCTGCCAAATCAATAAGGTTATGGTCAAATTTAGTGTTGTGTGCAGCTGCCAAATCAATACGGTTATGGTCAAATTAGTGTTGTGTGCAGCTGCCAAATCAATAAGGTTATGGTCAAATTTAGTGTTGTGTGCAGCTGCCAAATCAATAAGGTTATGGTCAAATTTAGTGTTGTGTGCAGCTGCCAAATCAATAAGGTTATGGTCAAATTTAGTGTTGTGTGCAGCTGCCAAATCAATAAGGTTATGGTCAAATTTAGTGTTGTGTGCAGCTGCCAAATCAATAAGGTTATTGTCAAATTTAGTGTTGTGTGCAGCTGCCAAATCAATAAGGTTATGGTCAAATTTAGAGGTTAAATGTCAAATGGTCTCATTTGGCTTCATTTTCAAAAATCTTTGCATCCCATGAAGGGATTGGGTTGATACTATTCCATGAATGGATTGGGTTGATACTATTCCATGAAGGGATTGGGTTGATACTATTCCATGAAGGGATTGGGTTGATACTATTCCATGAAGGGATTGGGTTGATACTATTCCATGAAGGGATTGGGTTGATACTATTCCATGAAGGGATTGGGTTGATACTATTCCATGAAGGGTTTGGGATACTATTTAGTATTAGGAAGTGTTCAACTCAGTGAGGGGTATTGTATGCCACTCCAAGATCCCTATCTTAGCAGTTGGGGTCACACTTAGAGGCTAATGTTTATGGCTTAATATCTCGCACAAGACTCGCGTTGACTGCAAATCACTCCCCGATATAGGTTTGTATCCAACTGGGTAGAAATATTTTACGGATTAATTATTTATCTATCCAGCTCTTTCTATTATAAATATGTCACGGTAAGTGTTGTCACATTAGTCTAGCGTACAAAGAAACCAGTGTGCATAGTTTGCAATTTGTACTAGCAATTTTGCTTTTGATATTGGCACCCTAGTTTCAGCCAATTTTCACCTCCCAGGTCCCTCTCGGGTGCAACATTTTGCGCTCTTGTTTGCATTTGGCTTCGCCTAGCCTCTATAGTCTTCCGTGGTAAATGTAAATTTGTGTTATTTTGCAGGTGATTGACGGTGAACTGGTTTACAAAGTGAACAAGTCTACGATCAAGAAGATCACTGTCACATATGGACCATCAGTGAAACTCAGTAGTCTTCAAAGCCAATCTGAAAGTGGAAAACAAGAACCAGATTCATCTGAGAACACAAGTCAGGAACCAGTTAGCACAGAAAGTACTGCAACTGTAGCTGAACACAGGGAACCAATCAGCATGGACTGGTTCGTAGACTCAGATTCAGCTGAGAAAGAAAACATTGAACATTTCAGTGAAGGAACCAGAAATGAAAGAGACGGAACACAGAAAACCATTAATAAAGTAAGATGTTAAATAATTGTTTCATAGCGTATTCTATTAACTTGAAGCAGCGGTTCTTGATCAAATTGATGTGGCTGCATCTTGTTTGGAAGTAGTGGATGTCATTGTTAGTCATGACAAAGAAGGATTTAATAAACATCTGAATTAGAAAACAGAATAAAAGTGATGATGGGTGAAATTGTGAATGTTACCGCTTGATAAAGAAGACACATAAATAATAATCTAGCAGATCCTCTCTGTCAGATCCTCGCTGTCAAATCCTTGCTGTCAGATCCTCTTGTCAGATCCTCTCGATCAGCCCCTCTGTCAGATCCTCGCTGTCAAATCCTTGCTGTCAGATCCTCTGTCAGATCCTCTCGATCAGCCCCTCTGTCAGATCCTCGCTGTCAGATCCTCGCATGAACACAAACTACATGTATATTTCGAATGTGTATTGCAAGCTATCAATATCATGCTGTGACCAATCAGAATCCTTTCAGGTGTTTTTACACGTGTGGACATATAAGAAAATATGTGATGGATGTATTACACTGATATACATATATACACATATAGTTATGGAACTTCATATAAATAAATGTTTCATGCAAAGTATAAAAGTAGTATATATGCATTACAAACTTGAAAAATATGACACTGTTTTCATAAATGGAAAGCAATGATAGATAATCAATGATACTAGAACATGAAGTGCAGTCTTGGGCACACTTGTATTGAAAAATAAGTAAGTTTCAAAGAGCAGTATAGAAATTTGTATCGAAGATTTTATAACATCAAACTTGACGTTATGATGTTCCAAATATGAAATATTTGAATCATTGCAGGCTTCAATCTTATGACTTGTGTAGCTAAGCATCTAATGAAAACTAAATGCCCATGTCTGTCCATCCGTCACACTTTGCTGTCCGATAACTTCAGTTCAACAGTATACACTTCGCTTTTAAAAGTTGACTATATAATTTCTTATTTCTATTTTTTTATACTTTCAGGGAAAGTCACCCTCAAGTAAGGAATCCTTCCTTCAAAGAATCAGTAAACTGTCCAGAAACAAACCTCTAGAAAAGCAAGTCAGACTCTCGTCTGTCCTGAAAGGAAAGTCTCACAAACCATGTCCCCCACAGGAAAGACAACTCTTGCCAGATATTGTGCATTCAGGAGCAGCAAGCAAAATAGAAGTCATAGAAGCTGTTGATGAGAAACAATCAAAATGCCAACTGGAAGGAATCACTGTCAATGGGCATGAAAGAACTAACATAGATTCTAGAGAAACAACAACTACACAGAATGAAAACTTGGAAAGCTTACCAGAGTTGGGGTATGTTACATCAGCAAGTATCAACAACCAAACAAAATCGGATGCTGAAATGGAAACTGAAAACAACTACACAGAGAAACCTAAAGATTTTGTCAATTTTGGGAATACTGAATTTGTGTCAACTGAAGAAAAAGTTACTTGTGAGGATACAAATGAGGAAATTAGAACTTCTATAGAAGCCGGAAAAACATCAAATGAAAATCTTGAACAAGTAATAGTTGAAACAACAGATAGTAGTGAATCAGGTAGTTCTGTATCAGACAGTAGTGGATCAGGCGGTTTTATTCAGTCAACTACATCCAGTGACACAGCCAAAACAAATGAAATTCTTGCAGCCTGTACTGTTAATACAGAGGAATCCCTGGATTCTGTGGGATTTCCAATAAGTACTTCAGAAAGTACTCACATTGAAGCAAGAAATGATAATGTTGAAGATGACTTGAATCTATCCAATGACATGCTTTCACCAGTATCTAGCAGATCATCAAGTGCGTCAACACCTATATCTACAGTCAATGGGACCACTATAAGACCAACCGTGCTGTCATCTGCTGTTGACAATAGTGCTTCAGTTTCTGCACCGATTGGTCAGAGTAGCCTACATGTTTCAACTGATTCTTCGTTCTTAAAAGTACCGTCTTCAGATAATAGTCAATGTGTTGACAATAATGAAGCAATTGTGGTAAATGTAAACTATAATGAGAATCAAACTGCCGTTACATTGCAAGGTACATCTGATGCTATCATACAGTCTGGCGTAATGGAACCTTATCCTGGCCAAGGCAGTAAAGTAGACAGTTGTCTGGATGCCAATAAATCTCCAACGTTTTCCCTATTCGCACCATTTTCTCCTTTTGCGCAAGAAATACAAAGTATTACCTCAGTTCAAAGTCCGCTAGCAGCCAGTCAGAGCTCTGGAATAAACTGTCCTGTGTCATCTATAGGAAAAGTTAGGAGAATAACTCCAATTGCTATCAAAGGTGCTGAGGGTAAGACAGATTCGCAGTCGTCATTTCAGACAGTCATGGAGAACTCGCCTGTTTTACCAGACATTCCTATTGTGCACAGTCCATTTGAACTTAGTCAGCCAGCAGTATGTTCTGTGGTTCATTTATCTGGTACACCTTCAAATTCTTTAGATGGTTGTCCAAGTTTTAGCAACAAGGTTAACAATGGTGATGAATGTTCAGAGTTACAGAAACTCAAGCTGACATCACAGAAATCTAACAGTAGTAATACTGATGCATATTCATCCCAGGCATCAACTGTGTCTGATCCATCTTATACCAGCATTGTTATTAGTCAGCCCAATATATTTTCAGAAAATGCCAATGTTGCATTTCCAAAACTAAATTCATCAATGACACATGCAGGCATAATTTCAGAAGAAAGCTTGTTTCAGTGTTTATCGAAACCATCCCAGTTTAGTGAAACACTACAAACTGTGTCTAATCTCACTAATATACTTCATGCTCTTGATGGAGAAGCTCAGGACTATGAGTTACATGCTCAAAGTCATCCAACCAAAACTATTACAAGGGATACAAATGAAGACATTGCAAGTGTTGAGAAAGGTAGTAAAATCTTTACATATATTTATGACACTGCAGCTGAATCTATTGCACATTCTGGTAATTTAGATAATAATCTGAATACTGATAAAATGGAGTCTAATATATTTAATGAAACTGATAAAACTGTTAGTGTGATAACTGCTGTACAAGAATCTACTAACAGTAGAGTATCTGTACATAGCTCGGTACAGAGTCGACTTTCTGACAGTGATACAAGTCGCTCATGCACTCCGTCAGTTAGTGCAACAGATGTTAATGATATATCTGAATCTGAACAAAAATCAATGTCGTTAATGGATGTTGAAGAAACAAATGATTTAATCGGAATATCAACTACTAGCAGTCATCTAGAGTCAGCAGCTGGAGAGATAGCTAATTATAATTCTCAGGAATATGATACTTGTAAATCAACAACACGAACAACTATCATGAATATTAGTGAAAAAGCAACATCGCTAAGAGTTGGACACAGAGTTGATAGTTCTGTTGATTCTTGTTTCAAGAGAAGGCACGGGAAGTGTAAAATGTCTCGTAGAGAATTGAGACGGTCCCTGCATGGTAAGGAGACTTGTAGATCTGGCTCGGATGATAAAGATAGTGTTGACAGAAATAGTGCCGATGTACATTGGAAGGAAGATAAAGATGAAGACTGTGTACCTCCAAATGTTGAACAAACTGAAGAAAAGAATTTCTTAGGTGATGATAAAGTTGTGCAATGTAAAGGTGAAACTGACAGTGGTATTGTAATGGACATTGATTACAAAACTGAAAATGATAATTTCTTAGATGGAAATGCACGAGGACAAGGCATGCAAAATGTTAATGAACTCAATGAAAGACTGGGAAAACCTAAAACTGAACAAGAATGTGCATTCTTGTCAGATGTTCAAAGCATAAATGCCGCTGTAAGTGAAGGATCAAGTAGAGGGCTGAAGAAATCAAAACATAAACACCGGCATAAATCTGATAAAGAAAGAAAGAAAAAAAAGAGAAAAGAAGATAAAGAATCGGGCAGTTATTTGAAGACAGATAAAAGGAAAAATAAGAAGTCTAGAAAGATAGAGGAAGAAAAGCAGAGAAAACTAGAAACATTAAAGATGAAAATGTCAGACATGGAACCAAGTAGTACAGACAATAATAAGGTAAATTGATTATAAGCTAACATAGCGTTATGTTACTAGTCCACTATCGGTTGGGACCGGAGAGGCCAATATGTTTACCCATTTGTCAATCTCTCCGTCAGTCCATTTTCCCCCTGGCCATAACTTTGAACTTTGTAATACAATAAGCTTTTTCATGCCAACACTTGACCCTCGACTTATGGAAGCATCCAGCTCAAAATAAGCTTTTTCATGCCAACACTTGACCCTCGACTTATGGAAGCATCCAGCTCAAAATAAGCTTTTTCATGCCAACACTTGACCCTCGACTTATGGAAGCATCCAGCTCAAAATAAGCTTTTTCATGCCAACACTTGACTCACGACTTATGGAAGCATCCAGCTCAAAATAAGCTTTTTCATGCCAACACTTGACTCACGACTTATGGTTGAGACCGACTTGTGGCCATGTACAGTGTATATACTGTATATTTAGAAAAAAACTTAAGGTGACATAGAAGGAAGTTCTTTTAGCTGTCCGAATATCGCAGTGCTTTGCATGCTTGCTTCTCACCAATGCAACCCAGGTTCGATCCTCGGACTGAGAAGTATGTGAGATGGTACGCTGGTCGCCAGATCGGACAGGTGGGTTTTCTCTCCGGGTACACACGAATGACCACATATACGCTTTCATCCACGCCAATGAGCGTGATTAATATAAGTTGTTATATTTAAACTAATTTCATATAGGATGTAACATGCTCATTCATCCATTGTGGTGTTTATGATTCCAGGACATCCCAGGAACCAGCTGTCCATCAATCACAGACCGGGTACCAGTCCCAATACCTACAGGAACCAGCTGTCCATCGATCACATACCGGGTACCAGTCCCAATACCTACGGGAACCAGCTGTCCATCGATCACAGACCGGGTACCAGTCCCAATACCTACAGGAACCAGCTGTCCATCGATCACAGACCGGGTACCAGCAATAGATGATGGTAATCATTGTTATTGGACCAATTTTGGAAGTTTTAATATTTAAAATCTATACTAAGCCTCAATATGGATTGCTTAAAAATACAATTGCGTATAATATAGGAACTTGTAGTGGGTCAGGGCATTCACTTGACTTTGAAAGTCAAGAGTCAATGATCCTTGAGGTCAAAATCTCGAGAGTCAAGCTGGATTTTTCAAGAGTCAAACTGGATTTTTCAAGAGTCAATATGCATATTGGTACTTTCCGTACAGATAACTTTTTCCTGACCATAATCCTCTGAACCAATACAAGGGGTGTCTTGGATGCAACCAGTAGTTTTGTTATCATAATTAGAGAAAACATTGACTAGTTTGCTGAGCTTTGCATCTTGGTTTAGAACCTTACAAATATTTATGTTTCATGTTATTTTGTGGCGTCCGTGGTCCAGTGGTACATGTATAGCATTGGATTCGGAATAGAATGTCCTGGTTTGATACTCGGTCAGGCCACGTGTGTAGTGTCATTGAGCAAGGCACCTCACACAAATTGCTTAGTACTGGTTAACCACTTAGGTCGACTAAGCCTGCCCAGGAAAGCATGTTAGGTCTAAGTGGTTTGACATTAATGTATCATACATAAATACAACTTGTATAGTTCTACATTGTATCCTAGTTGCAAAGGTCACCAAATGATCACGAGTAGTTGATTTCAACATGAGCCTTCTGGGGTCCTGCACCCAGATTAGCCTTGACAAACCAATAGAAATGTCGATTATACAAAATAATTTTGTCCTGCATTTAATTTATTTTTCATGAAATTGGTACGAAACGGATCGAGTATGAAACAGATCGAGTACTGTTCCACATATCATTTGCGAAATCAACTAAAATTCCGAGTTATTACATATGCATAAAAATGTGCTTAACTTATGTTATGTATGTATGTTCATATATTTTACAATGTCGTGGAACATATCATTTGCGAAATCAACTAAAATTCCGAGTTATTATGGCGAGTGAAAGAGATTTTTGATCAGCTGTTCCCAAACTGGAACGAATCTGAAAATGTTCATTCATAATGTAAGATAACGACGTGAATACTCTGATGAAATATATTTAGTTACAAATTGCAATAAATCATAAAAACTTAAATTAATTTATTTATTGGCTATAAAAAAGTTTTTTATTGATTTTCATGTTCTACTGTAATATCTACATGTAACATGACTGTATATAATAGTCCAGCTTCCATAGTTCTACTGTAATATCTACATGTAATATGACTGTATAGAATAGTCCAGCTTGCATAGTTCTACTGTAATATCTACATGTAATATGGCTGTATAGAATAGTCCAGCTTGCATAGTTCTACTGTAATATCTACATGTAACATGACTGTATATAATAGTCCAGCTTCCATAGTTCTACTGTAATATCTACATGTAATATGACTGTATAGAATAGTCCAGCTTGCATAGTTCTACTGTAATATCTACATGTAACTTGGCTGTATAGAATAGTCCAGCTTCCATAGTTCTACTGTAATATCTACATGTAACATGGCTGTATAGAATAGTCCAGCTTCCATAGTTCTACTGTAATATCTACATGTAACATGGCTGTATAGAATAGTCCAGCTTCCATAGTTCTACTGTAATATCTACATGTAACTTGGCTGTATAGAATAGTCCAGCTTCCATAGTTCTACTGTAATATCTACATGTAACTTGGCTGTATAGAATAGTCCAGCTTCCATAGTTCTACTGTAATATCTACATGTAACTTGGCTGTATAGAATAGTCCAGCTTCCATAGTTCTACTGTAATATCTACATGTAACTTGGCTGTATAGAATAGTCCAGCTTCCATAGTTTAACCATTCTTAAACGATTAGTCAATTCTCTACCACAGATATATTTGTATTATGGAAAATCAAGGTACATGTAATCAAAGTAGGCCTGCGGTTCTTTCAGATGTTAGTGTGACTGCAATGCCTGCAGGTGACCAAGGTGAGACTGCGATGCCTGCAGGTGTTCATGGTGAGACTGCGATGCCACCAGGTGGTCATGATGAGACTGCGATGCCACCAGGTGGTCATGATGAGACTGCGATGCCTGCAGATGTGAACCAGGAAAACCAGAGAGAGGAAGAACCTGAATGGTCAAAGTGAGTTAACAGTTACATGATACGAGTATCAACAGTTACATGATACAAGCATTAACAGGTTACATGATACAAGCATTAACAGTTACATGATATGAGCATTAACAGTTACATGATATGAGCATTAACAGTTACATGATATGAGCATTAACAGTTACATGATACAAGCATTAACAGTTACATGATATGAGCATTAACAGTTACATGATATGAGCATTAACAGTTACATGATATGAGCATTAACAGTTACATGATATGAGCATTAACAGTTACATGATACGAGCATTAACAGTTACATGATATGAGCATTAACAGTTACATGATACAAGCATTAACAGTTACATGATATGAGTGTTAACAGTTACATGATACAAGCATTAACAGTTACATTATATGAGCATTAACAGTTACATGATATGAGTGTTAACAGTTACATGATACAAGCATTAACAGTTACATGATATGAGCATTAACAGTTACATGATATGAGCATTAACAGTTACATGATACAAGCATTAACAGTTACATGATATGAGTGTTAACAGTTACATGATACAAGCATTAACAGTTACATGATATGAGCTTCAACAGTTACATGATACGAGTGTAAACAGTTACAGGATACGAGTGTCAACAGTTACAGAATACGAGTGTCAACAGTTACAGGATACGAGTGTCAACAGTTACAGGATACGAGTGTCAACAGTTACAGGATACGAGTGTCAACAGTTACAGGATATGAGTGTCAACAGTTACAGGATACGAGTGTCAACAGTTACAGGATACGAGTGTCAACAGTTACATGATACAAGCATTAACAGTTACATGATACAAGCATTAACAGTTACATGATACAAGCATTAACAGTTACATGATACAAGCATTAACAGTTACATGATACAAGCATTAACTGTTACATGATACAAGCATCAACAGTTGCATGATACAATCATTAACAGTTACATGATACAAGCGTTAACAGACTATAACAGTTACATGATACGAGTGTCAACAGTTACAGGATGCGAGCATTAACAGTTACATGATACAAGCGTTAACAGACTATAACAGTTACATGATACGAGTGTCAACAGTTACAGGATGCGAGCATTAACAGTTACATGATACAAGCATTAACAGTTACATGATACAAGCGTTATCTCAACCCAACATAGAATGCAAACACTTGGAAAGCAAACCTTTAATACAGATGACAGTTACATTCTTTGAAGTAGGACACATATACCAACATGATAGTCAATGTATGGGTCCTCATAGACACACATACCAACATGACAGTCAATGTATGGGTCCTCATAGACACATATACCAACATGATAGTCAATGTGTGGGTCCTCATATACCAACATGACAGTCAATGTATGGGTCCTCATATACCAACATGACAGTCAATGTATGGGTCCTCATATACCAACATGACAGTCAATGTATGGGTCCTCATATACCAACATGATAGTCAATGTATGGGTCCTCATATACCAACATGACAGTCAATGTATGGGTTGGGTCCTCATATACCAACATGACAGTCAATGTATGTGTCCTCATAGACACATATACCAACATGACAGTCAATGTATGGGTCCTCATATACCAACATGACAGTCAATGTATGGGTCCTCATATACCAACATGACAGTCAATGTATGGGTCCTCATATACCAACATGACAGTCAATGTATGGGTCCTCATATACCAACATGACAGTCAATGTATGGGTCCTCATATACACATATACCAACATGACAGTCATTGTATGGGTCCTCATATACCAACATGACAGTCATTGTATGGGTCCTCATATACCAACATGACAGTCATTGTATGGGTCCTCATATACCAACATGACAGTCAATGTGTGGGTCCTCATAGACACACATACCAACATGACAGTCAATGTATGGGTCCTGATAGACACATATACCAACATGACAGTCAATGTATGGGTCCTCATAGACACACATACCAACATGACAGTCAATGTATGGGTCCTGATAGACATATACGAACATGACAGTCATTGTATGGGTCCTCATAGACACATATACCAACATGACAGTCATTGTATGGGTCCTCATAGACACACACACCAACATGACAGTCAATGTATGGGTCCTGATAGACACATATACCAACATGACAGTCAATGTATGGGTCCTGATAGACACACACACCAACATGACAGTCAATGTGTGGGTCCTCATAGACACACATACCAACATGACAGTCAATGTATGGGTCCTCATAGACACACATACCAACATGACAGTCAATGTATGGGTCCTGATAGACATATACGAACATGACAGTCATTGTATGGGTCCTCATAGACACACATACCAACATGACAGTCAATGTATGGGTCCTGATAGACACATATACCAACATGACAGTCAATGTGTGGGTCCTCATAGACACACATACCAACATGACAGTCAATGTATGGGTCCTGATAGACACATATACCAACATGACAGTCATTGTATGGGTCCTGATAGACACACATACCAACATGACAGTCATTGTATGGGTCCTCATAGACACACATACCAACATGACAGTCAATGTATGGGTCCTGATAGACACACATACCAACATGACAGTCAATGTATGGGTCCTGATAGACGCATATACCAACATGACAGTCATTGTATGGGTCCTCATAGACACATATACCAACATGACAGTCAATGTATGGGTCCTCATATACCAACATGATAGTCAATGTGTGGGTCCTCATATACCAACATGATAGTCAATGTGTGGGTCCTCATATACCAACATGACAGTCAATGTGTGGGTCCTCATAGACACACACACCAACATGACAGTCATTGTATGGGTCCTCATATACCAACATGACAGTCAATGTATGGGTCCTCATATACCAACATGACAGTCAATGTATGGGTCCTCATATACCAACATGACAGTCAATGTATGGGTCCTCATATACCAACATGACAGTCAATGTATGGGTCCTCATAGACACACACACCAACATGACAGTCAATGTATGGGCCCTCATATACCAACATGACAGTCAATGTATGGGTCCTCATATACCAACATGACAGTCAATGTATGGGTCCTCATATACCAACATGACAGTCAATGTATGGGTCCTCATATACCAACATGACAGTCAATGTATGGGTCCTCATATACCAACATGACAGTCAATGTATGGGTCCTCATAGACACACATACCAACATGACAGTCAATGTATGGGTCCTCATATACCAACATGACAGTCATTGTGTGGGTCCTCATAGGCACATATACCAACATGACAGTCAATGTATGGGTCCTCATATACCAACATGACAGTCAATGTATGGGTCCTCATAGACACACACACCAACATGACAGTCAATGTATGGGTCCTCATAGACACACATACCAACATGACAGTCAATGTGTGGGTCCTCATATACCAACATGACAGTCAATGTATGGGTCCTCATATACCAACATGACAGTCAATGTATGGGTCCTCATAGACACACATACCAACATGACAGTCAATGTATGGGTCCTCATATACCAACATGACAGTCAATGTATGGGTCCTCATATACCAACATGACAGTCAATGTATGGGTCCTCATAGACACACACACCAACATGACAGTCAATGTATGGGTCCTCATAGACACACATACCAACATGACAGTCAATGTATGGGTCCTCATAGACACACACACCAACATGACAGTCAATGTATGGGTCCTCATATACCAACATGACAGTCAATGTATGGGTCCTCATATACCAACATGACAGTCAATGTATGGGTCCTCATATACCAACATGACAGTCAATGTATGGGTCCTCATATACCAACATGACAGTCAATGTATGGGTCCTTATATACCAACATGACAGTCAATGTGTGGGTCGTCATATACCAACATGACAGTCATTGTATGGGTCCTCATAGACACATATACCAACATGACAGTCAATGTATGGGTCCTCCTATACCAACATGACAGTCATTGTATGGGTCCTCATATACCAACATGACAGTCAATGTATGGGTCCTCATAGACACACATACCAACATGACAGTCAATGTATGGGTCCTCATATACCAACATGACAGTCATTGTATGGGTCCTCATATACCAACATGACAGTCAATGTATGGGTCCTCATATACCAACATGACAGTCAATGTATGGGTCCTCATAGACACACATACCAACATGACAGTCAATGTGTGGGTCCTCATAGACACACACACCAACATGACAGTCAATGTATGGGTCCTCATATACCAACATGACAGTCATTGTATGGGTCCTCATATACCAACATGACAGTCAATGTATGGGTCCTCATATACCAACATGACAGTCAATGTATGGGTCCTCATATACCAACATGACAGTCAATGTATGGGTCCTCATATACCAACATGACAGTCAATGTGTGGGTCGTCATATACCAACATGACAGTCATTGTATGGGTCCTCATAGACACATATACCAACATGACAGTCAATGTATGGGTCCTCATATACCAACATGATAGTCATTGTATGGGTCCTCATAGAGATGTGTTAAAGTGGTATCTCTAAAACATGTTGGTTTGACTGCATGCATCTATACATTACTCCCTGACAAACCATAGTTTGACTGCATCTATACATTACTCCCTGACAATCCAAGGTTTGACTGCATCTATACATTACTCCCTGACAAACCATGGTTTGACTGCATCTATACATTACTCCCTGACAAACCATGGTTTGACTGCATCTATACATTACTCCCTGACAATCCAAGGTTTGACTGCATCTATACATTACTCCCTGACAATCCAAGGTTTGACTGCATCTATACATTACTCCCTGACAATCCAAGGTTTGACTGCATCTATACATTACTCCCTGACAATCCAAGGTTTGACTGCATCTATACATTACTCCCTGACAATCCAAGGTTTGACTGCATCTATACATTACTCCCTGACAATCCAAGGTTTGACTGCATATATACATTACTCCCTGACAAACCATGGTTTGACTGCATCTATACATTACTCCCTGACAAACCATGGTTTGACTGCATCTATACGTTACTCCCTGACAATCCAAGGTTTGACTGCATCTATACATTACTCCCTGACAAACCAAGGTTTGACTGCATCTATACATTACTCCCTGACAAACCATGGTTTGACTGCATCTATACATTACTCCCTGACAATCCAAGGTTTGACTGCATCTATACATTACTCCCTGACAATCCAAGGTTTGACTGCATCTATACATTACTCCCTGACAATCCAAGGTTTGACTGCATCTATACATTACTCCCTGAGCACCAACAGCATTTGTTACCCCAATGAATACATCAACGTATAATAACTTTCCTGTATGACCAGTATGCAAACATGTATTGTTGGTTATCTCCCCTGACATGCACAGCACATATATACATGCGCTACATTATGTTACAGAGAAACAGACAAGACGATACTGGAGACATGTAAAGTGCATGGGATCAAGGAGAGAACATTCTCTAAAATAGCCAGACACCTTGGCAATGTCACTTCCAAGCAGGTACGTGTATTTAGATATGATTACATACAAGTTCTAATCAATCTGGATCACAATATGTGGTCAAGAATTCTTGGAAAAGTTGCATTGTACCAATGACATAGCAGTAAGTAAGTGAATAATGTGTTATATGGGCATATAGAGCTGTTTGAAGTCTTTTAATTAACTCAGTGATCAAATGATCAACATCACACCATGGATTGTCATGCACCAATGTATAGATACAGCCAGACCTTGGATTGTCATGCACCAATGTATAGATGCAGCCAGACCTTGGATTGTCATGCACCAATGTATAGATGCAGCCAGACCTTGGATTGTCATGCACCAATGTATAGATGCAGCCAGACCTTGGATTGTCATGCACCAATGTATAGATGCAGCCAGACCTTGGATTGTCATGCACCAATGTATAGATACAGCCAGACCTTGGATTGTCATGCACCAATGTATAGATGCAGCCAGACCTTGGATTGTCATGCACCAATGTATAGGTGCAGCCAGACCATGGATTGTCATGCACCAATGTATAGATACAGCCAGACCTTGGATTGTCATGCACCAATGTATAGATACAGCCATACCTTGGATTGTCATGCACCAATGTATAGATGCAGCCAGACCTTGGATTGTCATGCACCAATGTATAGATACAGCTAGACCATGGATTGTCATGCACCAATGTATAGATACAGCCAGACCATGGATTGTCAGGGAGTAATGTATAGATGCAGCCAGACCTTGGATTGTCAGGGAGTAATGTATAGATGCAGCCAGACCATGGATTGTCATGTACCTATGTATAGATGCAGCCAGACCATGGATTGTCATGTACCTATGTATAGATGCAGCCAGACCATGGATTGTCATGGACCAATGTATAGATGAAGCCAGACCATGGATTGTCATGTACCTATGTATAGATGCAGCCAGACCATGGATTGTCATGTACCAATGTATAGATGCAGCCAGACCATGGATTGTCATGTACATATGTATAGATGCAGCCAGACCATGGATTGTCATGGACCAATGTATAGATGCAGCCAAACCATGGCTTGTCATGTACCAATGTATAGATGCAGCCAGACCATGGATTGTCAGGGAGTAATGTATAGATGCAGCCAGACCATGGTTTGTCAGTGAGTAATGTATAGATGTAGCCAGACCATGGATTGTCATGGAATATCAATACACATATATATTGCTATCTGTATATCTCTACATGTATATATTGCTATCTGTATATCTCTACATGTATATATTGCTATCTGTATATCTCTACATGTATATATTGCTATCTGTATATCTCTACATGTATATATTGCTATCTGTATATCTCTACATGTATATATTGCTATCTGTATATCTCTACATGTATATATTGCTATCTGTATATCTCTACATGTATATATTGCTATCTGTATATCTCTACATGTATATATTGCTATCTGTATATCTCTACATGTATATATTGCTATCTGTATATCTCTACATGTATATATTGCTATCTGTATATCTCTACATGTATATATTGCTATCTGTATATCTCTACATGTATATATTGCTATCTGTATATCTCTACATGTATATATTGCTATCTGTATATCTCTACATGTATATATTGCAGGTACGCAAGAGGTTCACACATTTATATCGGATGATATTTGGAGAAAAGATGGATAAATGAATACTTCATGATTGTGTAGTGATACAGAATGTGGAAACAGCATTACTTACCAGGTGGATAAGGTGTGAGGAATCAGCATTACTTACCAGGTGGATAAGGTGTGAACTAGATTAGGAAGTAAAGTATGTCAGGTAACCACTAGGACACGAAGGAAACCCTGCATACTTAGTGTTATATCCTTACAGATTATCTGCAGATATGTTGTACAGTCAAACCCGTGCTAGTGGTCACCTCTACAGTCAAACCTGTGCTAGTGGTCACCTCTACAGTCAAACCTGTGCTAGTGGTCACCTCTACAGTCAAACCTGTGCTAGTGGTCACCTCTACAGTCAAACCTGTGCTAGTGGTCACCTCTACAGTCAAACCCGTGCTAGTGGTCACCTCTACAGTCAAACCTGTGCTAGTGGTCACCTCTACAGTCAAACCTGTGCTAGTGGTCACCTCTACAGTCAAACCTGTGCTGGTGGTCACCTCTACAGTCAAACCTGTGCTAGTGGTCATCTCTACAGTCAAACCTGTGCTAGTGGTCACCTCTACAGTCAAACCTGTGCTAGTGGTCACCTCTACAGTCAAACCTGTGCTAGTGGTCACTTCTACGGGACACACTAATATCTCGGCATACTCGCCTATAACACGAGTTGTTTACCACCAGATTATGGCATCAAAGTGGCTTCCTGTCTTATATGTGAGTGCTAACAAAAAAGATATAAAAATTTAAAAATAATGTTTTTAAATGTGTGTCATAATTACATTTTAGAAAAGCACTCCTACGCCTCAACTTTCACTGGCAAAATCTGTAATTTATTCTTGTGTCTGGTGTCCATTTCATCAACCCGTCTTATATGCGAGTGCATGCCAAACCCACAGAACCAAAGTAGGGGTGGTCATCTTACAGGCAAGATTGTATATGGTCGGTATGTAAGTTTACAAATTATGGAAGTATCATCGATGGATCTTACTGGTTAGCACATAATAATGATTATTTTATCAGCAAATAAATTATTTTTATATTTCTTCACAAAGCATCTGTTGAACATTTACAGGCTTGCTGTGCAGGTTTTGATTGATAATGGTGAGAAATCAGCAGTACCATCACTACTGCTGAACAAATAAAACAGTTTTCACACTTCCAGTCTTATAAGCAAGAACTAAAAATATTAAAACATTTTTAAAACAATGGAATTTTTTTTAATGTTGTAAATGGTATCCTTATTGTGTTTTAGAAAAGAAAGTATTTGACACTGAAAATTTCTCCAAACATGAAATTTATACTGTGTGTGTTTTACATTTATTTATCGTAGCTACCGGTTGCCCATATGAGCGACGCCTCCTGAAGAGATTAGTCATTTTAGATTTTGGAGGATAGTGCAATGATACAGACAGAGACCCATTCCAGAGTCTCCTCTGGTTCTTTTACGTGCACAGTGTACGACGCGAGACCTCGGTTTAACGTCCCATCTGAAAGACTGTTAATTTTATTAGGGTCAGACGGGGGACCGAACCTGCGATCCCTGGATTACCAGTCCAGCGTGTTACCACTGGACTACAGATCCGTCTGTAGAAATTTATACTTATGTCTGGTGTCCATTTTATCAACACTTATTATATGCAAATGTATGCCAAAACTAGGGATGACACCGAATATCCGACTATTCGAATATTCGCTCAGACGTCCGAATATCCAAATACTGTTCCAGTATTCGAATATTCGGGAAAAATATATAATATTTGCACAAATGATATAAACTGTCATAAATCCGATACGTTGCTTTCTTTTACAATTTGAAGCCATCATAAAACCTTCCAATACAAAAGAAATTGCCCCAGGATGTTTGAATAAACAATGTTGTGGTCGCATCCATGGCAAGTGTTAATTAACAATCTGCCATGTAATTGGATAATTACAGTAGGTGCTAAGGTGTTTAATTATAATGTCAAAACTGTTTAGACGAGAAAATTCCTTTGATATATTACAGACAAGCTGCAACATCCACCCCGTGTTTCTTAAATTTATAATTAACTGCTCAATATTACCCAAACGTACTATATAAAATACGATCTTTATGATGTTGTCCTCAAAAAAATGCCGCCCACTCAGTCATACGTTTGGAAAGACTACAATCGCGCAGGGAATAAGAAAACTGGATTTAACAGATTCAGGACAAGATCAATCTGAATAATCATTTGGGGAAAAAACACACTCCAACGGAAAGCAGTTCAAGTGACATCGGTTTCATTTGTGAAAACGCCCATAAATGTACAGTGGCCGATAACAATAACTGAATGAATCTTCGTCACGTGTGCAGGGCCTTACAGGATGAAGATGACGTTTACCAATTTAAAAGTAGCTTATTTTGGCATTTCTTATAAGAGTTTGAGTGATTTTGAGTTTTTAATAGAATAATAACGAATATTCGAATACCTTACTGCCCGGATATTCGAATAGTTAAATCGCCTTCCAATGAAATATAGAAATTTATCAGTGAAATAAAATGTGTTATTCCACACGTTGAAAGCAGTAGAATAACACATTTGATTTCTCACTAGTGTTTGTTGGAACTACTTTCAGAAACTATATGTATCCATTTAGCATGCCACATAATGCCCAGTAATAAGAATAGGATATAGAAAATAAGTAGGGATGGCTACGAAATGGCGATTTTGCTATTCGAATGGGAAGGTATTCGAATATTCGATATAATTTTATCAAAAACTCAAATCACTCACTCTTATAAAAATTGCCAAATTAACCTACTTTCTGTTTGTCATCTTCCTATAAGGCCATGTATTTTTTATTTAACTCTTTCAACCCTACAGCCCTGAGCATACACTCCTATATCCCTAAGCTCCTGAGCAGAACGTTTGTATACATGTGGTATGTTGCATGTGTATCCATATCTCAATAACGGTAATGTAGATCCTCCTGAGATTTTGAGGACCTGTAAATAAATTGACCCTATCACAATTCCTCTATTTATACCTGTCATATTCCTCATATTACCTGCATGACAGGTGACAAAATGACAGGTAAGTCATATTTTTGTACACAAGTCAATAAACAATTTAAATAATAAAACAATTATTGAAAAACTAATAATATTTGTGTTTTCATATGACATACCCATAATTTCCTCCGTATTGGACCAGTTTGTCCTAATTAAAGAAACAGCTGTGCAACAACATCCGCGGTGTATTTACGTTTCCTAGTAGCTATTCCAGCTAGTAGCCATTCCAGCTAGTAGCCATTCCAGCTAGTAGCCATTCGTTTCCTAGTAGCCATTCCAGCTAGTAGCCATTCCTCCAGCTAGTAGCCATTCCAGCTAGTAGCCATTCCAGCTAGTAGCCATTCCTCCAGCTAGTAGTCATTCCAGGCCATTCCAGCTAGTAGCCATTCCAGCTAGTAGCCATTCCTCCAGCTAGTAGCCATTCCAGCTAGTAGCCATTCCAGCTAGTAGCCATTCCAGGCCATTCCAGCTAGTAGCCATTCCAGCTAGTAGCCATTCCTCCAGCTAGTAGCCATTCCTCCAGCTAGTAGCCATTCCAGGCCATTCCAGCTAGTAGCCATTCCAGCTAGTAGTCATTCCAGGCCATTCCAGCTAGTAGCCATTCCAGCTAGTAGTCATTCCAGGCCATTCCAGCTAGTAGTCATTCCAGGCCATTCCAGCTAGTAGCCATTCCAGCTAGTAGCCATTCCAACACCAGGACAATGACAACATCTGTCAACCCCACATAAACTCGATAAATATAGCTTAAAATACACAAATGAATGTACTACTGGGCACAGACATGTTGATTTCTGCAGAAAATACTTTCCTTTTTGTATTGATTGGTTAAAATATCATAGTGTATGAGCACTTGTCAACAGGTTCTATTGTGTACCGTGTGCGTCCCGGAATGTCGGGAATTCGGGATATATTAAAGTATGGATGTCCCGGTATTTTGGGATATCTGGTTCAAAGAGCTACGTTTATTTAACGTCGTTGTGAGCGCCGTCAGTTTACCTAACAACACATTTCAGGGCTGGCTCCAGTGGTTAACCGCTACTTGGTGCACCAACCTCCGTATGAAACTGCCTTTGGGGTTCGATCCATGCAAATATGATGACAACTCATTCAGTTATTGGTATCGGCCACTGTACATTCATGGGGGTTGTCACTTAAACTGCTTTCCGTTGAATGGTGTTTGTTTTTCAAATGATTATTCAGATTGATGTTGTACCATGTTTAATCCAATTTGCATTGATTACACCTAGCAGTTTTCTGATTCATTTTTGAGGACAATATACATTAAATAGTACTTTTTGGTAATATTGAGCAGTTAATTAAAAATATATATGGGGTGGATGTTGTTGCAGTGTCTGTAATATTTTAAAGGATTTGTCTCGTTTAAACAGTTTTGACATCATAATTAAACACTACCTACCTACTGTAATTATCCGATTACATGACACGCTGGGCTGGTAATCCAGGTATCGCGGTTCGATCCCCCGTCTGACCCTAATAAAATTAACACCCTTTCAGATGGGACATTAAACCGAGGTCTCGTGTCGGTGCTGTACACCGTGCACGTAAAAGAACCAGAGAAGACTCTGGAATGGGTCTGTATCATTGCACTATCCTCCAAAAATCTAAAAGGAGAGGACAATCATAAGCTATACAGCTTTCTGTCCAATTCCTTATATCAGTTGTTGTAAATAATCATGTATTGACAGAAAATAAATATGTTTAAACTAAAAATCTAAAATGACCTTTGGGTACAATTTGAGCAGTATTTCAACCAAGGACGGGCACCCAGGTAGAGTCACTGACCTTCCGCAAGCCAGCTGGATAGTTTCCTCACATGCAAGAACCAGTGGGATTCCAATCTACAGCGGTAAGGGGACAATGATTTGAAGTCAACCACCTTAACCACGGAGACCCCACCATCCACCCATCTTCACTGAAATATTTTCCTAATAACCAAATCTTGGACCTAAAACATTTAATGCAGAAAATGGTCAAAGGGGTTATGTAGACGCATCTTAGTGGAATTAAATATAGAAACATCTGTAAAAGTCTATACATATATTGTGATTATTTCAAAATGAGTACAAGTGTGGAGTATGAAAACATTAACATGTGGTCAAGCTGGACTCGGTTTGCAGCCCTCTCGGGTGTTCGCTCATCATGGGCGTCTTCCACTTATCCGGTATCTGATGATCACTCAATACGGGGGTTGTTATTTGCACCCATTTCTGAAAATCAGAAATATATATACATGTATAGATATTGTTCACGAAGTCACAATACATAATAGGTTTGTACATAGTCCAGTAAGCTGACCAAAGGAACACGCACAAGCTTGATGGTTTTCACTCAGCCCACCTACATACTCGTTCATGAAAATGGCCACCACTCTCCTTAGCTTATTTATTTATTGAGTGTTTATAAAAGGGATGCTGTGTTTTAACTCTGGGTAAAAAAAAAAGACTATAAATAGTTCAAATAGTTGTAGCAGACGACAATTAATGTTTTTTCTTATTTGTAACTGAAAACAATTGAGTTGAAACGAAATTCCACGACAGAAATTTAACATTATTTCCACCGCTAGCGTGCATAGAGTTTATGGATGATAGACTTGGGCTGCAGGTGGAATGACATAGAGTTAACAGTGTATGGATGATAGACTTGGGCTGCAGGTGGAATGACGTAGAGTTAACAGTGTATGGATGATAGACTTAAGGCTGCAGGTGGAATGACGTAGAGTTAACAGTGTATGGATGATAGACTTGGGCTGCAGGTGGAATGACGTAGAGTTAACAGTGTATGGATGATATACTTGGGCTGCAGGTGGAATGACGTAGAGTTAACAGTGTATGATGATAGACTTGGGCTGCAGGTGGAATGACATAGAGTTAACAGTGTATGGATGATAGACTTGGGCTGCAGGTGGAATGACGTAGAGTTAACAGTGTATGGATGATATACTTGGGCTGCAGGTGGAATGACGTAGAGTTAACAGTGTATGGATGATAGACTTGGGCTGCAGGTGGAATGACATAGAGTTAACAGTGTATGGATGATAGACTTGGGCTGCAGGTGGAATGACATAGAGTTAACAGTGTATGGATGATAGACTTGGGCTGCAGGTGGAATGACGTAGAGTTAACAGTATGGATGAAAGACTTGGGCTGCAGGTGGAATGACGTAGAGTTAAGTGTATGGATCACAGGGATTCGGCACGTTTGGGGGTACTAGTATATATATATTTAAGTACAGGGATTCTACTCTGGGCTGTCAGATTTCGCATCGATCAGTAAAATGGCCCTATCTGAGACAATTTTGTACAAAGCTGTCCAAATATAACGCCTATCCCGAGTCTTTATATTGTTCTTCAAATAAAACACAACTTTAAGCTGCATGCATGTATACTTTGCAAACAATTGCCACAAACATTGGCCATAGCAGGTCACATTTCCGTACTAGGACACGGGTTCTGTCAGCAACAAAAAAAATCTTCGTCGGGAGAGTTTTAACTGTGAATAACATTATCAATAAAATGTGTTTCCACTAACCTGTAGGTTTATTCGGCAAAAATGTACGTCAAAAAGAGATTTCGTAGCATTTTCAATTTGTTTTGAAAAATTCTAAAGCGGCGCAATTCGCATTGAAACGAGCGTTCTGATTGGATTATGATTATTCTTCATATATAAAAAAACATCTTGTTTACATTCTAATAATCCAATCAGAACGCTCGTTTCAACGCGAATTGCGCCGCTTTAGAATTTTTCAAAACATTGAAAATGCTACGAAATCTCTTTTTGACGTACATTTTTGCCGAATAAACCTACAGGTTAGTGGAAACACATTTTATTGATAATGTTATTCACAGTTAAAACTCTCCCGACGAAGATTTTTGTTTGTTGCTGACAGAACCCGTGTCCTAGTACGGAAATGTGACCTGCTATGGCCAATGTTTGTGGCAATTGTTTGCAAAGTATACATGCATGCAGCTTAAAGTTGTGTTTTATTTGAAGAACAATATAAAGACTCGGGATAGGCGTTATATTTGGACAGCTTTGTACAAAATTGTCTCAGATAGGGCCATTTTACTGATCGATGCGAAATCTGACAGCCAACAGAGTAGAATCCCTGTACTTAAATATATATATACTAGTACCCCCAAACGTGCCGAATCCCTGTGGTATGGATGATATACTTGGGCTGCAGGTGGAATTATAAATTTCATCAACTTTAATAAATGTGACGAGATTTACCAAAAGCGACATACTGGGTGGATGACATTACGTCGAGAAATGACGTCACGCAATTGCGCTGTTAACTGAAGGTGTAAATGCGTAGTCGCATGGGAGATGGTGATAATGTTTAAGCTTATTTAACCTCGCCTCCTGCGAACGGTCGTGTGGGAGATAGATTGAGAATGGATTTTATAAATAACGTTACGCTTGACGTGACATTACGTTTGACGCAAGTGAAAACGGCAACGTTTGCGCTATACAGCAAGTTTAAAATTCATTTTTAGAACAAATAATCTAAACGGAATTACCTTAAATGTTGAAAATCGCTTAAAGAAATGACTGAAAAACATAATTCTGGAGAAAATCTTTTTTTTTGAAAATTACACCCAATTCGCGTCACAAATACTTTTAATTAAAAATTAACAAGATTTACTGTACAGTTTTGTACATCTTTTTTATAATAACAAAACGAGATCTTCGTCGCTATTCTATTGTCTGGAAGTTTGACGTGTATCTACAACAACCAATGTTATCAATAATTATACAGTCAAACCTGTGTTAGTGGTCAGCAGCCAGCCAAGGGAGTCAGAGAAAGTGGCTTCTTAGCATGGGTGGCTGCTTAGAGGTCAAATATATAATAAAACAACCAATTGGGAATCTGGAAAGTGGCTGCTTAATACAGGTTGACAGGAGGTGACCACTAACACAGGTTTGACTGTATAATTATTGATAACATTGGTTTAGTTTATACACATTTATTTTAGCTCGATTGCGAAACAAACCCTTACAACTTATATTAATCACTCTCGAGACCTCATTCCTGATGGAATCCATTGCCATCGGGAGAGAGAAGAGGCAACGTGGAAATAAATTAAATGCCTTGATGGGTACCATCGTAACGGCTCCAGCAGGGTTTGAACTCCAGACGTTTCGCATCTGAAGTGCGCGTTGAACGCGCATCCACTGCGCTATCACGACTTGCACGCATTGGTGATTACTTGTGCTGGATAAATAACTACATGTATATAAGATTCTGCTTCTCCTGGTTTACAGCACGTGTCGCTCTGCTGGTCTTTCAAGTATACAATTGTAGCGCAGGGGGGGGGGGGGGGCGAATAACATTGTCCCTGGGTTAACGACGGAATCGATCGGGGTGGGGTAGTCGCGTTATTCGAGGGAGCGGCGGCTGCGACCGCCGCGGGGGGCAAGTAACATCGTCTTTTGTTGGCCCCAGCGTAGCGGGGTGAGTAACATGGGATATTAAGCCCCTCACATGTGCCCCAGCATCCCCCGCCACCGCGATCGGATATAAAAAAGGTAGCACACACGAGGCTGGACCACCTTACAACAAGGGCCGCCGAGGGCCCCCACCGCCGATCCGGGAACCCGCGGACGGGCGGACATCGATCGGATTTTGGTCGCGACGCCTTTTTTATATCCTATTAGATATACCCAACTGTACGGTAGTCCCGAATAGAGACACAATGCGGCTGAGTAAAAACGAATGCAAATGGTTTACTTTGAGCTCCACCAAATTCTGTGCCAGGAGGTGTATGGGAGAGTATTGTAAAGTTCACTTTGCCCGTCTCCGGAAAGGTGCCGGCACAAAGCCCTGTAAAAAATGCGGCCAGGGCGTAATAAATTGTTTCCCTTTGTGTCAAGGTTGTGGATATGAGAGAGAGAAGGTTAAGGCCTGGCAGCGAAAGAAGTCGGCCTTTGAGAAGGAGGTACGGCGTCTGGCTGCGATAGACTTCTCTGGGATTTCCTATTACCGGTAGATAAGTATTTATTATTGGATAGAATTATTTACTACCTAGTATACCCAGCGGCACGGCCACCGCGGATGAGTTTCCTATTAGATAATTATTTACTACCTAGTATACCCAGCGGCACGGCCACCGCGGATGACTTTTCTTGAGTTTCCTATTAGATAATTATTTACTACCAGGTATACCCGGTAGAGATACGTCCGGTAGTATACATATGGCCACAGTTACAGAACTGCGACTCGAAGCCCGCGGGCGGGAGATCGAGGCTCAAGAAGCGAGACCTCCCGAGATGCGATCGCGAAAGTTCGCGCCGCCGAGTACGCAAAACGTCTCCGGCGAGCGGCGAAGACGGGGCGCTTCCCCGCGCGCCGGAGGTATAACCCCCACGAGAAAGCCCGACGTGTCCGCGAGATGAGGCAGCTCGAGGACGAGGTCGATGCGGCGCTGCGGGCCGGGAAGTACGCCACCCGGGTCGCGAGGCGGCCGCGAGAGCGCCTACCGCAAGATCGCGGAACGCTTGGTCAGGCCGCATCTACACGGCCTAACCAAGGGCTCGAAAGAACCCCTGGCCCGCGCGATCGCGAGGGAAGGTCCCGACATTCTTCACGAGCGGCTCGACATTCCGGAAGCTGGATAAACCTTCGACCTGGACATCCCGGTCCCTCCCCCGGTAGATGATGAACCGTGGGTATGGATCTTGAACGATGCTAAAGGCGAGTTTCTAGTTGATAGCGCCACGGCGGTCTTCTCCACATGGGTGGTAGAGGCCGGAGCGGGCTCTCTGGATGCCACTATGATGGATGTCAGAGCTGCGGGGCTTTTGCAAGAGCTCCCCGAGGGCGAGCATATCCTCAGGCTCAAGTATCTGCGAGAGCGGGATGAAGGCGACTGGGTGGTCCAGGACAAATTTGACCCGGTGAGGACAGAGAGGAAGAAAGGTCAGGCAGTTGTAACCATCGATCGGGACACGAAGCCGGTGCCCTCGCGGGAATCGACAAGCCTTACTTTCAGAACGCATACCCCGTCACCGCGGTTGTCTACGGCGTCTATCCCCTCAGAAACCCGGATCCTGCCAACCTCGCCCCGCTAAGAGACGGCGATCTTAACTGCGTGGCCCAGCGAGTCGTGGAGCATTTTGAGGGCGCCCTGAGGGGCCAGGGTCTCACCCCAACCAGACGCCAGACAATCCGGGAGTGGGAGGACAAAGTCCATGAGTCTGGTGCCACGGTCGACGATGTGGCCGAACTGAAGAGTATTCTCCAGCGTGCAATCATCTGGAAGGACATCGCCGGCGAGGATATATATAGCAGTGGCAAGTACCAGAGACGGGGTACCAGAAGTTATGGGAGGGTAGAACTCATCTGCCACAACGGCCACGCCTGCCCCAAAGACCTCCACAGTCCAGGCAGGTTCGCATCTATGAAGGCGATGTGTGGGAAGCGATCCGACACACAACCCAGGATGAGCCAATCGCAGTCTGGCTTCTCGGTGGCGGGCAAGACAAGCGGCTGAGTGTAGACCAGTTTGTCCTGCAGGATGGCCGCACCTACAGAACTCAGGAGGACCACCAACGGCTCCAGGAGGCCTGCACCCATCTAGGTGACGAATCTCTCGCCGACATGGCCTTCGGGGTAAACCACGCGGCGAGCATAGTGGCCAAGGAACGGAACGATTGGAAACCGACCCCGGCCGGCTTTCTCCCGGACATCGTGAAAGCTTGTGTAGAGCACGACCACAGCGGCCTCTGGAACGCCAAGGACTACGACACGAGAGAAGTCGTCGGCGTCGACATGAAGGCCTGCTACCCGGCATCCTTCCGAGGCCTCGGCGAAGCGAAATCCTATTTCGAGCGGTATGACCCGTGTAACCATCAACGGCGCCCTCCCCGAAGACATCGGAAGTTCGGAACGGGCTTCGCCGAGGTCACGGAGTGGGAGTTTGAGGCAACCTGTCATCCCGTAATCCCCGCCTGGTTCGGGAAGCATTTTGCAGAGCAGGGTTGGGCCCCCACACCCCTCCTCGCGTATCTCACCGAATCGGGACTCTTGATTCGCCTGCGTGTCCGGGAGGCCATCATCTCCTATACCAAGCAGGAGGAGGTCTGGCTCCCCGATGATCGTGATCAAGGATGCAGCATTATTGGTAAGTTCACCCAGGGCGCCAAAGCCGAAGGCAAGCGACTGACGCGGCGCCTCGTGACTGACCAGGGAGAGCTGGATTACCTGGTGAGGGACACTCGCCAAAGCGGCACGCTGGTCGGAGCGCCCCAAGTGTCCCCTCGGACACGTACTATGACGGAAACCAGCCGCAGTACGCTCACTTGAGGGCGAGCATGCTCGCTTACGCCCACATCATTCTCCTCAGCATGCTTTCGAGGTTCACGCCGGATGAGGCTGTCAGGGTCGCGACCGACAGCATATACATCCGGAAGACGGCACTGCATAAGCTCGAGGGTGTTGACGCCTACGTCCCGCATGACGAGCATCCGAAGGGGTACTGCATAATGTGCCTGGGGCACCATGACGCCCCGACCATGTGGCCCCGGCCCAGTGGAGAGATAAGGGCGAGACACTGTATATGCCGCAGGAACACGCCGCATATGTCCCCATGCCCGGATACAAGAGTTCCGAAGGAACGAGGGTCGCAGACAGCACCGCACCCCGCTTTGATGACCCGCTGTCGAGGCATATGTTGAGCTACCTGAACGGCGGCGGAGGAAGTGGTAAAACCACAAGAGCTATAGAGCTCTTTCGCGTCAAAGACCCCTTGGTCTTCACCCCGACGCATCGTCTGGCAAAAGAAATGCGATCTATGGGGGTCAAGTCCCAGACCTACCACAGCTTCTTCCGATGGAGCGGCCAGGCGGAGTGGACGCCGATAAGGATGGGTCAAAAATACATTCCCTGCATTATCATCTGGGACGAGGTTTGCACCGTCCCAAAGCCTATCTTGGAGATGTTTCTTAACTGGCTCGATGATAGAGGTGTCCAGGTTATTTGTTGCGGCGACCAGGGTCAGCCCCCACCCATCGCCGGCGAGATGCCACACGACTGGCTGGAACAAAAAACAGACTACTACGAAGAGGTTATGGTCGACCACCGGGCCAAAGACCTCCTCCTCAAGGCCCTCAAACGGGAAATCCGCCTCCGGCCGGATCGGGTGCAGTGCTCTGCCATGAGAAAGGCCCTAACCACCTGCCTCGGCTGGGGCCGATTCACGGAGACCTGGAAGCCGGGCGACCTTATCTTGACCTCGAGACAGAAGGTGCGCAACCGCGCGCAGGAGCTGCTATTTCATTACCACCATAATGAGCGCTTCCCTGATGAGTCGGTGCCCCTCTATCGCCCCAAAGACACCCGAAGACAAAACATTATGGTGACCATCCCGGGGCCTATAGCGCACGATAGCGGGCCAGAGCAGGAAGAGCTCGTCCTCAATGACATCGTTGAGGTGCCTGTCCACTATGCCCAAGAAGTTATGGACGGCAAGTGGGGACAAGACTGGGCTCTCGGCTATGCCATGACAGTCCACTCGAGCCAGGGGCTCACAATCCGCGATCCGCAAAAAGTCTGGATTATCGACGACTATCTCCAATGGTCGAACCTCGCATACCTCGCCGTCAGCCGCGTGGAGTACATGCACCAGCTCGAACGAGTAGCCTGCCCACTCACTGAGCAGCAGCTCCGCAAAGTCATCCATAGGAAGCTTGTTGCCTACAGCTTTCGCTCCGACGAGCCAACGGGGCGGTGCGACGAAGCTGCGACCCCGGATGAGGGCTTTCGCGCCACACTCTTGGCCTTGATGGCATTAGAAGGCTTCTTGCCGGTCAATCTGGTCTCTTCGCCGTTCAAGGCCGATATCACGGCAGGCAGCCGAACCACCCATTCGGCCGATCGTTCTCCAGACGGAAGTCTCATCTCTTGGGCGTATTGGTGCCCAAAGAGCCGCTCTGCCAGGGTGCGATTGAAACGCTCCACAATCCCTTGGTCTCGATGGATATCCACACGGCCGCGCCTGACAGAGACGCCGTGTTTGGCCAGCAGTTGGTTCACCGCACCCATGAACTCGCGCCCCGGATCGACCTGAAGCAACTTCGGCCATTTCAGGGGGCTCCGCCTGTAAATCCTTTCAAGGGCGGCTGAGACCTCCTTGGCCTCGTTCGTGGCCAGGGGCTCTGCCTCTTTGTACCGGGAGGCCGCGTCAACGATGGTGAGGGTGTACTTGAACGTTTTGCGACCCGCCCTGTCGTGAGGCAGAAATAGGAGGTCGGCCTGGTGGACGTCGTTTGGCACCGCTACGTCGAACTTGGGTCGCGGTATGTGTCGTGGGGCGGGGAGGTAGATCTGCCAGATGGCCTGCTTCTTCAGCCAACCCCGTGTCACATCTTCGGAGACCTTAGCGGCCGCGGCGAGGTTTTTGTATGGCTGCGGCTCGCAGTAACCGCGGGGACTAGTATAGCAAGCTAAAATTACTGTCGGTCATGGTATAAGCTAAGCTTGTGACATGGCTGTTTCGCTCTCCAGCGCGCGAATGTATTCTAATAATCCTATGAGTCTCCAACATGCCCTGCGTGTCATCGGATCTAGCAACCCCGTTGCAGCTCTTAAGTTGGGCCTGATATGACCTTGGTAGCGAATTTATGCACAGCAGCGTGATCGGTACGCCACGACTCCAGGGATCGCCGCGCCGTGTTTATCATAGTATGACCAAGGGGGCCAGGATGTTTGTGTCGCTTGGCACAGTACCCTACATCAAGCATTGCATAGTACAGCTCCTCTGGTAAACCCATATCTATATAGAAAGGGGAAACAATCTCAAGCGCGACAATTACTTGGCGAGTTTGTATGCCACGAGGACTGTCGCGGTCATCCCCAGGGCGGCGAAGACAATCTCACGATCTTTCTGGTCATCGATAGGCGTGTAGAAGTCTGAGAGCCGGGGCTGTCGTTCCGACACCAGCGGCGCGACATGCGGAAATACCTGCGCGTACTCCCGGGTCGACGTCCCGGAAAGGCACTCAGCCCGTTTTTTGGACCATGCTGACTGCGCGGCCTGGAGCTGTTCTACAGCTGTGTCGTGCCGTTTTCGCTCCTCGTCACCCGAGCTACGCAGCTTCGAGAATAGGTAGTTGCTACCGCTGAAGGCCAGCGCGTTGATCATGGCACACCCAACTAGCATTGCGATCGTGGCCATCGTTGTTATACATACGTCTACTTCATGATATATGCAGGTATGATCCCCTGTTTAATTAGCATGTCTTTCGTGGCCATGGCTTGGGGGTAGCTGCTTTGAAGGCCATCTTACCCAGGCGTGCATAGCCCACAGCCAGGCCAGATACTACAACCGAATGATACGCCGCATTGGCTAACATTTTTCCGTCAGTAGACATTGTTTTTCTTTGCGCGACTATTGCATATAGAATGGGTCAAGCGAAGTCTTTAAATGACCCGCTGGTATCGCTGTCGGAACGACAATGTTAGCTCGGGCGGGCATAGGTTTATGCGTTAACGCCTCCCTCCTACCTTTCACAACAACCCATAAGGCACATGCAAGACCGCCAACGATCCACGGGGTCCAGACCTCGCTACACTGGTACCAGTGTTCCGCCGCTGAAACATGCTGCGGGGCGACAACCGTTTGTTCTCCAGCGTTGCCCTGTTCTACCTGGGCGACGGGTGTCAGGACGACTGAGGGTTTGTGATTCTCGAGTTTCGATGTTTGCAACGTGGCTTTGGCATCTCTGAGCTCGGCGCGTATTTTATCTTCCTTGGCCTTCCGAGCCGCAGCTCCCGCCCTCCCCGCCGCTTGTTTTAGGGGATCCTTCCGTCGTGCTGTTTGCAGCTTCGCAGGCGCCGTCTCTGGTGTCAGAACTACAGGATCCGTCACTCTCTCCGGCGTAGACATCTTCGGCTATGGTAAGCGGACACATGCGTGTCCAAATTGACAATGCTTAACTGTGGTTAACGCCGGTGAGCGGTGCAAGGTACATACCATACCTGTGGTATAGCTCGCACGTGGCTGTGCTTAACGCATGGCTGACGAACGGGTCAGCTTCGAGGTCGGCAACTAGTCTCGGTTGATTTTCTGGTTGTATGGGTAGAAACATACTTGCTACTGCTGCGTAGAACTGAAGGGCTGCAGCCCCTAAGGTTTTTGTCATTATGGCCCCGAGCTTCGCTTCATAGCGCGCGTAGAGCCTCTCGACGTCATTGTCTGCCATATTGTCAACCTGGTCGGCTGTGAGCTGTCGCCCTAGATATTGTTTAGTATGCCCCCCTGCTGCTAGTGCTGCAAGTCGTTGACGCTTGTCGTCTTGACGGGCGCTCTCGTCTCCCGGCGTCTCTGCAGTCGGGACCGCTGTTTCCGTCGTCCCATCAATCGGGGCCGCGCCATCCATCAACTGAAGTTCGTTGCAGTTCATTTTTCTGAGTGCTATCCGTACCCGCCTCTTTAGTCTAACATACTGCCACACGCACCACCCCAGTGTGGCGAAAATTATGATCTGGTTGATCAGCAGAATTGCTTCCCACATGCTAAGCTGTGAATAGCACTTTATAAGCAGCTGGTTGGTCCGTCTTTAACAGCAGCTTGCTGTGTTTTGTTTCTGCAAGCGTCTGCCGTACCGTGGCTCGCTCTTCGTACGTGGGGATGACGTTATTCTATCGAAGGCACTCTTCGAAGGAGTCACGATCTTTGCAGTGAAAGACGGCATTCCAGCGTGTCTGCTCACGGAGATCCTTCAGAACTGAGTTGTATTTCTGGGTCAACACCCAGACACTTTGCAGCGCATGCCGCCCGCTGAAGGACAGCATGTCCTTCTTTTTGGTCATAGCTGCCTTGGTCGAGCAGTCGTCAATCACGTACAGGGTGGGCTCGCCCTGGAAAATGGTGTAGAAGACCCGCAGCCAGGTATGTAACTTTTCACAGAGGTCTAGTATGTAGGCCTCGGGGTCCCTCCAGATCCAAGGGCGGCTCTGGTAAGTTGTGTTATGCACAATCGTGGGGCAGAGGATCACTATGTGTCGAAAGATCCCGCGGTAGGGGCCCTCGAGCAAGTCCAGTATGAATACAGTTTTACCGCAACCAGTCTGACCGCATGTGATGGCCGAGTGGGTGTCGCGGAGTAGCAGATCAGTAGAGCGCACTGACGAATCGACCATCTTCGATTATGAGCTGTGCATCTGTAATGATGTACAGATACACGATCAATGCGCCATCGGCGTCTGCTTCTTTGGCTATCTGGATTGTTACACCCTCGCTGGCATTCTCCACCCTGCGCCCACTGTCATGGAGTTGGTCATCATCGCTAGTCCGTAAACGAGCCACAATGCGTATTTCGAAGTTAGGAACTCTGCCAGAGAGACGTCCGCGAGCTGTAGGTCTTTGGCGACCACAGCAACCTCTGGGGCGCGCTTAGAGCCGCATGCAAACTGCTTTTTGGCTTCATCCCATTGTTGATGAGCGCGCATGCCTTGGCTGTACAGCTGGTTGGGGACCCCCTCGATTGTAACCTCAACCTTGGTAATTTTCGGTTGTAGAAGTGTTCGGTATTTCTTTCCCCGGCCTCCTCGAACAGCATCAGTATACCTTTCATCGAGCGGGCCGGAACGTTGATATTAATGTTCCACAGGGTGTCGTTTTTGTTTTTCGTTATTTTGCGATGACGAAGAACTCTGTCATAAAGGATTGCAAGCCGCCCGCCATACTGCTCTCTAATCCTTCGTGCGAGGTCGGGCAGCGTGACCATGTCGTACTCCAGTGAAATCTTTTCCACCGCATACGTCGAGTTCGCATCTGTAGCGATGAGAACACGGTCATAGTCGTTGAACGTCAATTCGTATTCCAGGCGGTCTGCCAGTCCGCTTTGATAGAATGACATGTGGCTCTCCAGCAGCTCAAAGTCGAGTGGGATGTAGAAGCGGCTACCGTACGCTGCCGCAATTGCGTTGTGCGCGGCAACGCTATTTACCTTGTCACCAGCCCCGATTCTACATTTGGTTACGTTCCGATTGTTGCTGGTGTCAATACCCTGATAGACCGCATTTTCACGCTCTTGTGCAGTCTTCCAGAGATCTTGGTAACAGTAGTAGACATCGATAGACATAATCTCATTACCACTGATTTTGACAGTCGTTTTCTTGACTATGGCGCGGCCCAGGTTCTGGACTACGGTTCGATTTACGTCTTTCGACGTCAGTGAGATCGTGAAAGCGAGACGAACAGTCCCTGGCGCGATCACGTCGTTAGCTCCAAGGTTGGGGAAGCGGACCAAGAGCCGCTGGTTCTGGTCAATCGTCGATGGGTTGTTCGTAATGACCACGCTCTGTCTTATGCCCTTTGCCCCGAGGGGCTCCCGCAGCCTGCGGTATGGATTGAGTTTGCGCCCGTATTGCGTTGAAGCCATTACTGTATTGAACCCAAATGTGGTAGCCTTCAATACGATGGCAGATATTGATATGGATGATTTCGTACGCGATGATGATGTAGAAGATGATGTAGAAGACACCGATGATAAGTTTACTGGCGAGACGCAGGCGGACGAAAACGCCACTCTCGGGGAGGCCCTCGGGTCTCTTCGTCTGGAAGCGTTCATATCCACCGTAAATTCCTACTATGACAAACTGGCGGAAGGGGGTCATACCCCCCCCCCTGCTGGTCGTGTTTGAATTGAATCGGTCCGGTAGATTGAGCCTGAAATCCGCCCGCTTCGAGATTGTCAATGCCCGCACCGGCTAATATACCAGCCCGGGCAGTAGAGGCCCTCAATACAGCTACCACTGAGCTAAGTGAAGCAGCAGCCGAGATAGGGGCGATTGAGCTCAACGAGATCCCGCAAGTCGCCACCACAGTACAATGGATCCACCGTTAAACCTTCGTGAACTTCGCGGGCTTAATAAAACAATTCAGACGGTCAGGGGCGAGCTAACCAACAACCTCGCCAGACTAACGGAGCTCGATAAACATATAGCGCTAGAAAACAGAAAACTAGAAGAGGCTGAACCTGAAGATAGGGAGCGGATCACCGAACGTCTACAAAGTTTACGGGATGAAAGAGCAGCCCGCTTGGAGGCCACCTCTGCCAACCGGGAGGCGCGCCGTACACAAATCAATCGGATCCGCGAAACTATATCGCGAGTCCTACATGATGATACCACACTAGGCGAGCGTCTTCGCACGTTGTTCAGAGAACAGGGCGTCACCATCGTGAGCATCATGACAGTGATCGGGTTTATTGTGAGTACGCTCGTATTGGCACTCACGGGCGGCGGTGCAGCTGGAGCCGCTGTTGTCCCGGCCACTACGGGAGGTATCAAAGCTTGGACAAAGAAAATATTAAATGACCTAGGTCGAATTCTTGCGAAGCTCGCGGGAAAAGCTTTAGCGGCGCTACCCGGTATTATCGGTAGCATTGTCTCCTGGCTCCTCACCTTCCTGAGCAAGACGGCTGGCTGGTTCGCCGAAAATATGTGGGCGGTCGTCGTTGGCGGGCTACTGTATGTTGCAGCTCGGCGATAGCCAAATAATTGCAAGCCCTACGATAACGCCACCCACAATGAGCGCCCTTTTCTCGTCTTCGTGCTCATCAGCCTTCCGGCCGTCCCGACCCAGCAATCCTTTGATGTTCCGGCGCGGCGGAGAAGCTCGTTGGTATGTCCCCGTTGACATCGTCATTGCGACCTAATGACAGGTTGGAGCTAGCTATCACGATTTCATTGTTGTATCCGACCCGATGACCGATTCGCAGCAACATGTTGCTCGGGGCCATGTAGAGGCTGTGGCCGAAGACGAAATCTACCTGGCTCTTAGGGTTAGAACGTCTTGGTACCGCACGATTGCCGATGGAATGTCCACCGGGGAGTTTATGGCGTCCTCAACATTCGCTAGAAACTGCTTCTGGGCATCAAACGCCGTACCAATTCCTACGATGCGGGACCTCGTCTGTGACTGAGCCCCTAAGAGAGCCCACACATAGGTCCGGATTGAATCATTCAGGCGAGCAACACCGGCGCGGGTGAACCCGTTCGACTTATCTAACACAAATGTGCTCCAGGCGCCGTCTACGCCCGGATCCTGCAGAATATGATCAATATGAGCTTTCACCGGAGGAGCGTAATATGCTTTAGCTAGGAAAGGCGTATGAAACTAAATTACCGACATTGACCGATAATATTTGTTTGTGGTCTGCCATGCTCGTCCGCGCCCTCGTGCTGTGACTTAGGGTGTAGACATCACCGAACCCGATGCTGTTCGGGAAGCTCTTCTGCCGCCAGTCTGTCATCGGACTCACGTCAAACTCTGCGCATATCCGCTCGTACGCCCTTCTGTCGTACGTATTTGAGAAGGGATCGAAATTATTATCCTGCGGTAGCGAGACTCGTAATTCGTCTAAAATCCTCCTAATAGTATAGTAGACATGGAAGATATAGACCGATTGCATCAGCGGTTCGTTTTGGTCACCGTTCAGATGGTCTTCGAACGACACACCGCAGCCGGTCGTGGCACACCACATGGCGAAGTTGAGCTGATTCTGCCAAAACTGCATCGGTGTGTTGTTCCAAGCCTGCGCCACGGTGTCCGTCTTGACAGGAGGTAGCCTGTATTTTCGCCAGATATCCGTAACCTCGGTGTAGAAGACCTCGTTCGGGCCGACCGTGATCATCAGGGTGGTTAGGTTCACGGCCTCAAGCTGACGCTTATATACACCGCCGGTTTTATAAGTAACCGAAGGATTATAGCCGAAAGTTCTATTTAAAGTATTAGCCATATTGTATTATAACCATGTTTCAATCAATTACCGATGTTCAAAGGGGTGAGGCCACAAGCCTCCAACAATATATTGATAACCGCGGCAGGGATCTGTGCGTTGGCCTCAGATCAATAACACTTACGGTCGGTTGGTATAATATGAATGACGGTGAGGGGTTCGGGCACGAGAGGGACGCGGTAAAGTTACCACAGGGGTTATGGAGTTTTAGCTGCTTGCAAACATTTATCGACTCAGAATTTTCTGACTTCGCTAGTATCGACATTTGTAAAGCCAATGGACCTGACTATCAAGCGCGAAAAAATAACTATGAGTCCCGGTATGTGCGATATACTCGGTATCTTTAAAGTGTATGACGCCAATAAAGGTTGGCTCGGTCCCGGTTCGTATACCGGAGATAAACCCGTACGCTTCGCCATTACTAAAACCCTCCAAGTGCACCTGAGGCAGCTGAACACGTCATATAACACGTGCAACGGGGCGCCGAGTACGCTCCTCAACGTAATAGAGGCGGGAAATGCCTTCTTCGGGGAAACCGTTACTATAGAGTGTCCTCACCCCGAATTCAAACGCGGTTGCGTCGACGAATTGAATATTACTATCAGAGATGATAGCGGACGAGCATTAAACAATCGCGAGTTTCCGATTTCTATAGTACTTGAGATAAAATGAGTATATACGGACCTGGTACCTGCGGCGGCGCTGGCACAGTCCGGAAGCCTATCATTACAGTTTGGGCCGAGGAAAGGGGTCCGCTCCGTAATGGAGAATACGAATGGTCATTCGGCAACAACGCGAACAACCGGTATACCGGTTATCCTATGTTAACATCTGGCAGGATATTACGGATGTCACTCTCTTCCGTAAAGGCTTCGGGGGCAGCTGTGAACATTGTCAGTGTGAACCTCGTAATTAGCGGCGAATCACAAAATGTCGGCATTACGAAACCCGCGGGTGTGAGGTCTGCATTTACAATCTTGAAAATCCGATTGAAGTACCGGCAGGCGGTGTTATAAATTTCACCACCGAGTCTGCTAATACACCGAGCTCCGCTAGTGTTATCGCATTGCTTATCGAATTAGATCTGTAGCAGAGGATAGTTTATCAATCATGAGTATTTACGGTCCTTCCTATATTGCGCCGAGAAAGCCGGTCGTTACAATTTGTGCTGAGGAGTGGGGTATGTTGCGCCCGGGCGAGCATGAATGGTCTTTTGGTAACAACACGAACAATCAGTATACGGGTTACCCTATGTTAGCATCTGGGAAGATTCTACGGATGTCACTCTCTTCTGTAAAGTCTGTGGGAACAGCTGCGGATGAAGTCAGAGTGAACCTCGTATTTAACAGTGTAGAACAAAATGCCGGCATTACGAAACCCGCGGGTATAAAGTCTGCACTTGTCAGTTTTAACACCACACCAATTAAAGTTTCGGAAGGCACAGTTATTAACTTTATCACCAGAACCGGCGATCCTTTAAGCTACGCTAGTGTCGTCGCATTGCTTATCGAGTTAGATATCTGATGGAGAACAAAACGTTATATCCTAGTTTACCGACGGTACCAGCCGACCCGGTTGTCGGACCGTCAGCGTTTAGACTGAACAGGATCCTGGAGATTCAAACCCTACTCTTAAACGAACAACGTATCCGTAGCAGCCTAGCCAAAAAATACAGGCGAGCTGCCAATACTATTGACGGCATCAATACGACCCTTGCGGCCGGCTCAGTAGCCAGCGGTGTCGGGAATGTCACAGTAATATCCACGCTTGTAGGCGCGCCAATAGCCGTTGGTTTGGGTGCGGCCGCGGGCGGGCTCCTATGCATGTTAAAAAACATGACCGCATCGCAGTCGCTGTGCGGGTAAAGAAAAATAGTATCGACGCTATAATTAGCGGAGCTATTCAAGACAATGAAATCTCGGATGCCGAGTTTAAGACCGTCAGTGACGAATGGGACAGGTATCAAGCCTTGAAAGATGACATCCGGACTAAATGTAAGGCAGCCCGACCTCAAATTCTGACGGACGAAAAGGTAAAAAAATTAGTCACGGAAGAGCGTGCCGCGGAGAGAAGATTGTTGCTGGGCTGGCTCGCGACGTGATATGCTTATTTATGTGTCTTCGTGGGGAACAAGAACAACCGCCTGAATATACACCTCGAGTTGTTCCAAGTGCGCCTTTAATGTAAAAAATGCTCGGCTGGGGTTTGAACCTACGCTTGTTTGACCAAGCGACAACCTGCCGGCATGACAGATATAGAACAGGCCTTACTTTGTGTCAATTATTAGATAAACCGTCCTTATTACCATGTACGTGTAACATATCCGCTACAGTGCAATATAAACCCTCGGCGCAGTTAAGCTCTATGGTTTAAACATACTTGTAGTAATCGATACTACCAGTGGCTAGCTACTTGACAATGTTGAGGAGTAACACACATAACTAGGTCACTTTGTCAACGATGCAGTTTTCTTGTCAAGTCAGAAAAATTTGTCAACTTGTTTACACATTGACGGAAGTTATATTTTTAGACCATAGACACTCGCGTGACGTAAGATAACTTTCAACCAATCAGCAGCAGATCGGTTTGTGAATGGGGAATACTGCAACCCGGTCCGGCTTGGCGACAGCGCCGAACCATCCCTGATGAGCCCTGCCAGGGCGAAATGGCGACAGGTAAGTGGTTTGTCGTTTCTTTGTTGGCACGTAATGTCAGAGCCCCGAGCCGGCTCATATATGGGTGTTTTTTGGCCGTCTGAAATGGGGCTGGGAGCCTCCTCGGCCCAAATTAAGAGGTCTGTTCACCCGGAACAGGGGCTCAACGGGGTACACGGCGGCCTCAAGAGGTCCGATCGGGCGTTCTGGGGCGCGTGGCTCTGGCAAAAAGCCACTGAAACCCCCGTGGGGGGGCGTCCTGGAGCCCGCGGCGGCCATAAGAGGTCCGATCACCCACCCCCCTGCTGCTCGGCGGTAGGGGCCCTTGTTGTTGTAAGGTGGTCCAGCCTCGTGTGTGCTACCTTTTTTGTATCCGATCGATCGCGGAGGCGGGGGACGCTGGGGCACATGTGAGGGGCTTAATATCCAATGTTACTCACCCCGCTACGCCGGGGCCAACAAAAGACGATGTTACTCGCTCCCTCGAATAACGCGACTACCCCACCCCGATCGATTCCGTCGTTAACCCAGGGACAATAGACAATGTTACTCCCCCCCCCCTGCTGCTATTGTACTAAATAACCTATTTATAACATAAAAAATAATAGATACATATAGCATGTAATCACCTCTTTCAAGGATCCTGTCGCTCTTATCAATTTGTAGCAGAGGACGGCTGGAACACAGATTATGGACACCAGAGCCATGCAGATGCCCAGCCACTGAGCCAAGTCCGGGTATATATAGGTCTTGTTGTAGGTCAGGGGAGTGAACTCTATGAGTATGAATAAAAATATTCCCTGAAATATACAATAAATAAATATACAATACATAAATATACATAAATATACAATACATAAATATACAATACATAAATATACATAAATATACAATACATAAATATACATAAATATACAATACATAAATATACAATACATAAATATACATAAATATACAATACATAAAAATACACATACATAATAACAATACATATAAATATACATAAATATACAATAATAAAATATCAATAAAAAATATACATAAATTACAATACATAAATTACAATACATAAATATACAATACATAAAATATACAATACTAAATATACAATACATAAATATACAATACAAATATACATAAATATAAATAAATATACATACATTAAAGATACATAAATATACAATACATAAAAAATAAGTATACATAAATATACAATACATAATATACAATACATAAATATACAATACATAAAATACATACATAAATATACATACATAAATATACAATACATAAATATACAATACATAAATATACAATAAATAAATATACAATGCATAAATATACAATACATAAATATACAATGCATAAATATACAATACATAAATATACAATACATAAATATACAATACATAAATATACAATACATAAATATACAATACATAAATATACAATACATAAATATACAGGTTGACTGGGCAACCCATTTTTCCATCCACCCTCAAACGCTTGATATTGCAGTTGCACCCGCGGCATTTGTTCTCGATCATTCCAGTGTGCACCCGCGCCATTTGTTCTCGATCATTCCAGTGATATACCCAAAGATTTTCAAGATTTTATGTTCTTTGTGACGTCTAGATGTGTGTGTGGGGGGGGGGGGGAGACCGACATATGTGGGCATGTCGCCATTTTGTTCAAATATATGAAATGAATAGCAAAATAGTATAAGGTTAAATGCCATTCTAACACGACCCAGCTAATAACATACATTTTGTAGTAACATCTACCTCGGGTTAGTATGCGATATACCTACCTTGAACTATGCTGCGCGCACTGTGGTTTGGCTATTCCATTTATTCAATGCGTGTAAAGTTTTATGAATGAAAGTCACGTGATGTTTGTAAAAAATACCGTGGGAATTCACGAAAGTGAGCTATTTTTAGAATCAGATAATCTCTTGTCCGTCTTGTTTTTCTAAGTAATGTTTCAGTTACTATTCTGTACAGTTTTATTTGAGAAAATAAATAAAATTATTGATCAGTTACAACTTTTGTTCATTTATGCACTAGATTGATATGTTCCATAAAAATAACGTCATCACCCCTTATGTGGTAGGAAATTTCGAAAGCCAAATGCAGCGGCGTTTGAAGAAAATACTATTATTAGAAGTAAGTCGTGTTAGAATCGAACTAATAAGTATCAACTGTGGTATATATTCGGCCTTCGTGATATATTTCTACGCATAAGAACGACAAACGAGGGTTATTCTGCGAAATACCTCGGGGTTATTCTGCGATATACCACGGTTGATACTTATTATTTCTTAATTATACATTGTAGGCCTACTCAATCCTATATAAGTTGGTGCAGACAGAGTTATTGATGGACCGACAAAGCTGCAATTGTATACTATATGCTTGCCGAGAATATTCGTGTAGGGAAAGACTCGCAATAAACTTACGAGTGAAATGGCCGGTAATAGATATTTCCAACATAAGACAAACCACACTGGTACCCGCTGACCACTCATAAGTTCGATAGCGTCTGCAAACCTCTCCGCTCCTGTAGGTATAACAATGATACACTTACACAATGGTTCGAGATACTCAATTCAAATATTCATGCACACACAATTGGCTGGTCAGGTAATGGCCGAGGAAAGATTCTGTCCTTTTGCTTAAAATTGCAACTTGTGCTTTCTATTTGCCAATATTTTGTGTTTTAATTTCTTTGTGTTTCTATTAGTAACATTTTGGTAGCAACTGCATTCAAAGAAAATTGCCATTGACTTACGAAAATTGTATTCTTTACAAGCATTCTGTTGTTATTTTGATGTTAAATTAGACATGACCCTGGAGTAAACACAAACACGGGTGTGGCGTCTGTGGTCCAGTGGTAGAGCGTCGGATTTGGAATCGAATAGTCCCGCGTTCGATACTCGGTCAGGCCACGTATGTAGTGTCATTGAGCAAGGCACCTCACACACATTGCTTAGTACTAGTTAACCACTTAGGTCGGCTAACCCTGCCGAGAAAATCATGCACAGGTCCCCGCAAGGGGTTTGACATTAATGGAACATACATGCATGCATACATACATACATAATAATAATACATAATAATACATACATACATACATACATACACACATACATACATACATAATACATACATAATACATACTATGACATCATAAAATACTTACAACATACATACATACATACATACATAAATACATACATACATAGATACATACATACATACATAAATACGACATACATCATACGACATACATACATACATACAATACATTACATACCATACATGGGAGATTGGTACAATGTCATGAGGAGGTGGTTACAATGGTAGATTGTTCTTGGAAAGTAGGAAAAATTGTTAGTAGTCTGTAGTTGCTGTAATAACATATAGCGTTAAGGAATGGCAATGGCGAGTAGGACGGGTGTGAGGAACTAGGTAATTTTCAATGGGAATAGCAACAATATCATTATGAATTTTATACATAAGGGATAACCTATTGTCAATACGCCGTTGATCTAGTCTGGGTAGATTTAGGGAATGTAGCATGTCTGTAACACTAGAGGTACGATAGGAGTCGGCCTTTATCCAACGGGCTGCTCTTCGCTGGACACCTTCAATTTGGTATATCAATGTTTGGGTATGGGGCGATCAGATCTCGGAGCTTTCAAGCTGGGGTATCACTAGTGTCTGGTAAGCCATGGTCTTAAGGGGTTCAGATTTGACCTGGAGGTTTCTACGTAGAAATCCTAATGTTTGGTTTGCTTTCTTTGTTGACC
>CM026398.1:33026565-33054093 GCA_014843695.1 Archivesica marissinica
ACATACTGGTATACATCCCTGCACACATACTGGTATACATCCCTGCACACATACTGGTATACATCCCTGCACACATACTGGTATACATCCCCGCACACATACTGGTATACATCCCCGCACACATACTGGTATACATCCCCGCACACATACTGGTATACATCCCCGCACACATACTGGTATACATCCCCGCACACATACTAGTATAAATTCTCTGCACACAAACGACTATAGATCATCTCCTCACAGACTGGTATAGATCCCCTACAAAACAGACTGACATAGACCTCCTGCACACAATCATGGTATAGATCCCATATAGAGACTTGTATAGAGCACCTGCACACATACTGTAATAGATTCCCTGTGTACAGACATTTTGCACAAATCCCATGCACACAGACTGTGAACGTTCCCTGCACACTGATTTACATAGATTCCCTGCACAGACTGTGAACGTTCCACGCACACCGATTGACATAGATCCCATGCACAGACTGTGAACGTTCCACGCACACCGCTTGACATAGATCCCATGCACACAGACTGTGAACGTTCCACGCACACCGATTGACATAGATCCCATGCACAGACTGTGAACATTCCATGCACACTGATTGACATAGATCCCATGCACAGACTGTGAACGTTCCACGCACACCGCTTGACATAGATCCCATGCACACAGACTGTGAACATTCCACACACACCGATTGACATAGATCCCATGCACAGACTGTGACGTTCCATGCACACCGAAGACATAGATCCCATGCACACAGACTGTGAACATTACCTGCACATCGATCCCATGCACACATATTGACATAGATCCCATGCACAGATTGTGAATGTTCCCATGCACACCGATTGACATAGATCCCATGCACAGACTGTGAACGTTCCCTGCACACCGATTGACATAGATCCCATGCACATACTGTGAACGTTCCCTGCACACCGATTGAAATAGATCCCATGCACAGACTGTGAACGTTCCATGCACATCGATTGACATAGATCCCATGCACAGACTGTGAACATTCCCTGCACACCGATTGACATAGATCCCATGCACAGACTGTGAACATTCCCTGCACACCAAGACATAGATCCCATGCACACCAATTCCATAGATCCCCATGCACACCGATTGACATAGATCCCATGCACACAGACTGTGAACATTCCATGCACAACGATTGACATAGATCCCATGCACACAGACTGTGAACATTCCATGCACACCGATTGCCATAGATCCCATGCCCAGACTGGAACATTCCCTGCACACCAATTGACATAGATCCCATGCACACAGACTGTGAACATTCCCTGCACACCGATTGACATAGATCCCATGCACAGACCTGTGAACATTCCCTGCACACCAATTGACATAGATCCCATGCACACCAATTTCCATAGATCCCCATGCCACACCGTTGACATAGATCCCATGCACACAGACTGTGAACATTCCATAGCCACAACGATTGACATAGATCCCATGCACACAGACTGTGAACATTCCATGCACACCGATTGCCATAGATCCCATGCACAGACTGTGAACATTCCCTGCACAACGATTGACATAGATCCCATGCACACAGACTGTGAACATCCATGCACACCAATTGACCTAGATCCCATGCACAGACTGTGAACGTTCCACACACACCGATTGACATAGATCCCATGCACACAGACTGTGAACATTCCCTGCACATCGATTGACATAGATCCCATGCACAGACTGTGAACGTTCCACACACACCGATTGACATAGATCCAATGCAAAGACTGTGAACGTTCTCTGCACCACCGATTGACATAGATCCCATGCACACCGATTGACATAATCCCATGCACATACTGTGAATGTTCCCATGCACAACGATTGACATAGATCCCATGCACACAGACTGTGAACATTCCCTGCACATCGATTGACATAGATCCCATGCACACAGACTGGAACGTTCCCATGCACACCGATCACATGCACACACTGTGAACGTTCCCTGCACACCGATTGACATAGATCCCATGCACACAGACTGTGAACATTCCATGCACAACGATTGACATAGATCCCATGCACACAGACTGTGAACATTCCATGCACACCGATTGCCATAGATCCCATGCACATACTGTGAACATTCCCTGCACACCAGATTGACATAGATCCCATGCACACAGACTGTGAACATTCCATGCACACCGATTGACCTAGATCCCATGCACAGACTGTGAACGTTCCACAACACCGATTGACATAGATCCCATGCACACATACTGTGAACATTCCCTGCACATCGATTGACATATATCCCATGCACACAGACTGTGAACATTCCACACACACACCGATTGACATAGATCCCATGCACAGACTGTGAACGTTCCCTGCACACCGATTGACATAGATCCCATGCACAGACTGTGAATGTTCCCATGCACACCGATTGACATAGATCCCATGCACACAGACTGTGAACATCCCTGCACATCGATTGACATAGATCCCATGCACAGAGTGTGAACGTTCCCATGCACACCAATTGACATAGATCCCATGCACATACTGTGAACGTTCCCTGCACACCGATTGACATAGATCCCATGCACACAGACTGTGAACATTCCCTGCACATCAATTGACATAGATCCCATGCACACAGACTGTTAACGTTCCACACACACCGATTGACATAGATCCCATGCACACCGATTGACATAGATCCCATCCACACAGACTGTGAACATTCTCTGCACATCGATTGACATAGATCCCATGCACAGAGTGTGAACGTTCCCTGCACATCGATTGACATAGATCCCATGCACAGACTGTGAACGTTCCCTGCACATCGATTGACATAGATCCCATGCACACAGACTGTGAACGTTCCCATGCACACCGATTGACATAGATCCCATGCACAGACTGTGAACGTTCCCTGCACACCCGATTGACATAGATCCCATGCACACAGACTGTGAACATCAATTGACATAGATCCCATGCACACAGACTGTGAACGTTCCACACACACCGATTGACATAGATCCCATCCACACAGACTGTGAACATTCCATGCACACCGATTGACATAGATCCCATGCACAGACTGTGAACATTCCCTGCACACCGATTGACATAGATCCCATGCACACAGACTGTGAACGTTCCCTGCACACCGATTGACATAGATCCCATGCACAGACTGTGAATGTTCCCATGCACACCGATTGACATAGATCCCATGCACACAGACTGTGAACATTCCCTGCACATCGATTGACATAGATCCCATGCACAGAGTGTGAACGTTCCCTGCACATCGATTGACATAGATCCCATGCACACAGACTGTGAACATTCCATGCACACCGATTGCCATAGATCCCATGCACAGACTGTGAACGTTCCCTGCACACCGATTGACATAGATCCCATGCACACATACTGTGAACATTCCCTGCACATCAATTGACATAGATCCCATGCACACAGACTGTGAACGTTCCACACACACCGATTGACATAGATCCCATGCACACCGATTGACATAGATCCCATCCACACAGACTGTGAACATTCTCTGCACATCAATTGACATAGATCCCATGCACACAGACTGTGAACGTTCCACACACACACCGATTGACATAGATCCCATCCACACAGACTGTGAACATTCCATGCACACCGATTGACATAGATCCCATGCACAGAGTGTGAACGTTCCCTGTACATCGATTGACATAGATCCCATGCACACATACTGTAAACATTCCCTGCACACCGATTGACATAGATCCCATGCACACAGACTGTGAACATTCCATGCACAACGATTGACATAGATCCCATGCACACAGACTGTGAACATTCCATGCACACCGATTGCCATAGATCCCATGCACATACTGTGAACATTCCCTGCACACCGATTGACATAGATCCCATGCACACAGACTGTGAACATTCCATGCACACCGATTGACCTAGATCCCATGCACAGACTGTGAACGTTCCACACACACCGATTGACATAGATCCCATGCACACATACTGTGAACATTCCCTGCACATCGATTGACATATATCCCATGCACACAGACTGTGAACATTCCACACACACCGATTGACATAGATCCCATGCACAGACTGTGAACGTTCCCTGCACACCGATTGACATAGATCCCATGCACAGACTGTGAATGTTCCCATGCACACCGATTGACATAGATCCCATGCACACAGACTGTGAACATTCCCTGCACATCGATTGACATAGATCCCATGCACAGAGTGTGAACGTTCCCATGCACACCAATTGACATAGATCCCATGCACATACTGTGAACGTTCCCTGCACACCGATTGACATAGATCCCATGCACACAGACTGTGAACATTCCCTGCACATCAATTGACATAGATCCCATGCACACAGACTGTTAACGTTCCACACACACCGATTGACATAGATCCCATGCACAGAGTGTGAACGTTCCCTGTACATCGATTGACATAGATCCCATGCACACATACTGTAAACATTCCCTGCACACCGATTGACATAGATCCCATGCACACAGACTGTGAACATTCCATGCACAACGATTGACATAGATCCCATGCACACAGACTGTGAACATTCCATGCACACCGATTGCCATAGATCCCATGCACAGACTGTGAACATTCCCTGCACACCGATTGACATAGATCCCATGCACACAGACTGTGAACATTCCATGCACACCGATTGACCTAGATCCCATGCACAGACTGTGAACGTTCCACACACACCGATTGACATAGATCCCATGCACACATACTGTGAACATTCCCTGCACATCGATTGACATATATCCCATGCACACAGACTGTGAACATTCCACACACACCGATTGACATAGATCCCATGCACAGACTGTGAACGTTCCCTGCACACCGATTGACATAGATCCCATGCACAGACTTTGAATGTTCCCATGCACACCGATTGACATAGATCCCATGCACACAGACTGTGAACATTCCCTGCACATCGATTGACATAGATCCCATGCACAGAGTGTGAACGTTCCCATGCACACCAATTGACATAGATCCCATGCACATACTGTGAACGTTCCCTGCACACCGATTGACATAGATCCCATGCACACAGACTGTGAACATTCCCTGCACATCAATTGACATAGATCCCATGCACACAGACTGTTAACGTTCCACACACACCGATTGACATAGATCCCATGCACACCGATTGACATAGATCCCATCCACACAGACTGTGAACATTCTCTGCACATCGATTGACATAGATCCCATGCACAGAGTGTGAACGTTCCCTGCACATCGATTGACATAGATCCCATGCACAGACTGTGAACGTTCCCTGCACATCGATTGACATAGATCCCATGCACACAGACTGTGAACGTTCCCATGCACACCGATTGACATAGATCCCATGCACAGACTGTGAACGTTCCCTGCACACCGATTGACATAGATCCCATGCACACAGACTGTGAACGTTCCATGCACACCGATTGACATAGATCCCATGCACAGACTGTGAACGTTCCCTGCACACCGATTGACATAGATCCCATGCACACAGACTGTGAACATCAATTGACATAGATCCCATGCACACAGACTGTGAACGTTCCACACACACCGATTGACATAGATCCCATCCACACAGACTGTGAACGTTCCCATGCACACCAATTGACATAGATCCCATGCACATACTGTGAACGTTCCCTGCACACCGATTGACATAGATCCCATGCACACAGACTGTGAACATTCCCTGCACATCAATTGACATAGATCCCATGCACACAGACTGTTAACGTTCCACACACACCGATTGACATAGATCCCATGCACACCGATTGACATAGATCCCATCCACACAGACTGTGAACATTCTCTGCACATCGATTGACATAGATCCCATGCACAGAGTGTGAACGTTCCCTGCACATCGATTGACATAGATCCCATGCACAGACTGTGAACGTTCCCTGCACATCGATTGACATAGATCCCATGCACACAGACTGTGAACGTTCCCATGCACACCGATTGACATAGATCCCATGCACAGACTGTGAACGTTCCCTGCACATCGATTGACATAGATCCCATGCACACAGACTGTGAACGTTCCCTGCACACCGATTGACATAGATCCCATGCACAGACTGTGAACGTTCCCTGCACACCGATTGACATAGATCCCATGCACACAGACTGTGAACATCAATTGACATAGATCCCATGCACACAGACTGTGAACGTTCCACACACACCGATTGACATAGATCCCATCGCACAGACTGTGAACATTCCATGCACACCGATTGACATAGATCCCATGCACAGACTGTGAACATCCCTGCACACCGATTGACATAGATCCCATGCACACAGACTGTGAACATTCCACAACACACCGATTGACATAGATCCCATGCACAGACTGTGAACATTCCCTGCACACCGATTGACATAGATCCCATGCACACAGACTGTGAACGTTCCCTGCACACCGATTGACATAGATCCCATGCACAGACTGTGAACATTCCCTGCACACCGATTGACATAGATCCCATGCACACATACTGTGAACATTCCCTGCACACCGATTGACATAGATCCCATGCACAGACTGTGAATGTTCCCATGCACACCGATTGACATAGATCCCATGCACACAGACTGTGAAAATTCCCTGCACATCGATTGACATAGATCCCATGCACACAGACTGTGAACTTTCCACACACACACACCGATTGACATAGATCCCATGCACAGACTGTGAATGTTCCCATGCACACCGATTGACATAGATCCATGCACACAGACTGTGAACATTCCCTGCACATCGATTGACATAGATCCCATGCACACAGACTGTGAACATTCCACACACACCGATTGACATAGATCCCATGCACAGACTGTGAACATTCCATGCACACCGATTGACATAGATCCCATGCACAGACTGTGAACATTCCCTGCACACCGATTGACATAGATCCCATGCACACAGACTGTGAACATTCCATGCACACCGATCGACATAGATCCCATGCACACCGATTGACAGATCCCATGCACAGACTGTGAATGTACCACGCACACCGATTGACATAGATCCCATGCACACAGACTGTGAACATTCCATGCACACCGATCGACATAGATCCCTCGATTTAACTATATTTCAGTACTATCAAAGGGCAGTAACTCATTTGTTGTGCTCCACGAAAATGTGTTAGGGTTTGTACTATTTAGCAGGTTGTACATTATTAAGATACAGTAGAAATCAAATGACACCAAATAACTCGGAATACTGTGATTTCAAGTCTCCTATACATTAAACCTGTAAAACGAGGTTTGAAATCGACACATGCGCACACAATGGATTGATACCAAGTGGTCAGACAATAGTGCAACAGTGGTTCCAAATCTATTAAACACACAAGGCACTGCCGTCTCTAAGGGTTTGGAAAACGCAAACTTGTGCAGTGTTGCAAAATTTATTACATAAATGGAGCACGTAGAACATGTGAAAATGTAACGTAATGATGATGCTAGAAATAATGTGATGACTCATCAAATAATGAACACAAAACTTCATCATCAGTAAATAAATGCAACATCCAAACCAAGCTTCTGTCTCTTGTCAAGTACATATACAATTTGGAAGGTTCTTCAAAACTGTGTGCCTGTAGACCTGTTGTATGCTGCATTTTCCCATCAAATAATACAACAAAGGTTTGTTTCAGCAAATTTGTACTCAAGGTTTAAAGTAAAACGATGACATTTTCTATTTCGGGCATTCTTTATTTCATTATGAAGAAATCTAAAATGTGGCCAACTATTTAACATCATTACAATTAGTAATCAGAAACTTGGAAGTGCTTATCTATTCCAACATGACTTGGTGTTTTTTCTGTATACGCAGATGGAATTTACCATGTTTAAATCTGCAATAAACAAGGGTTCAGAGCAACACATTTTACTAGCATTTTTGTGAAATCAAGCTTTCTAAAAATATAACACCAATTATTTTTGAGCTTTTTAAATATTTTGGTCATGTTAGAATCAAAATAATATTTAAAAACAATATTTGCATTATTTCTTGTCGAATAAAACATGGTTTGGAGTTCTCATGCGTTGGAATTAACCACGCAGGCCACAGGCCTAGGTGGTTAATTCCGGTGCTCACAAGGACTAACCACGTATGCCAAACCCCACAAGGACTAACCACGCAGGCCTAGGTGGTTAATTCCGGTGCTCACAAGGACTAACCATGTAGACAAACCCCACAAGGACTAACCACGCAGGCCTAGGTGGTTAATTCCGGTGCTCACAAGGACTAATCACGTAGGCTTACAAGGACTAACCACGTAGGCTTAGGTGGTTAATTCCGGTGCTCACAAGGACTAACCATGTAGGCTTAGGTGGTTAATTCCGGTGCTCACAAGGACTAACCATGTACGCTTAGGTGGTTAATTCTGGTGCTCACAAGGACTAACCATGTAGGCTTAGGTGGTTAATTCCGGTGCTCACAAGGACTAACCATGTAGGCTTAGGGTTATTCCGGTGCTCACACAGGTGGTTAATTCCGGTGCTCACAAGGACTAACCACGTAGGCATAGGTGGTTAATTCCGTGCTCACAAGGACTAACCATGTAGGCTTAGTGGTTAATTCTGGTGCTCACAAGGACTAACCATGTAGGCTTAGGTGTATTCCGGTGCTCACAAGGACTAACCACGTAGGCCTAGGTGGTTATTCCGGTGCTCACAAGGACTAACCCGTAGCCATGAATTCAGGCTCACAAGGACTAACCACGTAGGCTTAGGTGGTTAATTCCGGTGCTCACAAGGACTAACCATGTAGGCACACAGGACTAACCACGTAGGCCTAGGTGGTAATTCCGGTGCTCACAAGGACTAACCATGGGCAGTGGTTAATTCCGGTGCTCACAAGGACTAACCACGTAGGCCTAGGTGGTTAATTCCGGTGCTCACAAGGACTAACCACGTAGGCTTAGGTGGTTAATTCCGGTGCTCACAAGGACTAACCATGTAGGCTTAGGTGGTTAATTCCGGTGCTCACAAGGACTAACCACGTAGGCCTAGGTGGTTAATTCCGGTGCTCACAAGACTAACCAGCACAAGGACTAACCACGTAGGCCTAGGTGGTTAATTCCGGTGCTCAAGGACTAACCATGTAGGCTTAGGTGGTTAATTCCGGTGCTCACAAGGACTAACCACGTAGGCTTAGGTGGTTAATTCCGGTGCTCACAAGGACTAACCACGTAGGCTTAGGTGGTTAATTCCGGTGCTCACAAGGACTAACCACGTAGGCTTAGGTGGTTAATTCCGGTGCTCACAAGGACTAACCACGTAGGCTTAGGTGGTTAATTCCGGTGCTCACAAGAACTAACCATGTAGGCTTAGGTGGTTAATTCCGGTGCTCACAAGGACTACCACGTAGGCTTAGGTGGTTAATTCCGGTGCTCACAAGGACCAACCACGTAGGCCTAGGTGGTTATTCGGTGCTCACAAGGACTAACCACGTAGGCTTAGGTGGTTAATTCCGGTGCTCACAAGGACTAACCACGTAGGCTTAGGTGTTAATTCCGGTGCTCACAAGGAACCATGTAGGCTTAGGTGGTTAATTCCGGTGCTCACAAGGACTAACCACGTAGGCTTAGGTGGTTAATTCCGGTGCTCACAAGGACTAACCACGTAGGCCTAGGTGGTTAATTCCGGTGCTCACAAGGACTAACCATGTAGGCTTAGGTGGTTAATTCCGGTGCTCACAAGGACTAACCATGTAGGCTTAGGTGGTTAATTCCGGTGCTCACAAGGACTAACCATGTAGGCTTAGGTGGTTAATTCCGGTGCTCACAAGGACTAACCATGTAGGCTTAGGTGGTTAATTCTGGTGCTCACAAGGACTAACCATGTAGGCTTAGGTGGTTAATTCTGGTGCTCACAAGGACTAACCATGTAGGCTTAGGTGGTTAATTCCGGTGCTCACAAGGACTAACCATGTAGGCCTAGATGGTTAATTCCGTGAATAACTAACGAGCACAGAAATGTATAATACATATATCAGAATACACCCATGAATGTTCAGTAAATGGCATCAACTCTCTAGGAGGTCGTCTAATGTTTGTTTTGGAGTTTAACTTGTGACTTTCTAGCTATTAGTGGTGGACCCTGGGTGCTCCTCCCAACAGTATTACAGACGTGACAAACATAAGCCAGCTGGATAGCTTCCGCACATGAAATAATTCGAGAATCCCAGTGCCATTCAAACCAGTAGCGGCAAGGGACAATTGATTTTCACCGGATTTTCACCCGGAGGCTAACCTAAAATACATTTTGAACACAGATGAAATATCACAGAACCTATTCTAGAACTCTTTACTGCATATATATGATTTAGCACAACTCAACACCGTAAACTCACAAAGCACTTCTACAGTATGTCCTGCCTACAATAATAACCACTTTTCCAGATTTCTGAAGGTGAATTCAGTAAATCTGTTTAAAACTACTGGTATAGATATTTTATTCTACATTAGTGCAAAATGAAGACAAAACGCGACAAATTCGATAAATTTTGCTTTATCCGACACTTACCAATATAAACATTACTTTATCAACTCAGATTGAAGATAAATTAAAGTTAACCCGTGCAACACTACGCACCTCTAAAAAGTATTGCAAAAAGTGTAGATCCAGATGATTCAGCTGGTAATGAGCCGTCTCATCAGGGGATCTGCACTTTTGGCTAGTAAGTTCATTATTTTTAGTAAAAATGACCCATTTTGATATCGTTACTTAGTGTTGTAGATGTAGCTCCCGCCATTTGCGATATATAGGCTGAGGGTTGAATTCCTGCAGTATTGGTCTATTGACACACGCATCAACTCATCAAGTAAGTCTGCACTGAGTAGCAAAATCAATTTGCTAGAAATAAAACACGGAAATTCCATATCTATTTTTAGACACGCACCTGTTGTAATTTTAAGAAGCTCCGTAGCGGTTACTACCCTTATAGACTATAATCTATAATGCGTGTGTGTATTTTACGTATATTTATCGTCGCTACCGGTTGCCCATATGAGCGACGCCTCCTGAGGAGATTAGTCATTTTAGATTTTTGGAGGATAGTGCAATGATACAGACAGACACCCATTCCAGAGTCTCCTCTGGTTCCTTTACGTTCACAGTGTACAGCACAGACACGAGATCTCGGTTTAAAGTCCCTCTGAAAGACTGTTAATTTTATTAGGGTCAGACGGGGGATCGAACCTGTGATCCCTGGATTACAAGTCCAGCATGTTACCACTGGACTACATATCTATAATGCGTATCATGGTTCTAAGTTTATTGAAAATTTAGTTCCTCGAGGAAAACATGTCTCTGATTAATATATGGCTTTGAGATTATCGGACAATAGGGGCAGGGCAATTAACATGGATAGGTCAAGCATATCAATCTTCAATTGGAAACAAATGTGTACACGTTATCGAGAGATTATATTTACCAATTTATGTTTGTTAGAAAAATGTATTTGACAAGATTTCTGGGCTTTTTGAACAATTTTCTGGACAAATTTCTAATGACCTTGGTTGCTACAACCGGTCTACCAGTTTAAAAAATTTGGTCCTGGATCGGTAGACCAGTGTTTTTGGAAGCCCCTGTAGGATAACAAATGTCCCCCCCCCCCAGTGCTAGATGATGCAACATCATAATGGTCTATGGAGAATTAACGACATTTCAAATGTTGATGTAATTGTGATATACAACTTATGGAATAACTTGTATTGAGATTTTTGAACTTCTAATCCAGATACTTCGGAAATATAATTGCCAAGAATGGGCAGGACAGACTTTAGCAAATTATCCAGTAAAACAAAGGCACATGTTTAACAATTATAAACATGATGTTAAACACAATTGGTTTAATCACAATATGGCTATTTTAGAAATATTTCACTAGCTCTACATCAACAGTTATACAAATATATTTGAGCTTGATTGCTAAACAAGTTCTTACACCTTATATTTAATCACTCTCGAGACCTCATTCCTGATGGAATCCACCGCCATGAGGATGAGAAGAGGCAACGTGAAAATTAAACGCCTTGCCCAGCGGGGTTCAAACTCCGGACCTTTCGCACCTGAAGCAAACACGCGTCCACTGCGCTATCACGACACAGTTCTCATATACATTAAAGTCTCTTATGCGGTTTTTATCTTCTTCAAATGAAAATATAAAACCATTATTCATATGCAAATTTATCCATGTATTAACTTCATTAAACAAACAATTACAGAGTTATTGATGATACTGTAACTACATATCACTAAAGGGAGATAATTTCAAATAGTAAGTATTGAAAAGGAATATTTGAGCATGCATCATATTCTAATTAAATACATAATAGGGACTTTAAATTACAATAAATTCCTCAAACAAATAAGTTGGATCTTCACAAGATCTTCTGTGTGATGAAGCTGCCTTCATAATTTGGATGTACCATCACCTGTCAACCGACGTCTCCATGGTATCTGTCATCATCACTGGTCAACCGACGTCTCCATGGTAACCATCATCATCACTGGTCAACCGACATCTCCATGGTAACTGTCATCATCACTGGTCAACCGACGTCTCCATGGTAACCGTCATCATCACCGGTCAACCGACGTCTCCATGATAACCGTCATCATTCCGCTATTCTACTGCGCAGATGTTCCATCAGAGCATTCGTGCCCTTGGCCAATATTGCAGGACGAGGAATTCTAAATGCATTGCCATTGAGATGTAGTGCCCTAAAAGATTTCATACATGCATGTTCATATGTACTCAGAAATTTCAGCAATATAAAATGTTAACATTGCTAAATATTGCAGTGTAGACAGATGATTTATATAAATTCATTTGTTTAATCCTATATTATTGGTTTGCAGATCTAGTGTAGCTAGTGCCAACAGCTGGATTCCCATTAGGTCAATACATAATTTATAAACTCACTTGATTTGTTTACACAGTCCTAATTGTGGAGGAACCTGTGCTATATTATTGTTTTGTAGATCTAGTGTAGCTAGTGCCGCTAACTGCTGCATTCCTACGGGGTCTATACTCTCTATCTTATTGTCATTAGCAAACAGGATTTCCAACTTGGGCAAGGAGTATAACACTGCTGGCAGCTTTGTAAATCTGTAATATAGTTGGTAACGTCATGTGATGACAACAACATTTAAACATTAAAAAAAGAACATTTCATGAATAATATGTTATATTTCGGGTTTTACGCCTGCATCAGCACCATTTCGGGCTATATCGCCGGCGGGCAGTTTACTTAACAACACCATTCCTGGGCAGGCTCCAGCGGTTAACCAGTACTTGGGTGCACCAACCTCCGTAAGAAACTGCCAACTTTTTCATATAAATGAGACACGGCCTGAGCGGGGCTCGAACCCATGACCATCAGTGATGATAGGTTACAGTGGTATGTATACAAGTCAGCGACCATAACCACTCGACCATGGAGGTGGACATTTCATGAATAAATTCTGGGATCAAGCTAGAGTAAGATATTGAATAAATGCTGGGTTCAAGCTAGAGTAAGATATTGAATAAATGCTGGGTTCAAGCTAGAGTAAGATATTGAATAAATGCTGGGTTCAAGCTAGAGTAAGATATTGAATAAATGCTGGGTTCAAGCTAGAGTAAGATATTGAATAAATGCTGGGTTCAAGCTAGAGGAAGACTTTGAATAAATGCTGGGTTCAAGCTAGAGGAAGACTGAGTAAATGCTGGGTTCAAGCTAGAGGAAGACTTTGAACCAACAAAAACATAAATGCTGGGTTCAAGCTAGAGGAAGACTTTGAATAAATGCTGGGTTCAAGCTAGAAGAAGACTGAGTAAATGCTGGGTTCAAGCTAGAGGAAGACTTTGAATAAATGCTGGGTTCAAGCTAGAGGAAGACTTTGGTTTCCCAATAGCTTCCTCCTTTCACCCTACATTCAGTTGATGGATAGGTTTTATCATATAAGTTTTCCACTAATTGATGATCCATAAGTTTGTATGTTTATACAAGTTACAACTATCTTTCTTTTAGCTCGATTGCGAAACAAGTTATTACAACAGTAAAAAAAATTGCTTAATCACTACCGGGATCTTATTCCTGATGGAATCCATCGCAATGAGGGAGAGATAAGAAGCATTATGGATTTAAGTTCGTTTGTTGGGTTTTACGCCTTCACAAGCACCATTTTGGGCTATATGGCTGGCGAAAGTTTATTCAACGTCGTTACCGGTTTCCCATTTGAGAACCAGGCAGCTTACCTAACAACACCTTTCCTGGGCAGGCTCCAGCGGTTAACCAGTAGTTGGTGCCCCAACCTTTGTAAGAAACTGTCAACCTTTTCATATAAATAAGACACAGCCTGAGCGGGACTCGAACACGTGATCACCAGTGATGACAGGTTACAGTGGTATACAAGTCAGCGACCTTAACCACGCGACCTGTGGATTTAAGTGTCTTGCTTAAGGACACCACAACCATTATTCTGGCGGGGCTCGGACACAATATCCACTTCATTGTGTGGCTGTCTGTATGTATATACATTGTGTGGCTGTCTGTATGGATATACATAGTGTGGCTGTCTGTATGGATATACATTGTGTGGCTATCTGTATGGATATACATAATGTGGCTGTCTGTATGGATATACATAGTGTGGCTGTCTGTATGGATATACATAGTGTGGCTGTCTGTATGGATATACATTGTGTGGCTATCTGTATGGATATACATAATGTGGCTGTCTGTATGAATATACATAGTGTGGCTGTCTGTATGGATATACATAATGTGGCTGTCTGTATGGATATACATTGTGTGGCTGTCTGTATGGATATACATAGTGTGGCTGTCTGTATGGATATACATAGTGTGGCTGTCTGTATGGATATACATTGTGTGGCTATCTGTATGGATATACATAATGTGGCTGTCTGTATGAATATACATAGTGTGGCTGTCTGTATGGATATACATAATGTGGCTGTCTGTATGGATATACATTGTGTGGCTGTCTGTATGGATATACATAGTGTGGCTGTCTGTATGGATATACATTGTGTGGCTGTCTGTATGGATATACATAGTGTGTCTGTCTGTTTTGATATACATTGTGTGGCTGTCTGTATGGATATGCATTGTGTGGCTGTCTGTATGGATATACATTGTGTGGCTGTCTGTATGGCTATACATAATGTGGCTGTCTGTATGGATATACATAGTGTGGCTGTCTGTATGGATATACATTGTGTGGCTGTCTGTATGGATATACATAATGTGGCTGTCTGTATGGATATACATTGTGTGGCTGTCTGTATGGATATACATTGTGTGGCTGTCTGTATGGATATACATATTGTGGCTGACTGTATGGATATACATATTGTGGCTGTGTGTGTACATGTACCAGTCTCTCAGTGTACATGTACCAGTCTGTACCTACCTACCTGTTGCAGGACAGTATGACCTCTCTCAGTGTACATGTACCAGTCTGTACCTACCTACCTGTTGCAGGACAATATGACCTCTCTCAGTGTACATGTACCAGTCTGTAACTACCTACCTGTTGCAGGACAGTATGACCTCTCTCAGTGTACATGTACCAGTCTGTACCTACCTACCTGTTGCAGGACAGTATGACCTCTATCAGTGTACATGTACCAGTCTGTACCTACCTGTTGCAGGACAGTATGACCTCTCTCAGTGTACATGTACCAGTCTGTACCTACCTACCTACCTGTTGCAGGACAGTATGACCTCTCTCAGTGTACATGTACCAGTCTGTACCTACCTACCTGTCGCAGGACAGTATGACCTCTCTCAGTGTACATGTACCAGTCTGTACCTACCTACCTGTTGCAGGACAGTATGACCTCTCTCAGTGTACATGTACCAGTCTGTACCTACCTGTTGCAGGACAGTATGACCTCTCTCAGTGTACATGTACCAGTCTGTACCTACCTACCTGTTGCAGACAGTATGACCTCTCTCAGTGTACATGTACCAGTCTGTACCTACCTACCTGTTGCAGGACAGTATGACCTCTCTCAGTGTACATGTAACAGTCTGTACCTACCTACCTGTTGCAGGACAGTATGACCTCTCTCAGTTCCTTCAAGGAAGACATATCACTAGGAAGGTCAGTCAACTGGTTGTTTCTGAAAAAACAATTGAAACATAATAATGACAGATAGAATGTGAACAAATGTGTAACGTTAACAACAGCCACACTGTATAAACCACTGAAGCAACTTGATTTCAGTTTCAGAATTAACATAAATATATACAGGAAGCATCTCCTATTAGGGGGAAAATCGCTGTATAGAGGGTACAAATTCCAAAATCATTTACTCCAATTAAATGCCATACGACACCATTATCACTTCCCACATCTAGCCACCAGTTCCACACCCCCTTACAACACCATTATCACTTCCCACATCTAGCCACCAGTTCCACATCGCCATACATCACCATTATCACTTCCCACATCTAGCCACCAGTTCCACACTGCCATACAACACCATTATCACTTCCCACATCTAGCCACCAGTTCCACACCACCATACAACACCATTATCACTTCCCACATCTAGCCACCAGTTCCACACTGCCATACAACACCATTATCACTTCCCACATCTAGCCACCAGTTCCACACCGCCATACAACACCAACACCCCACACACCACCCCACACGCCATACAACACCATTATCACTTCCCACATCTAGCCACCAGTTCCACACCGCCATACAACACCATTATCACTTCCCACATCTAGCCACCAGTTCCACACTGCCATACAACACCATTATCACTTCCCACATCTAGCCACCAGTTCCACACTGCCATACAACACCATTATCACTTCCCACATCTAGCCACCAGTTCCACACTGCCATACAACACCATTATCACTTCCCACATCTAGCCACCAGTTCCACACTGCCATACAACACCATTATCACTTCCCACATCTAGCCACCAGTTCCACACTGCCATACAACACCATTATCACTTCCCACATCTAGCCACCAGTTCCACACTGCCATACAACACCATTATCACTTCCCACATCTAGCCACCAGTTCCACACTGCCATACAACACCATTATCACTTCCCACATCTAGCCACCAGTTCCACACTGCCATACAACACCATTATCACTTCCCACATCTAGCCACCAGTTCCACACTGCCATACAACACCATTATCACTTCCCACATCTAGCCACCAGTTCCACACTGCCATACAACACCATTATCACTTCCCACATCTAGCCACCAGTTCCACACCGCCATACAACACCATTATCACTTCCCACATCTAGCCACCGGTTCCACATCGCCATACAACACCATTATCACTTCCCACATCTAGCCACCGGTTCCACATCGCCATACAACACCATTATCACTTCCCACATCTAGCCACCGGTTCCACATCGCCATACAACACCAGTATCACTTCCCACATCTAGCCACCAGTTCCACACCCCCTTACAACACCATTATCACTTCCCACATCTAGCCACCAGTTCCACATCGCCATACATCACCATTATCACTTCCCACATCTAGCCACCAGTTCCACACCGCCATACAACACCATTATCACTTCCCACATCTAGCCACCAGTTCCACACTGCCATACAACACCATTATCACTTCCCACATCTAGCCACCAGTTCCACACCGCCATACACCATTATCACTTCCCACATATAGCCACCAGTTCCACACCGCCACACAACACCATTATCACTTCCCACATCTAGCCACCAGTTCCACACTGCCATACAACACCATTATCACTTCCCACATCTAGCCACCAGTTCCACACTGCCATACAACACCATTATCACTTCCCACATCTAGCCACCAGTTCCACACCGCCATACACCATTATCACTTCCCACATATAGCCACCAGTTCCACACCGCCACACAACACCATTATCACTTCCCACATCTAGCCACCAGTTCCACACTGCCATACAACACCATTATCACTTCCCACATCTAGCCACCAGTTCCACACTGCCATACAACACCATTATCACTTCCCACATCTAGCCACCAGTTCCACACTGCCATACAACACCATTATCACTTCCCACATCTAGCCACCAGTTCCACACTGCCATACAACACCATTATCACTTCCCACATCTACCCACCAGTTCCACACTGCCATACAACACCATTATCACTTCCCACATCTAGCCACCAGTTCCACACTGCCATACAACACCATTATCACTTCCCACATCTAGTCGCCGGTTCCACACTGCCATACAACACCATTATCACTTCCCACATCTAGCCACCGGTTCCACATCGCCATACAACACCATTATCACTTCCCACATCTAGCCACCGGTTCCACATCGCCATACAACACCATTATCACTTCCCACATCTAGCCACCGGTTCCACATCGCCATACAACACCATTATCACTTCCCACATCTAGCCACCGGTTCCACATCGCCATACAACACCAGTATCACTTCCCACATCTAGCCACCAGTTCCACACCCCCTTACAACACCATTATCACTTCCCACATCTAGCCACCAGTTCCACATCGCCATACATCACCATTATCACTTCCCACATCTAGCCACCAGTTCCACACTGCCATACAACACCATTATCACTTCCCACATCTAGCCACCAGTTCCACACCACCATACAACACCATTATCACTTCCCACATCTAGCCACCAGTTCCACACTGCCATACAACACCATTATCACTTCCCACATCTAGCCACCAGTTCCACACCGCCATACACCATTATCACTTCCCACATATAGCCACCAGTTCCACACCGCCACACAACACCATTATCACTTCCCACATCTAGCCACCAGTTCCACACTGCCATACAACACCATTATCACTTCCCACATCTAGCTACCAGTTCCACACTGCCATACAACACCATTATCACTTCCCACATCTAGCCACCAGTTCCACACTGCCATACAACACCATTATCACTTCCCACATCTAGCCACCAGTTCCACACTGCCATACAACACCATTATCACTTCCCACATCTACCCACCAGTTCCACACTGCCATACAACACCATTATCACTTCCCACATCTAGCCACCAGTTCCACACTGCCATACAACACCATTATCACTTCCCACATCTAGTCGCCGGTTCCACACTGCCATACAACACCATTATCACTTCCCACATCTAGTCGCCGGTTCCACACTACCATACAACACCATTATCACTTCCCACTTCTAGTCGCCGGTTCCACACTACCATACAACACCATTATCACTTCCCACATCTAGTTGCCGGTTCCACACTGCCATACAACACCATTATCACTTCCCACATCTAGCCACCGGTTCCACATCGCCATACAACACCATTATCACTTCCCACATCTAGCCACCGGTTCCACATCGCCATACAACACCATTATCACTTCCCACATCTAGCCACTGGTTCCACACCGCCATACAACACCATTATCACTTCCCATATCTAGCCACCGGTTCCACATCGCCATACAACACCATTATCACTTCCCACATCTAGCCGCCAGTTCCACACCGCCTTACAACACCAATATAGCTGAGCTTCCCACCAGTTCCACACTGCCATACAACACCATTATCACTTCCCACATCTACACGAGATCTACTCCATCTACCTAACATACCTGAGAACTACTCCATCTACCTAACATACCTGAGATCTACTCCATCTACCTAACATACCTGAGATCTACTCCATCTACCTAACATACCTGAGAACTACTCCATCTACCTAACATACCTGAGATCTACTCCATCTACCTAACATACCTGAGATCTACTCCATCTACCTAACATACCTGAGATCTACTCCATCTACCTAACATACCTGAGATCTACTCCATCTACCTAACATACCTGAGATCTACTCCATCTACCTAACATACCTGAGATCTACTCCATCTACCTAACATACCTGAGATCTACTCCATCTACCTAACATACCTGAGAACTACTCCATCTACCTAACATACCTGAGATCTACTCCATCTACCTAACATACCTGAGATCTACTCCATCTACCTAACATACCTGAGAACTACTCCATCTACCTAACATACCTGAGATCTACTCCATCTACCTAACATACCTGAGATCTACTCCATCTACCTAACATACCTAATATCTACTCCATCTACCTAACATACCTGAGAACTACTCCATCTACCTAACATACCTGAGATCTACTCCATCTACCTAACATACCTGATATCTACTCCATCTACCTAACATACCTGAGATCTACTCCATCTACCTAACATACCTGAGAACTACTCCATCTACCTAACATACCTGAGAACTACTCCATCTACCTAACATACCTGAGAACTACTCCATCTACCTAACATACCTGAGATCTACTCCATCTACCTAACATACCTGAGATCTACTCCATCTACCTAACATACCTGAGATCTACTCCATCTACCTAACATACACGAGATCTACTCCATCTACCTAACATACCTGAGATCTACTCCATCTACCTAACATACCTGAGATCTACTCCATCTACCTAACATACCTGAGAACTACTCCATCTACCTAACATACCTGAGATCTACTCCATCTACCTAACATACCTGAGATCTACTCCATCTACCTAACATAACCCACACCAACCTGAGATCTACTCCATCTACCTAACATACCTGAGATCTACTCCATCTACCTAACATACCTGAGATCTACTCCATCTACCTAACATACCTGAGATCTACTCCATCTACCTAACATACCTGAGAACTACTCCATCTACCTAACATACCTGAGATCTACTCCATCTACCTAACATACCTGAGATCTACTCCATCTACCTAACATACCTGAGATCTACTCCATCTACCTAACATACCTGAGATCTACTCCATCTACCTAACATACCTGAGATCTACTACATCTACCTAACATCTACTCCATCTACCTAACATACCTGAGATCTACTCCATCTACCTAACATACCTGAGATCTACTCCATCTACCTAACATATCCAAGCTCTACTCCATCTACCTAACATACCTGAGATCTAGAGTGCTCATTCTGAAGAACAGTCCTATATCAGGGTGCAGGGCAGTCAGCTTATTGAATCCTAAATTCAACTCCTTCAAATGATCCGAGACTAGCATTAATCTGTAAAGCCAAATGAATAAACAAATATCAGATGTTTTATGCAAATTCATGATAAAGAATTCCTGGACGCTGTCTGTCGTTGATGCACATTTCATTATTAACTCTTTGAATCCTACAGCCCTGAGCATATAGGATTATATCCCTGAGCATATAGGATTATATCCCTGAGCATATAGGATTATATCCCTGAGCATATAGGATTATATCCCTGAGCATATAGGATTATATCCCTGAGCATATAATTATATCCCTGAGCATACAATCCTATATCCCTGAGCATACAATCCTATATCCCTGAGCATACAATTATATCCCTGAGCATACAATTATATCCCTGAGCATACAATCCTATATCCCTGAGCATACAATTATCCCTGACATAAATTATATCCTGAGCATATTATATCCCTGAGCAAATTATATCCCTGAGCATAAATTATATCCCTGAGCATATAGGATTATATCCCTGAGCATATAGGATTATATCCCTGAGCATATAGGATTATATCCCTGAGCAAAAAACCCACAATATATCCCTGAGCATACAATTATATCCCTGAGCATACAATTATATCCCTGAGCATACAATTATATCCCTGAGCATATAGGATTATATCCCTGAGCATATAGGATTATATCCCTGAGCAACCCACAAAAACCCACAAAAACCCACATATATCCCTGACATAAATTTATCCCTGAGCATATAATTATATCCCTGAGCATAAATTATATCCCTGAGCAAAAAATCCCTGAGCATAAATTATATCCCTGAGCATAATTATATCCCTGAGCATATAGGATTTATCCCTGAGCATATAGATTATATCCCTGAGCATATAGGATTATATCCCTGAGCATATAGGATTATATCCCTGAGCATATAGGATTATATCCCTGAGCATATAGGATTATATCCCTGAGCATATAGGATTATATCCCTGAGCATATAGGATTATATCCCTGAGCATATAGGATTATATCCCTGAGCATATAGGATTATATCCCTGAGCATATAGGATTATATCCCTGAGCATATAGGATTATATCCCTGAGCATATAGGATTATATCCCTGAGCATATAGGATTATATCCCTGAGCATATAGGATTATATCCCTGAGCATATAGGATTATATCCCTGAGCATATAGGATTATATCCCTGAGCATATAGGATTATATCCCTGAGCATATAGGATTATATCCCTGAGCTCCTGAGCAGAACTTTTGTATAATTGGGGTATGTTGCATGTGTATCCATATCTCAATAACGGTAAGGTAGATCCTCATGAGATTTTGAGGACCTGTAAATAAATGTGTGCGTGACAAAATGACAGGTTAAGTCATATTTTTGTACATAACTCAACAAACATTTGAAATAATAAAACAATTATTGAAAAACTAATGTCATTTTTGTTTTCATATGACATACCCATAATTTCCTTCGTATTGGACCAGTTTGTCCTAATTAAGACTGTTCAATCCGCTGTGCAACCTCATCCGCGGTGTATTTACGTTTCCTAGTAGCCATTCCAACATCAGGAAAATGACAACATCTGTCAACCCCACATAAACTCGATAAATATAGCTTAACCCATTCAACCCCAAGTAACTGACATGGACTGGTGCGTGATATTTTCAGACCAATAAATGAATAAGAAAATTACCTTTGGACCAGTTCATTTATCAAAATGGGTAATTTTATCTAAAAATAGTAATAATTATTACTGGCAAAAAAGTGCAGATCCTGATGAGACGGCTCGTCACGAGCCGGCTCATCTGGATCTACATTTTTCATAAGCCTATTTAGAGGCCTGCGGGGTTGAAAGGGTTAAAATACACAAATGAATGTACTACTGGGAGCAGACATATTGTTTTCTGCAGAAAATACTTTCCTGGATATTGATTGGTTAAAATATCATAGTGTATGAGCACTTGTCAACAGGTTCTATTGTGTACCGTGTGCGTCCAGGAATATCGGGAATTCGGGATATATTAAAGTATGGATGTCCCGGTATTTTAGGATATCGGGTTCAAAGAGTTAAATCTTAATGGATCTGTGAACGATGTCTATAGAACTGCAGCTGGCCAGTTATAACATATTTTCTATAACATTTCTGGTGAAAGTTTTCCGTCATTTAGTAGATACAGCTGCAGAAAATAACTGTCTGGTAGATTTGTATCTGTTTGTCTAGACTAGTATTGTGTCAAAATTGCATAAAACAAATTAATATTCTGTAGTACGATGTATAGCAAAAGCTACTTTGATCTGGTCAAAAGATCAAAGGAATGTCGATTCTTTCATTATTAATAAAATATGTGTAATATAATAATTACTATTGCATTTTTCCATTCCTTTGATATTTAATTTAGGTAGAATGAGTAGTTGCACTTACCCTTGAGGTAGCTCTGTAAAGCAATTCTTGCTCAGGTTCACAGAAGTTACTTCTGCCTTAGTTGCTACTGTCCAAACCTCCTCTGGTACTTGGCTGCATTTCTTGTTACTTAAAAAGTGTACATGAAGAAAACATATACACCGCCTGTCAAACATAACAAAATAACATGAAAACACACAGTTTGATTTAACATGCCGTTTAACCATACAAAAGGGTTTTCGTCTGATAAAAGCGACAGGTGGACAACACAGTCATTGGCACGCTTGACTTCATGGCATAAAGGCCAAACAATGGACGATAATTCCGTTATCAACGAGCTAAATATTGAGCCGGTAATAAGTAATTTCGGAGAGTACTATAAATCCGGATAGTGAGGAATCGTGGCCATCTGGCTGGAGGATTGTTGAATTGGGCCATTTGTCATTGCACTCTCCGGCCCTATTTTCATCAAACTTCTCACTTTGAGATTGCTCTGGGCTCAAATTTTCTTACATTGATAAATCATTAAACTTGAACAATTTTGGGGTATATGTTTTGTTTAGTATTCAGAAACAATATCTCATTGAAGGCATTTAATAAGGAATTATTAACTTTGAGAATCTTGAGTTGAGAACAATTTGAAGTTGAGATATTTATGGAATTTTATTTCATAATACAAATTTATTTTAGCTTGATTGCGAAACAAATCCCTCTTTAGAACTCATTCCTGATGGAATCCATCGCCAGGAGGGAGGGAGGGAGAGAGCCAATGTGGAATTTAAATCCCTTGCCTAAGGACACAATCATAATGGCTACAGCTGGGCGCGAACACTCAGGGCCTTTTCGCACCTGAAGCGAACGCGCTATCGCGACATCCACAATTTTACCTAGATATGACCTCAATACACACTTAATTTGGCCACTTAGGACCGGTGGTATCTTTATTGAGGTATTCTCCTGGGCAGGTTCGGCTGTATTAATCAGTAGTATCATATATGGTGCTTAGTTTTTAAATATTATCACAATATTTGCATTTTTCATCTTTATGATAGAAAAATTACCTCCCTTACATTACGTTACTTATTTCCTGTGTCAACAATGATGTTAATGCATACACATGAACATAGTGAGATCTTCTATAATGTTGTAAAACTTATTTTTATATAATAATATGGCTGTTGTAAGCTTACTGACGAGATACACAGATTTCTAAAAGTTTTAAAGAAAGTGAGAAAACTGGCATGTTACAAATTAATTCATAAAAAAGCCCGAAGTCATTAGCATCCCAATTGTATTTAATATTTTACTTAGACATACATTGAACTAATGATATACAAAATTTGAAGAAATTCTATTATTGTGAGAATTTTTTTTTTTTGAAATTATATCCTAAATATTACATGAAAAATACAACAAATCTCACCAAATTCAAGTACTCGAACATGGAAAATTCATGATTTAGGATTATTGTATTCTAAATATGCATATTTTATGTGTGTAGTTACATGCAATTATCATTAATAGTCATATGTAACATATTAGTATATCAATACACACATAATAATTGCAAATATTTTTTTATTTTACTTTTGTCGCCAAAATGAGAAATTATTGGCCGAAATGGAAAATAGGCATGCTATAAAAAAATTAATAAAAAAAACAACGTAGTCATTAGCATCTCAATTTTATTTCATATTTTGGTTAGTAATACAAGTACTAGTGATGTACCGAGTATGAATAAATTCTATTATTGTAAATCCCTTTTAACTATTTACATATATTATACAAGACATAATATAATATACACATACAGAACTGAGGCTTTCAGATATCTAAATAAAATGCACTCACAAAATACATAAGCATAATGTATAGGGTGTTCAGTTATAATACATACATACAATGTATAGGGTGTTCAGTTATAATACATACATACAATGTATAGGGTGTTCAGTTATAATACATACATACAATGTATAGGGTGTTCAGTTATAATACATACATACAATGTATGGGGTGTTCAGTTATAATACATACATACAATGTATGGGTGTTCAGTTATAATACATACATACAATGTATGGGGTGTTCAGTTATAATACATACATACAATGTATAGGGTGTTCAGTTATAATACATACATACAATGTATAGGGTGTTCAGTTATAATACATACATACAATGTATAGGGTGTTCAGTTATAATACATACATACAATGTATGGGGTGTTCAGTTATAATACATACATACAATGTATAGGGTGTTCAGTTATAATACATACATACAATGTATGGGGTGTTCAGTTATAATACATAAGTACAATGTATAGGGTGTTCAGTTATAATACATACATACAATGTATGGGGTGTTCAGTTATAATACATACATACAATGTATAGGGTGTTCAGTTATAATACATACATACAATGTATGGGGTGTTCAGTTATAATACATACATACAATGTATAGGGTGTTCAGTTATAATACATACATACAATGTATAGGGTGTTCAGTTATAATACATACATACAATGTATAGGGTGTTCAGTTATAATACATACATACAATGTATAGGGTGTTCAGTTATAATACATACATACAATGTATAGGGTGTTCAGTTATAATACATACATACAATGTATAGGGTGTTCAGTTATAATACATACATACAATGTATAGGGTGTTCAGTTATAATACATACATACAATGTATAGGGTGTTCAGTTATAATACATACATACAATGTATGGGGTGTTCAGTTATAATACATACATACAATGTATGGGGTGTTCAGTTATAATACATACATACAATGTATAGGGTGTTCAGTTATAATACATAAGTATAATGTATAGGGTGTTCAGTTATAATACATAAATACAATGTATAGGGTGTTCAGTTATAATACATAAGTATAATGTATAGGGTGTTCAGTTATAATACATACATACAATGTATAGGGTGTTCAGTTATAATACATACATACAATGTATGGGGTGTTCAGTTATAATACATACATACAATGTATAGGGTGTTCAGTTATAATACATACATACAATGTATAGGGTGTTCAGTTATAATACATACATACAATGTATAGGGTGTTCAGTTATAATACATACATACAATGTATAGGGTGTTCAGTTATAATACATACATACAATGTATAGGGTGTTCAGTTATAATACATACATACAATGTATAGGGTCAAAACAAATACAATGTATGGGGTTCAGTTATAATACATACATACAATGTATGGGGTGTTCAGTTATAATACATACATACAATGTATAGGGTGTTCAGTTATAATACATACATACAATGTATAGGGTGTTCAGTTATAATACATACATACAATGTATAGGGTGTTCAGTTATAATACATACATACAATGTATAGGGTGTTCAGTTATAATACATACATACAATGTATAGGGTGTTCAGTTATAATACATACATACAATGTATAGGGTGTTCAGTTATAATACATACATACAATGTATGGGGTGTTCAGTTATAATACATACATACAATGTATAGGGTGTTCAGTTATAATACATACATACAATGTATGGGGTGTTCAGTTATAATACATACATACAATGTATAGGGTGTTCAGTTATAATACATAAGTATAATGTATAGGGTGTTCAGTTATAATACATAAGTATAATGTATAGGGTGTTCAGTTATAATACATAAATACAATGTATAGGGTGTTCAGTTATAATACATACATACAATGTATAGGGTGTTCAGTTATAATACATA
>CM026398.1:33055093-33085333 GCA_014843695.1 Archivesica marissinica
TAGATGACATATAATCAATACCAAGTATAACACAAAGTGTAGAGTAGATGACATATAATCAATACCAAGGTTAACACAAAATGCAGAGTAGATGACATATAATCAACACCAAGTATAACACAAAGTGTAGAGTAGATGATATATAATCACTACCAAGTATAACACAAAGTGTAGAGTAGATGACATATAATCAACACCAAGTATAACACAAAGTGCAGAGTAGATGACATATAATCACTACCAAGGTTAACACAAAGTGCAGAGTAGATGATATATAATCAATACCAAGTATAACACAAAGTGTAGAGTAGATGACATATAATCAACACCAAGTATAACACAAAGTGCAGAGTAGATGACATATAATCACTACCAAGTATAACACAAAGTGTAGAGTAGATGACATATAATCAATACCAAGTATAACACAAAGTGTAGAGTAGATGACATATAATCAATAACAAGTATAACACAAAGTGTAGAGTAGATGACATATAATCACTACCAAGTATAACACAAAGTGTAGAGTAGATGACATATAATCAACACCAAGTATAACACAAAGTGTAGAGTAGATGACATATAATCAACACCAAGTATAACACAAAGTGCAGAGTAGATGACATATAATCACTACCAAGGTTAACACAAAGTGCAGAGTAGATGATATATAATCAATACCAAGTATAACACAAAGTGTAGAGTAGATGACATATAATCAATACCAAGTATAACACAAAGTGTAGAGTAGATGACATATAATCACTACCAAGTATAACACAAAGTGTAGAGTAGATGATATATAATCACTACCAAGTATAACACAAAGTGTAGAGTAGATGACATATAATCAATAACAAGTATAACACAAAGTGTAGAGTAGATGACATATAATCACTACCAAGTATAACACAAAGTGTAGAGTAGATGACATATAATCACTACCAAGTATAACACAAACAGAGAGCAATAAAGCTCTCTTATTTCCATTGTGGTCGTTTGTTTAAAGTTTAAACTTAATTTATTTTACAACAATTGCGAAGCAAGTTCTAAGAACTTATATTAATCACTCTCGTTGGCGCGGATGAAAGTGTAAATGTGGTCATTTGTGTGGGAGGAAACAAGAGTACCCATAGAAAACCCACCTGTCCGATCTGGCGACCACCATGCCATCTCACATATTTCCCGGTCCGAGGATCGAACCCGGGTTGCATTCATGAGAAGCAAGCTCGTTAGCCACTGCGCTTATAGGACAGCCTCACAGGTAAAATGAATGAAAGTACAATACTGAATAAAGCACTAATTTGGTACTCACAGGTAAAATTAATGAAAGTACAATACTGAATAAAGCACTAATTTGGTACTCATGGGTAAAATGAACGAAAGTACAATACTGAATAAAGCACTAATTTGGTACTCACAGGTAAAATTAATGAAAGTACAATACTGAATAAAGCACTAATTTGGTACTCACAGGTAAAATTAATGAAAGTACAATACTGAATAAAGCACTAATTTGGTACTCATGGGTAAAATGAATGAAAATACAATACTGAATAAAGCACTAATTTGGTACTCATGGGTAAAATGAATGAAAGTACAATACTGAATAAAGCACTAATTTGGTACTCACAGGTAAAATTAATGAAAGTACAATACTGAATAAAGCACTAATCTGGTACTCACAGGTAAAATTAATGAAAATACAATACTGAATAAAGCACTAATTTGGTACTCATGGGTAAAATGAACGAAAGTACAATACTGAATAAAGCACTAATTTGGTACTCATGGGTAAAATGAATGAAAATACAATACTGAATAAAGCACTAATTTGGTACTCATGGGTAAAATAAATGAAAATACAATACTGAATAAAGCACTAATTTGGTACTCATGGGTAAAATGAATGAAAGTACAATACTGAATAAAGCACTAATTTAGTACTCACAGGTAAAATTAATAAAGTACAATACTGAATAAAGCACTAATCTGGTACTCACAAGTAAAATTAAAGAAAGTACAATACTGAATAAAGCACTAATTTGGTACTCACAGGTAAAATGAAATTTTTCAGGGGAGGTAACTCCTGTGTATATTCGTCTATCCATGATTCCAGTCTTGGTACATAACTTTCACTGAAGGCCGTTAGTGCTACAATACAAACAGAGTATATTCCTTGAACTGCATGTATATTCCTTGAACTACATGTATATTCCTTGAACTACATGTATATTCCTTGAACTACATGTATATTCCTTGAACTACATATATATTCTTTGAACTATATGTATATTCCTTGAACTGTGTGTATATTCCTTGAACTGCATGTATATTCCTTGAACTGCGGGTATATTCCTTGAACTGCATGTATATTCCTTGAACTACATGTATATTCCTTGAACTACATGTATATTCCTTGAACTGCGTGTATATTCCTTCAACTGCATGTATATTCCTTCAACTGCATGTATATTCCTTCAACTACACATATATTCCTTCAACTACATGTATATTCCTTCAACTACATGTATATTCCTTCAACTACACATATATTCCTTCAACTGCATGTATATTCCTTCAACTACATGTATATTCCTTCAACTACACATATATTCCTTCAACTACATGTATATTCCTTCAACTACATGTATTTTCCTTGAACTACATGTATATTCCTTCAACTACATGTATTTTCCTTGAACTACATGTATATTCCTTCAACTGCATGTATATTCCTTGAACTGCATGTATATTCCTTCAACTACAAATATATTCCTTGAACTACACGTATATTCCTTCAACTACACATATATTCCTTCAACTACATGTATATTCTTTCAACTACATGTATATTCCTTGAACTACACATATATTCCTTCAACTACATGTATATTCCTTGAACTACACATATATTCCTTCAACTACATGTATATTCCTTCAACTACATGTATATTCCTTGAACTACACATATATTCCTTCAACTACATGTATATTCCTTCAACTACATGTATTTTCCTTGAACTACATGTATATTCCTTCAACTACACATATATTCCTTCAACTACACGTATATTCCTTCAACTATGTGTATATTCCTTGAACTACATATATATTCCTTCAACTACACGTATATTCCTTCAACTACATGTATATTCCTTCAACTACACATATATTCCTTCAACTACATGTATTTTCCTTGAACTACATGTATATTCCTTCAACTGCATGTATATTCCTTCAACTACACATATATTCCTTGAACTACATGTATATTCCTTGAACTACATGTATATTCCTTCAACTGCATGTATATTCCTTCAACTACACATATATTCCTTGAACTACATGTATATTCCTTAAACTACATGTATATTCCTTGAACTACACATATATTCCTTGAACTGTGTGTATATTCCTTGAACTACACGTATATTCCTTCAACTACACATATATTCCTTCAACTACACATATATTCCTTGAACTACATGTATATTCCTTCAACTACACATATATTCCTTCAACTACACATATATTCCTTCAACTACACATATATTCCTTCAACTACACATATATTCCTTCAACTACACATATATTCCTTCAACTACACATATATTCCTTCAACTACACATATATTCCTTCAACTGCATGTATATTCCTTGAACTACATGTATATTCCTTGAACTACATGTATATTCCTTCAAGTACACGTATATTCCTTGAACTACATATATATTCCTTCAACTACATGTATATTCCTTCAACTACATATATATTCCTTCAACTACATATATATTCTTTCAACTACATGTATATTCCTTCAACTACGTATATTCCTTCAACTACATGTATATTCCTTCAACTACATGTATATTCCTTGAACTACACATATATTCCTTCAACTACATGTATATTCCTTCAACTACATGTATTTTCCTTGAACTACATGTATATTCCTTCAACTACACATATATTCCTTCAACTACACGTATATTCATTCAACTATGTGTATATTCCTTGAACTACATATATATTCCTTCAACTACACGTATATTCCTTCAACTACATGTATATTCCTTCAACTACACATATATTCCTTCAACTACATGTATATTCCTTCAATTACATGTATTTTCCTTCAACTACATGTATATTCCTTCAACTGCATGTATATTCCTTCAACTACACATATATTCCTTGAACTACACGTATATTCCTTCAACTACACGTATATTCCTTGAACTACATGTATATTCCTTCAACTACATGTATATTCCTTCAACTACATGTATCCTTGAAATACATATATATTCCTTAACTACATGTATATCCTTCAACTACAGTATATTCCTTCAACTACATGAATTCCTTCAACTATGTGTATATTCCTTGAACTACATATATATTCCTTCAACTACACGTATATTCCTTCAACTACATGTATATTCTTTCAACTACATGTATATTCCTTCAACTACATGTATATTCCTTCAACTACATGTATTTTCCTTGAACTACATGTATATTCCTTCAACTGCATGTATATTCCTTCAACTACACATATATTCCTTCAACTACACATATATTCCTTCAACTACATGTATATTCCTTGAACTACATGTATATTCCTTGAACTACACATATATTCCTTCAACTACATGTATATTCCTTCAACTACATGTATATTCCTTGAACTACACATATATTCCTTCAACTACATGTATATTCCTTCAACTACATGTATTTTCCTTGAACTACATGTATATTCCTTGAACTACATGTATTTTCCTTGAACTACATGTAAATTCCTTGAACTACACGTATATTCCTTGAACTACATGTATATTCCTTCAACTACACACATATTCCTTCAACTACATGTATATTCCTTCAACTACATGTATATTCCTTCAACTACATGTATATTCCTTCAACACAAACAACAAAACAACACAAACCCAACACACAATCCTTAACTAATATATTCCTTCAATACATGTAATTCTTCAACTACATGTATATTCCTTCAACTACAAGTATATTCCTTCAACTACATGTATATTCCTTCAACTACATGTATATTCCTTCAACTACACATATATTCCTTCAACTACACATATATACCTTGAACTACGTATATTCCTTCAACTACACATATATTCCTTCAACTACATGTATATTCCTTCAACTACACATATATTCCTTCAACTACATGTATATTCTTTCAACTACATGTATATTCCTTCAACTACATGTATATTCCTTCAACTACATGTATTTTCCTTGAACTACATGTATATTCCTTCAACTGCATGTATATTCCTTCAACTACACATATATTCCTTCAACTACACATATATTCCTTCAACTACATGTATATTCCTTGAACTACATGTATATTCCTTGAACTACACATATATTCCTTCAACTACATGTATATTCCTTCAACTACATGTATATTCCTTGAACTACACATATATTCCTTCAACTACATGTATATTCCTTCAACTACATGTATTTTCCTTGAACTACATGTATATTCCTTGAACTACATGTATTTTCCTTGAACTACATGTAAATTCCTTGAACTACACGTATATTCCTTGAACTACATGTATATTCCTTCAACTACACGCATATTCCTTCAATACATGTATATTCTTCAACTACATGTATATTCCTTCAACTACATGTATATTCCTTCAACTACAGTATATTCCTTCAACTACGTATATTCCTTCAACTACACATATATTCCTTCAACTACATGTATATTCCTTCAACTACACATATATTCCTTCAACTACATGTATATTCCTTCAACTACACATATATTCCTTCAACTACATGTATATTCCTTCAACTACACATATATTCCTTCAACTACACATATATACCTTGAACTACGTATATTCCTTCAACTACACATATATTCCTTCAACTACATGTATATTCCTTCAACTACACATATATTCCTTCAACTACACATATATACCTTGAACTACGTATATTCCTTCAACTACACATATATTCCTTCAACTACATGTATATTCCTTCAACTACACATATATTCCTTCAACTACACATATATACCTTGAACTACGTATATTCCTTCAACTACACATATATTCCTTCAACTACATGTATATTCCTTCAACTACACATATATTCCTTCAACTACACATATATACCTTGAACTACGTATATTCCTTCAACTACACATATATTCCTTCAACTACATGTATATTCCTTCAACTACACATATATTCCTTCAACTACACATATATACCTTGAACTACGTATATTCCTTCAACTACACATATATTCCTTCAACTACATGTATATTCCTTCAACTACATGTATATTCCTTCAACTACATGTATATTCCTTCAACTACATGTATATTCCTTCAACTACATATATTCTAGTTAATACTAAGAGACAAACTAATTAGCTTCTCTTTAAAATTAAAACTTATAATAATCTTCACTTTATTTAGATACCATGTGTAGGGACTGGTGTTGCATACCATGTGTAGGGACTGGTGTTGCATACCATGTGTAGGGACTGGTGTTGCATACCATGTGTAGGGACTGGTGTTGCATACCATGTGTAGGGACTGGTGTTGCATACCATGTGTAGGGACCGGTGTTGCATGTTATTTAGATACCATGTGTAGGGACTCGTGTTGCATGTATCTATGTGTACTTACATTTGTGTTTATGCATGTATCTACGTGTACTTATATTTGTGTTTATGCATGTATCTACGTGTACTTATATTTGTGTTTATGCATGTATCTACGTGTACTTATATTTGTGTTTATGCATGTATCTATGTGTACTTACATTTGTGCTTATGCATGTATCTACGTGTATTTATATTTGTGTTTATGCATGTATCTACGTGTACTTATATTATTTGTGTTTATGCATGTATCTACGTGTACTTACATTTGTGTTTATGCATGTATCTACGTGTACTTACATTTGTGTTTATGCATGTATCTACGTGTACTTACATTTGTGTTTATGCATGTATCTACGTGTACTTACATTTGTGTTTATGCATGTATCTACGTGTACTTACATTTGTGTTTATGCATGTATCTACGTGTACTTACATTTGTGTTTATGCATGTATCTACGTGTACTTACATTTGTGTTTTTGCATGTATCTACGTGTACTTACATTTGTGTTTATGCATGTATCTACGTGTACTTATATTTGTGTGTATGCATGTATCTGCGTGTACTTATATTTGTGTTTATGCATGTATCTACGTGTACTTACATTTGTGTTTATGCATGTATCTACATGTACTTACATTTGTGTGTATGCATGTATCTACGTGTACTTACATTTGTGTTTATGCATGTATCTACGTGTACTTACATTCGTGTGTATGCATGTATCTACGTGTACTTACATTTGTGTTTATGCATGTATCTACGTGTACTTACATTTGTGTTTTTCTCGTGCTGAAGACTTGGGTGTTGCAACATTTGAACTGACATCTTGTAGTATACACTGAATCTACAGCAATGAAAGAATGTTATAGATGTGTCTCCTGATGCAAATACCACATATAACAGTAGTCAAACAAAGGGAAACAATACCACACACACATTGATACATCAGTAGTCAAACAAAGGGAAACAATACCACATACATATTGATACATCAGTGGTCAAACAAAGGGAAACAATACCACATACACATTGATACATCAGTGGTCAAACAAAGGGAAACAATACCACATACATATTGATACATCAGTAGTCAAACAAAGGGAAACAATACCACATACACATTGATACATCAGTAGTCAAACAAAGGGAAACAATACCACATACACATTGATACATCAGTGGTCAAACAAAGGGAAACAATACCACATACACATTGATACATCAGTGGTCAAACAAAGGGAAACAATACCACATACATATTGATACATCAGTAGTCAAACAAAGGGAAACAATACCACATACATATTGATACATCAGTGGACAAGCAAAGGGAAACAATACCACATACACATTGATACAACAGTAGTCAAACAAAGGGAAACAATACCACATACACATTGATACATCAGTGGTCAAACAAAGGGAAACAATACCACACACACATTGATACATCAGTGGTCAAACAAAGGGAAACAATACCACATACACATTGATACATCAGTAGTCAAACAAAGGGAAACAATACCACATACACATTGATACATCAGTAGTCAAACAAAGGGAAACAGCTGCAATAAGTATTACCATTTGACCCACAATGCACTTGCATTGTTTGTAAGCATTCAGCCTCTAACCACAGTGTGACTGATCTCCCCTTAAATATTGTTTATTTATTAGTTCCTTTTAGTATGATGGTTAAAGTCATAGATTATTTTAATCTTTACCCGTGTTGGATGTTAAGGTTTAGCATTAAAGAAATTAAACCACTAAACTTAACATGTACGTGGTCTTTACTTTTAAATAACAATCCACATCAATATGAGTAAATTGTCATATTCCAATGACCTCATCACTTTATAGTATATTCATACGCCATTCATGCTGACAAAATTCGTAAAGTGCATCGAAAGCATAAGAAAGGTGAGAACATAAATCTACCTCCTCCATAGAGTTACAGGAAATCCCACCCTTACAGTACCCTCAGGTAGAGTTACAGGAAATCCCACCCTTACAGTTCCCTCAGGTAGAGTTACAGGAAATCCCACCCTTACAGTTCCCTCAGGTAGAGTTACAGGAAATCCCACCCTTACAGTTCCCTCAGGTAGAGTTACAGGAAATCCCACCCTTACAGTTCCCTCAGGTAGAGTTACAGGAAATCCCACCCTTACAGTTCCCTCAGGTAGAGTTACAGGAAATCCCACCCTTACAGTTCCCTCAGGTAGAGTTACAGGAAATCCCACCCTTACAGTTCCCTCAGGTAGAGTTACAGGAAATCCCACCCTTACAGTTCCCTCAGGTAGAGTTACAGGAAATCCCACCCTTACAGTTCCCTCAGGTAGAGTTACAGGAAATCCCACCCTTACAGTTCCCTCAGGTAGAGTTACAGGAAATCCCACCCTTACAGTTCCCTCAGGTAGAGTTACAGGAAATCCCACCCTTACAGTTCCCTCAGTTACAGGTAAGGAAATCCCACCCTTACATTTCCCCTCAGTTACAAATAAGGAAATCCCACCCTTACAGTTCCCTCAGTTACAGGTAAGGAAATCCCACCCTTACATTTCCCCTCAGTTACAAATAAGGAAATCCCACCCTTACAGTTCCCTCAGTTACAGGTAAGGAAATCCCACCCTTACAGTTCCCTCAGTTACAGATAAGGAAATCCCACCCTTACAGTTCCCTCAGGTAGGATTATTGGCAACACTTGTATGTGCTAGATTAATTTTATCCATTGGTTATGAATGGAGATACAGTATTATATAAACGTATGTCTCTAAGGAGGTGGGGTAGATAAGCCGACATTATCCATTGATTATGAATGGAGATACAGTATTATATAAACATATGTCTCTATGGAGGTGAGGTAGATAAGCCGACATTATCCATTGATTATGAATGGAGATACAGTATTATATAAACGTATGTCTCTATGGAGGTGAGGTAGATAAGTTGACATTATACATTGGTTATGTATGGAGATACAGTATTATATAAACGTATGTCTCTATGGAGGTGGGGTAGATAAGTTGACATTATACATTGGTTATGTATGGAGATACAGTATTATATAAACGTATGTCTCTATGGAGGTGGGGTAGATAAGTTGACATTATACATTGGTTATGTATGGAGATACAGTATTATATAAACGTATGTCTCTATGGAGGTGGGGTAGATAAGTTGACATTATACATTGGTTATGTATGGAGATACAGTATTATATAAACGTATGTCTCTATGGAGGTGGGGTAGATAAGTTGACATTATACATTGGTTATGTATGGAGATACAGTATTATATAAACGTATGTCTCTATGGAGGTGGGGTAGATAAGTTGACATTATACATTGGTTATGTATGGAGATACAGTATTATATAAACGTATGTCTCTATGGAGGTGGGGTAGATAAGTTGACATTATACATTGGTTATGTATGGAGATACAGTATTATATAAACGTATGTCTCTATGGAGGTGGGGTAGATAAGTTGACATTATACATTGATTATGAATGGAGATACAGTATTATATAAACGTATGTCTCTATGGAGGTGGGGTAGATAAGTTGACATTATACATTGATTATGTATGGAGATACAGTATTATATAAACGTATGTCTCTATGGAGGTGGGGTAGATAAGTTGACATTATACATTGATTATGAATGGAGATACAGTAGCATATACATTATCACTTTTTCTTCAAGTGGAAAAATAAAACTAGAGAGATTGCAAGGGGCAGGCAATTAGAAGAGAATGTAAGGGACAGGGGATTGGAAGAGATTGAAAGAGGCAGGGGATTGGAAGAGATTGAAAGAGGCAGGGGATTGGAAGAGATTGAAAGAGGCAGGGGATTGGAAGAGATTGAAACGGTCAGGCGATTGAAAGAGGCATGGGATTGGAAGAGATTGAAAGAGGCAGGGGATTGGAAGAGATTGAAAGAGGTAGGGGATTGGAAGAGATTGAAAGAGGCAGGGGATTGGAAGAGATTGAAAGAGGCAGGGGATTGGAAGAGATTGAAAGAGGCAGGGGATTGGAAGAGATTGAAAGGGGCAGAGGATTGGAAGATATTGAAATGGGCAGGCTATTGGAAGATATTGTAAATGGCAGGCTATTGGAAGAGATAGTAAATTGCAGGCTATTGGAAGAGATTGTAAATGGCAGGATATTGGAAGAGATAGTAAATGGCAGGCTATTGGAAGAGATTGTAAATGACAGGCAATTGGAAGAGATTGTAAATGGCAGGCAATTGGAAGAGATTGTAAATGGCAGGCAATTGGAAGATATTGTAAATGGCAGGCAATTGGAAGAGATAGTAAATGGCAGACTATTGGAAGAGATTGTAAATGGCAAACTATTGGAAGAGATTGTAAATGGCAGACTATTGGAAGAGATTGTAAATGGCAGGCTATTGGAAGAGATTGTAAATGGCAGGCAATTGGAAGAGATTGTAAATGGTAGGCAATTGGAAGAAATTGTAAATGGCAGACAATTGGAAGAGATTAAAAGGGGCAGGTGATTGTAAATGGCAGACTATTGGAAGATTGAAAGGTGCAGGGGATTTGAAGAGATTGAAATGGGCAGGCTATTGGAAGAGATTGTAAACGGCAGGCAATTGGAAGAGATTAAAAGAGGCAGGCAATTGGAAGAGATTAAAAGGGGCATGTGATTGGAAGAGATTGTAAATGGCAGGCTATTGGAAGAGATTGTAAATGGCAGACTATTGGAAGAGATTGTAAATGGCAGATTATTGGAAGAGATTGTAAATGGCAGGAGGCTATTGGAAGAGATTGTAAATGGCAGACTATTGGAAGAGATTGTAAATTGCAGGCTATTGGAAGAGATTAAAAGGTGCAGGCAATTGGAAGAGATTAAAAGGTGCAGGTGATTGGAAGAGATTGAAAGAGGCAGGGGATTGGAAGAGATTGAAAGGGGCAGGCAATTGGAAGAGATTAAAAGGCAATTAGAAGCGATTGTAAAGGGCAGGCAATTGGAAGAAACTGCAAGGAGCAGGCAATTGGAAGAGAATGATTATATGTTATATATGTTATATTTCGGGTTTTACGCCTGCATCAGCACCATTTTGGGCTATATTGCCGGCGGGCAGTTTACCTAACAACACTTTTCCTGGGCAGGCTCCAGTGGTTAACCAGTACTTGGGTGCACCAACCTCCGTAAGAAACTGCCAACTTTTTCATATAAATGAGACACGGCCTGAGCGGGGCTCGAACCCGTGACCATCAGTGATGATAGGTTACAGTGGTATACAAGTCAGCGACCTTAACCACAGATTGTAAATGGCAGACAATTGGAAGATATTGTAAATGGCAGACTATTGGAAGAGATTGTAAATGGCAGGCTATTGGAAGAGATAGTAAATGGCAGGCTATTGGAAGAGATTAAAAGGGGCAGGCAATTGGAAGAGATTAAAAGGGGCATGTGATTGGAAGAGATTGTAAATGGCAGGCTATTGGAAGAGATTGTAAATGGCAGACTATTGGAAGAGATTAAAAGGGGCATGTGATTGGAAGAGATTGTAAATGGCAGGATATTGGAAGAGATTGTAAATGGCAGGCTATTGGAAGAGATTAAAAGGGGCAGGCTATTGGAAGAGATTGTAAATGGCAGACTATTGGAAGAGATTAAAAGGGGCAGGTGATTGGAAGAGATTGTAAATGGCAGGCAATTGGAAGAGATTGTAAATGGCAGACAATTGGAAGAGATTGTAAATGGTAGGCAATTGGAAGAGATTAAAAGGGGCAGGTGATTGGAAGAGATTGTAAATGGCAGACTATTGGAAGATTGAAAGGTGCAGGGGATTTGAAGAGATTGAAATGGGCAGGCTATTGGAAGAGATTGTAAATGGCAGGCTATTGGAAGAGATTAAAAGGGGCAGGCAATTGGAAGAGATTAAAAGGGGCATGTGATTGGAAGAGATTGTAAATGGCAGGCTATTGGAAGAGATTGTAAATGGCAGATTATTGGAAGAGATTAAAAGGGGCAGGTGATTGGAAGAGATTAAAAGGGGCATGTGATTGGAAGAGATTGTAAATGGCAGACTATTGGAAGATTCAAAGGTGCAGGGGATTTGAAGAGATTGAAATGGGCAGGCTATTGGAAGAGATTGTAAATGGCAGACTATTGGAAGAGATTAAAAGGGGCAGGCAATTGGAAGAGATTAAAAGGGGCATGTGATTGGAAGAGATTGTAAATGGCAGGCTATTGGAAGAGATTGTAAATGGCAGGCTATTGGAAGAGACTAAAAGGGGCAGGCAATTGGAAGAGATTAAAAGGGGCAGGTGATTGGAAGAGATTGTAAATGGCAGACTATTGGAAGAGATTGTAAATGGCATACTATTAGAAGAGATTGTAAATGGCAGACTATTGGAAGAGATTGTAAATGGCAGGCTATTGGAAGAGATTGTAAATGGCAGACTATTGGAAGAGATTGTAAATTGCAGGCTATTGGAAAAGATTAAAAGGGGCAGGCAATTGGAAGAGATTAAAAGGGGCAGATGATTGGAAGAGATTAAAAGGGGCAGGCAATTAGAAGCGATTGTAAAGGGCAGGCAATTGGAAGAGATTAAAAGGTGCAGGCAATTGGAAGAGATTAAAAGGGGCAGGTGATTGGAAGAGATTGAAAGAGGCAGGGGATTGGAAGAGATTGAAAGGGGCAGGCAATTGGAAGAGATTAAAAGGGGCAGGCAATTAGAAGCGATTGTAAAGGGCAGGCAATTGGAAGAAACTGCAAGGAGCAGGCAATTGGAAGAGAATGATTATATGTTATATATGTTATATTTCGGGTTTTACGCCTGCATCAGCACCATTTTGGGCTATATTGCCGGCAGGCAGTTTACCTAACAACACTTTTCCTGGGCAGGCTCCAGTGGTTAACCAGTACTTGGGTGCACCAACCTCCGTAAGAAACTGCCAACTTTTTCATATAAATGAGACACGGCCTGAGCGGGGCTCGAACCCGTGACCATCAGTGATGATAGGTTACAGTGGTATACAAGTCAGCGACCTTAACCACAGATTGTAAATGGCAGACAATTGGAAGATATTGTAAATGGCAGACTATTGGAAGAGATTGTAAATGGCAGGCTATTGGAAGAGATTGTAAATGGCAGACCATTGGAAGAGATAGTAAATGGCAGGCTATTGGAAGAGATTAAAAGGGGCAGGCAATTGGAAGAGATTAAAAGGGGCATGTGATTGGAAGAGATTGTAAATGGCAGGCTATTGGAAGAGATTGTAAATGGCAGACTATTGGAAGAGATTAAAAGGGGCATGTGAAAAAAAACAACTATTAGAAGAGATTGTAAATGGCAGACTATTGGAAGAGATTGTAAATGGCAGGCTATTGGAAGAGATTGTAAATGGCAGGCTATTGGAAGAGATTGTAAATGGCAGGCTATTGGAAGAGATTAAAAGGGGCAGGTGATTGGAAGAGATTGTAAATGGCAGACTATTGGAAGAGATTAAAAGGGGCAGGCAATTGGAAGAGATTGTAAAGGGCAGGCAATTGGAAGAGATTAAATGGCAGACTATTGGAAGAGATTAAAAGGGGCAGGTGATTGGAAGAGATTGAAAGAGGCAGGGGATTGGAAAGATTGAAAGGGGCAGGCAATTGGAAGAGATTAAAAGGGGCAGGCAATTAGAAGCGATTGTAAAGGGCAGGCAATTGGAAGAAACTGCAAGGAGCAGGCAATTGGAAGAGAAAAAAAAAACACCCCACAGCACCATTTTGGGCTATATTGCCGGCAGGCAGTTTACCTAACAACACTTTTCCTGGGCAGGCTCCAGTGGTTAACCAGTACTTGGGTGCACCAACCTCCGTAAGAAACTGCCAACTTTTTCATATAAATGAGACACGGCCTGAGCGGGGCTCGAACCCGTGACCATCAGTGATGATAGGTTACAGTGGTATACAAGTCAGCGACCTTAACCACAGATTGTAAATGGCAGACAATTGGAAGATATTGTAAATGGCAGACTATTGGAAGAGATTGTAAATGGCAGGCTATTGGAAGAGATTGTAAATGGCAGACCATTGGAAGAGATAGTAAATGGCAGGCTATTGGAAGAGATTAAAAGGGACAGGCAAAAAAAAAACAAAAAAAAACACAAAAAAAACAACATTGGAAGAGATTAAAAGGGGCATGTGATTGGAAGAGATTGTAAATGGCAGGCTATTGGAAGAGATTGTAAATGGCAGGCTATTGGAAGAGATTAAAAGGGGCAGGTGATTGGAAGAGATTGTAAATGGCAGACTATTGGAAGAGATTAAAAGGGGCAGGTGATTGGAAGAGATTGTAAATGGCAGGCTATTGGAAGATTGTAAATGGCAGACTATTGGAAGAGATTAAAAGGGGCAGGTGATTGGAAGAGATTGTAAATGGCAGACTATTGGAAGATTGAAAGGTGCAGGGGATTTGAAGAGATTGAAATTGGCAGGCTATTGGAAGAGATTGTAAATGGCAGGCAATTGGAAGAGATTAAAAGGGACAGGCAATTGGAAGAGATTAAAAGGGGCATGTGATTGGAAGAGATTGTAAATGGCAGGCTATTGGAAGAGATTGTAAATGGCAGACTATTGGAAGAGATTAAAAGGGGCAGGTGATTGGAAGAGATTGTAAATGGCAGACTATTGGAAGAGATTAAAAGGGGCAGGTGATTGGAAGAGATTGTAAATGGCAGGCTATTGGAAGATTGTAAATGGCAAAAAAAAACAAAAAAAACAAAAAAAAACAAAAAAAACAGACACATTGGAAGAGATTGTAAATGGCAGGCAATTGGAAGAGATTGTAAATGGCAGACTATTGGAAGAGATTGTAAATGGCAGACTATTGAAAAAACAATTGGAAGAGATTAAAAGGGGCAGATGATTGGAAGAGATTAAAAGGTGAAGAGATTGAAAGAGGCATGCAATTGGAAGAGATTGTAAATGGCAGACTATTGGAGGAGATTGTAAATGGCAGGCAATTGGAAGAGATTGTAAATGGCAGGCAATTGGAAGAGATTGTAAATGGCAGACTATTGGAAGAGATTGTAAATGGCAGGCTATTGGAAGAGATTGTAAATGGCAAACTATTGGAAGAGATTGAAAGGGGCAGGCGATTGGAAGAGATTGAAAGGGGCAGGTGATTGGAAGAGATTGAAAGAGGCAAGGCAGAGGATTGGAAGAGATTGCATGGGGGCAGGGGATTGGAAGAGATTGCATGGAGCAGGTGATGCTCGGGACACTCACAAACAGTACGGGACACTCACATGCAGCATGCGACCCTCACATACAGCATGAGACACTCACATACAGCATGGGACACTCACAAACAGCACGAGACACTCACATACAGCATGGGACACTCGCATACAGCACAGGACACTCACATACAGCACGGGATACTCACATACAGCACGGGACACTCGCATACAACATGGGACATTCGCATACAGCACGGGACACTCACATACAGCATGATACACTCACATACAACACGGGACACCCGCATACAGCACGGGACATTCACATACATCACAAGACACTCGCATACAGCTCGGGACACCCGCATACAGCACGGGACATCCACATACAGCACGAGACACTCGCATACAGCACGAGACACTCGCATACAGCATGGGACACTCACATACAACACAGGACACTCACATACAGCACGGGACACTCACATACAGCATGAGACACTTGCATACATCACGGGAAACTCATATACAACATGGGACACTCACATACAGCACAGGACACTCACATACAGCATGGGACACTCACATACAGCACAGGACACTCACATACAGCACAGGACACTCACATACAGTGTAATTTCGTATTTGTGCATAGGAATATGACTTACGATCAAGAAATGTTTCCCTCAGAAATATGTAGTGCATTCTGGTGCATTTATAAAAGAGGGACACAGTGTGTGAATCATTGGGAGAGCATCTGACACAAAACTATTTTTTGGGAAATTTTAAAGATGGAATAGGGGGTCTGAATCTGCTAGTGATACATATACCAACCTCTTCTAATCTGTCCACAAATGGGTGACCTGCCTCTTTGCAGAACTCATTGGCTAACCTGTTATTTATAAACAAACACAAATATATTAACAATCCAACATTCTTCTACTATGATCTCATTTGCAGAAGTTGCAGTTCATTTTCCATAGAACAACCTTGCCCTTGTAGACAAGGTTTTTCTAAGGCCACACAATGTGATTGTTGACATATGTCACGTCGTCATGAATAATGTGAATTGTGACATAATGTTAGAATGTACACTGTGATGAGATGTTAGAATGTACACTGTGATGAGATGTTAGAACGTACACTGTGATGATATGTTAGAACATACACTGTGATGATATGTTAGAACGTACACTGTGATGAGATGTTAGAATGTATACTGTGATGAGATGTTAGAACATACACTGTGATGAGATGTTAGAACATACACTGTGATGATATGTTAGAACATACACTGTGATGATATGTTAGAACGTACACAGTGATGAGATGTTAGAACGTACACTGTGATGATATGTTAGAACATACACCGTGATGATATGTTAGAACATACACTGTGATGATATGTTAGAACGTACACTGTGATGAGATGTTAGAACGTACACTGTGATGATATGTTAGAACGTACACTGTGATGAGATGTTAGAACGTACACTGTGATGATATGTTAGAACATACACTGTGATGATATGTTAGAACGTACACTGTGATGAGATGTTAGAACGTACACTGTGATGAGATGTTAGAACATACACTGTGATGAGATGTTAGAATGTACACTGTGATGAGATGTTAGAACATACACGGTGATGAGATGTTAGAACGTACACTGTGATGATATGTTAGAACATACACTGTGATGATATGTTAGAACATACACTGTGATGATATGTTAGAACGTACACTGTGATGAGATGTTAGAACGTACACTGTGATGATATGTTAGAACATACACTGTGATGATATGTTAGAACGTACACTGTGATGAGATGTTAGAACATACACTGTGATGAGATGTTAGAACATACACTGTGATGAGATGTTAGAATGTACACTGTGATGAGATGTTAGAACTAGGGATGGCAAAGAACATTCGACTATTCGAATATTCGCTCTAACGTCCGAATATCCGAATACTATTCCAGTATTCGAATATTCAGTAAAAAATTATATAATATTTGCAAAAATGATATTAACTGTCATAAATCCGATACGTTGCTTTCTTTTACAATTTGAAGCCATCATAAAACCTTCCAATACAAAAGAAATTGCCCCAGGATGTTTGAATAAACAATGTTGTGGTCAATTGTTAATTGACACTCTGCCATGTAATTGGATAATTACAGTAGGTGCTAAGGTATTTAATTATGATGTCAAAACTGTTTAGACGAGAAAATTCCTTTGAAATATTACAGACAAGTTGCAACATCCACCCCGTGTTTCTTAAATTTATAATTAACTGCTGCACTATATACACGTGATGTATATTTGTGCGTGGGTATACAGTGTAGTCCAGTGGTAACACGCTGAACTGGTAATCCAGGGATCGCAGGTTCGATCCCCCGTCTGACGCTAATAAAATTAACAGTCTTTCAGATGGGACGTTAAACCGAGGTCTCGTGTCGGTGCTTTACACCATGCATGTAAAAGAACCAGATGAGACTCTGGAATGGGTCTCTGTCTGTATCATTGCACTATCCTCCAAAATCTAAAATGACTAATCTCTTCAGGAGGCGTCGCTCATATGAGCAACATGTAGCGTTTAGACGCTACGTATACAGTCAACAGTACTTTGATAAAAAATCCCCAATAATTCTAATACTTTAATAATAACCTTGAATAAATTACAGCAGAGTGTGATCCCAAAGAAGTCTAAAATCGCTAACGTTAAAGTTCCGTTTCTCTCTTGTTGAAATAATAAAATAATGATAATCTTGATCCTAACCCTTCTATTTAATCTTATAAATCTAATCTAAAATAATAGGCATATATGTCCCTCCCGAACGAAAGCTAAAATCATAATGACTCTCCGACCCAAACTACCAGAATATGGTCGACCGACCCAAAATTGGTCGAACATTCCAAAATCGCTAAGCAACACCACACTAGTGAAGGAACAAAAATGGCGGATGCAATCTCTTCCAATAGTCTGCCATTTACAATCTCTTCTAATCACCTGCCCCAAAAATGGCGGATATCAATATTACCCAAAAGTACTATATAAAATACGATCTTTATGATGTTGTCCTCAAAAAAATGCTGCCCACTCAGTCATACGTTTGGAAAGACTACAATCGCACAGCGAATAAGAAAACTGCTAGGTGCAAATTGGATGTAACAGATTCGGGTACAATATCAATCTGAATAATCATTTGAAAAACAAACACACTTCAACGGAAAGCAGTTCAAGTGACATCGGCTTCATTTGTGAAAACGCCCATAAATGTACAGTGGCCGATAACAATAACTGAATGAATCGCCGTCATATTTGCATGGCCTTACAGGAAGAAGATGACGTTTAGTAATTTAAAAGTAGCTTAATTTGGCATTTCTTATAAGAGTTTGAGTGATTTTGAGTTTTTAATAGAATTAAACCGAATATTCGAATATTCGAATACCTTACTGATCGGATATTCGGATTGTGAAATCGCTATTCGTTGCCATCCCTAGTTAGAACATACACTTTGATGAGATGTTAGAACGTACACTGTGATGAGGTGTTAGAACATTTACTTTTCCAACAACTGCTGTTAATCTCCCGCTTTCAGATTTTTAACTTTCTGTGCAAATTTAAACATTTGCAAAAAGAGAACAACTGTAAACATTTCCCAGCAACCTCTGGTGGAATGGTTTACCAGTAACCTCTGGTGGAATGGTTTACCAGTAACCTCTGGTGGAACGGCTTTCCAGTAACCTCTGGTGGAATGGTTTCCCAGTAACCACTGGTAGAATGGTTTTTCCCTTAAAAGTCTATAGAGGAAGGGTTTCCTTGTAACCTCTGGTGGAATGGTTTCCCAGTAACCTCTATAGAGGAACGGCTTCCCAGTAACCTCTATAGAGGAACGGCTTCCCAGTAACCTCTGGTGGAATGGCTTCCCAGTAACCTCTGGTGGAACAGCTTCCCAGTAACCACTGGTGGAATGGTTTCCCTTAAACCTGCATAGAGGAAAGGTTTCCCAGTAACCTCTAGTGGTACGGTTTCCCTTAAACCTCTATAGAGGAAAGGTTTCCATGTAACCTCTGGTGGAACAGTTTCCCGTAGACCTCTATAGAGGAAAGGTTTCCCAGTAACCTCTGGTGGAACAGTTTCCCGTAGACCTCTATAGAGGAAAGGTTTCCCAGTAACCTCTGGTGGAACAGTTTCCCGTAGACCTCTATAGAGGAAAGGTTTCCCAGTAACCTCTGGTGGAACAGTTTCCCGTAGACCTCTATAGAGGAAAGGTTTCCCAGTAACCTCTGGTGGAACAGTTTCCCGTAGACCTCTATAGAGGAAAGGTTTCCCAGTAACCTCTGGTGGAACAGTTTCCCGTAGACCTCTATAGAGGAAAGGTTTCCCAGTAACCTCTGGTGGAACAGTTTCCCGTAGACCTCTATAGAGGAAGGGCTTTAGTTGTCTGTTCATCCAACGATTAATGACTCCCTCTTTTTATGGGGGACTATGTCACCTGAAACTGATCAACTCCGATATAAACGTATGTCACCTGAAACTGAATAACTCTGATATAAACGTATGCACCGGAAACTGAATAACTCTGATATAAACGTATGCACCGGAAACTGAATAACTCCGATATAAATGTATGCACCAGAAACTGAATAACTCCGATATAAACGTATGCACCGGAAACTGAATAACTCCGATATAAACGTATACATATCTTACATAAATTGTATTCTGTATCAGCTTTAGATTTCTGTATTAAATGTACAACGTTTAGCTTTCTTGATTTGTCTATGTACAGTTTATATAACATACGCCTTGCAGTCTGTCACCGAATCCTCATGCAGATAAACAAATTCTGGCATAGAATAATAGACCGTAACGTGCAAATGAGATTCTTTTTTCTTATGTTCATTTTGTGAAATTAAAAAATATGTTTTTCTAATAGCCTGTAATGCAAACTGACTGTCGCTGTACATTAATTACCGAAATGCACAATTTTAAACCAACAACATAGAGGATATTTGTGTTTATTAGTGTAAGATATATAGGATATTTGTGTTTATTAGTGTAAGATATAGAGGATATTTGTGTTTATTTGTGTAAGATATAGAGGATATTTGTGTTTATTTGTGTAAGATATAGAGGATATTTGTGTTTATTTGTGTAAGATATAGAGGATATTTGTGTTTATTGGTGTAAGATATAGAGGATATTTGTGTTTATTAGTGTAAGATATAGAGGATATTTGTGTTTATTGGTGTAAGATATAGAGGATATTTGTGTTTATTGGTGTAAGATATAGAGGATATTTGTGTTTATTGGTGTAAGATATAGAGGATATTTGTGTTTATTGGTGTAAGATATAGAGGATATTTGTGTTTATTGGTGTAAGATATAGAGGATATTTGTGTTTATTGGTGTAAGATATAGAGGATATTTGTGTTTATTGGTGTAAGATATAGAGGATATTTGTGTTTATTAGTGTAAGATATAGAGGATATTTGTGTTTATTAGTGTAAGATATAGAGGATATTTGTGTTTATTGGTGTAAGATATAGAGGATATTTGTGTTTATTGGTGTAAGATATAGAGGATATTTGTGTAGGATAGGATTTTATTTCATTGAGTGATCACCATTATTCGTATTTCCACAAGATGATATAAAATGCTATCTTACACTAATAAACACAAATAATCTTTTTCTTTTATGATTTCCAATGACTTTGTGGCTAATATAATATTTGTTGTCAAATTATCATCTAACCGCGCAGGAATACGAAACGCAACCGATTGCTGTCCAATTAGCATAGTGGTTAGCGCGCTCTCGCTTCTCACCAATGCAACCCGGGTTCGATCCTCAGACAGGGAAGTATGTGAGATGGTAAGGTGGTCGCCAGATCGGACAGGTGGGTTTTCTCCTGGTACTCCGGTTTCCTCCCACATGAATGACCACATTTACGCTTTCACCCGCGCCAACGAGAGTGATTAATATGTTATTAAAACTTGCTTCACAATCGTTGTAAAATAAATAAAGTTTAAACCTTGTTAGAGAAAATGCGGTATAAGATGGAGTTTTATTTCACTGAGAAAAGTCTATCATTCATTGGAAAGCATAAAAGAAAATTGAATTCTTACCCAATGGCTGATGTTAGTTCATCAGTGCTATCTAGTTCATCAATTCTTACCCTATGGCTGATGTTAGTTCATCAGTGCTATCTAGTTCATCAATTCTTACCCAATGGCTGATGTTAGTTCATCAGTGCTACCTAATGCTTCAAATACTATATCGTCCTTTCTCCGTCTCTCTCCAGTAAATGTGGCTGATGTCCCTAAAAGCAAATAGTTTTGGATATTGAGTAAATTAAATATCAAAGCACTGAAGTTAGCAATAAATGTAATGCAGATTAACCCAGATTAAGATAGCTCATGGTGAGATATAGAGGTATAGACATATATATATATATATATAGACATCGAGGATACAGGATATGCGCTAAAAATATGGCAGTACGTTAGTTTTTATTCAGATAAGATCAAACATCATCATGTACACAATGTAGTTTTTATGAACTATATTAGTTTTTGCCACACATTTGCCAAATTTGACTGTAAGAATTAACGTGGTAAGTTGACGCAATTTTTTATTTATAAAAATATAATTATGATGTTTGTTTGCCATTTACAGAATGCATTCCTTGTGTTGCTTGTTCGATGTTGCAAATAAATATCGTGAACCCGAGCAGCGACTCCGTTATCATTCATGGACTTTAACTCTTATTTCAATAAATAATATGGACAGAAGACCCATACTATGTACACTAATGGAGAGGACTGGTACAACTGTAAAAATGAACGTGGTAAGTAATTGTACTCACCCTTGTCACCAGTTCTTGTATAGATCTTCAAACACCGTTTGCATTGTGAAGTGCTACATTTCGGTTGTCTGAAAAATTGAGAGAATTTTGCAGTGCAATTCAGGAAAATAAATAATAATTTGGGATTGGTTGGTCTTGCCGAAATCGTAGGACCTGACTGGTATAATACATGCATAATGATTGATCTGACTGGTATAATACATGCATAATGATTGATCTGACTGGTATAATACATGCATAATGATTGATCTGACTGGTATAATACATGCATAATGATTGATCTGACTGGTATAATACATGCATAATGATTGATCTGACTGGTATAATACATGCATAATGATTGATCTGACTGGTATAATACATGCATAATGATTGATCTGACTGGTATAATACATGCATAATGATTGATCTGACTGGTATAATACATGCATAATGATTGATCTGACTGGTATAATACATGCATAATGATTGATCTGACTGGTATAATACATGCATAATGATTGATCTGACTGGTATAATACATGCATAATGATTGATCTGACTGGTATAATACATGCATAATGATTGATCTGACTGGTATAATACAATACAATGCTTATAATGCATTGCATCTGACTGGGTGTATAATATATGTATAATGATTGTTGACTGGTGTATAATAACATGTATATGATTTGATCTGACTGGTGTATAATACATGCAATAATGATTGCCATCTCGACTGGAGATTGCATAATACATGCCATAATGAATGATCTGACTGGCTGTATAATACAGTATAATGATTTGATCTGACTGCCCCGTGATTTATACATGCTTATAATGATTCATCGGACTGCGTTATAATACATGCATAATGAGTCTTGACGCGACTGGTGTATAATACAGCAAATGATGATTCTGACTGTGTATAATACAATGCATAATGATTGATAACTCGACCTGGTATCATACATGCATAATGATGTAGAATCTGACTGGGTGTTAATACAATGGCACATAATGAATTGATCTGACTGCGTGATATAATACTATGGCATACCATGAATTTGATCGACTGCGTGCTAATACGCATGCACAATGACTTGATTCTTGACTGGTATAAGACATGCATCACATGTATTGATCTGAATTCTGATAATAACAGCATAATGATTAGATCTGACTGGTGTATAATACATGCACATTAATGATTGATTGACTGGCTATAATACATGCCCATAATGCATTGATCTGACTGCCGTATAATACATGCCTAATGAATTGAATCTCGACTGCTAGTGCTATAATACATGCATAATGATTGATCTGACTGGTGTATAATACATGTATAATGATTGATCTGACTGGTATAATACATGCATAATGATTGATCTGACTGGTATAATACATGCATAATGATTGATCTGACTGGTATAATACATGTATAATGATTGATCTGACTGGTGTATAATACATGCATAATGATTGACCTGACTGGTATAATACATGCATAATGATTGACCTGACTGGTGTATAATACATGTATAATGATTGATCTGACTGGTGTATAATACATGCATAATGATTGATCTGACTGGTGTATAATACATGCATAATGATTGATCTGACTGGTGTAATACATGCATAATGATTGATCTGACTGGTGTATAATACATGCATAATGATTGATCTGACTGGTGTATAATACATGCATAATGATTGATCTGACTGGTGTATAATACATGCATAATGATTAGGGATGTCAACGAGTACTCGAGTACTCGAGTACTCGATCGAACGTCCGAGTATCGAATACTTTTCAGATAATCGAGTACTCGGTTAAAAAAATTAAAATCAACAAATCTTTATTTTGCGCAAATACGGAGTTGCCTGTGAACAAATGTGATCAGTGGGATTAGCGAAACTTCCGCTGTACCAAACAATGCAATATACAGCGTGTCATGGTGATTAACAATACCTGTATATCACACAGAGCCGGCTACAGTGACCGAATAATTAAGGTGTTGATTCAACTTAATTGGGAAGCGTAAGTTTGATGCAAATTGTTGTATCATTGTCGTCACTACTGAGGCGGGTCGTCCGATTGTCTGTCGTGTGAATGGCAGCTTTTGTCTGGTGGTCGGAACTTGTTTTGATGTTATTATTGACACTTAATTGATTACTCAATTTAGAACTTTAAGCAGCTACCCATAGCAGGGCAATACCGATATAGTTGTTAAATAATAAATATCGTAACGTTTGTCATTAACGTTAACGCTGTTTAACTCAACTGTGAAGAGATCTTTAGAATATAATAGTAATATAAGTGAATTGTGAGAATGCCTCCACCTAAATCTGTGGTATGGAAGTACTTTGAAAGACTTGACAAGACCGTTTCTTGCAAGTTGTGCGATGCCAGTCTGACATTTACTGGTGGCACTACCAACCTGCATAATCATCTGAGGCTGAAGCATCCAGCAGAAGGCCTCACCTCTGATTGACGAGACAAGAAGCATAATCCACGGTAACGGTAACCGAGTACTCGATCGAATACCTTTCCGAGTACTCGAGTACCAAAATCACTACTCGTTGACATCCCTAATAATGATTGATCTGACTGGTGTATAATACATGTGTGTGGATAATTGATGGATGTGTGTGGATAATTGATGGATGTGTGTGGATAATTGATGGATGTGTGTGGATAATTGATGGATATGTGTGGATAATTGATGGATGTGTGTGGATAATTGGTGGATGTGTGTGGATAATTGGTGGATGTGTGTGGATAATGCATGGATGTGTGTGGATAATTAATAGATGTGTGTGGATAATTCATGGATGTGTGTGGATAATTCATGGATGTGTTTTGTCACTGTAAATAATATGTGGTGAAGTATTTATTTCTGAAATAAGAAAGTGGAAGTGTTTCTTCAATCGGGCAGCGATCAAACAATCTTTCACCATTCACCTAAAATGAATATTGTAAACAAAACATGACTGTCTTCTATTTCTACTTTTTCTACGTTATATCGATTATTTTCCATGTGACAAACAGCAGGATAACAAGGAACCTAGGTAGAAATCAAATAGAGTGGTGGAACCTATGCTCAGCGTATTCCTATGCTCGGCGTATTTTCCATTTGCATCCGTATTTAAAATATTTATATAGACTAATTTCTAGGCTATTTTCGCTGACAGAGCCGTATATATCAGTAGGCTGATGCAACTGTCACGTGACTGGTCCAGCAGATGAATATAAACAGGCAAATTATTGGGAGAATATTTCCACCGAAACTGTTACGGTGTATGAGCAATTCGAATTTTATAAATCAACACCTAACCCCGAAAAATAGTTTCTATACTATTTCTGATTAAGACCAATACATGTTTTTACTCAATGATGTACTATATCAAAATAAGATATTCAACAAGTTATGGTGGATAAATAAAAAATAACAAGTAAACCATGCATAGGTGCCCTGAAGTATTCAGTTCCCCATATAAACGGGTGCTGACCGACATCGTTGCGATAGCAGCTGTATTGAGCAGCAAGGTCACGTGATGAAACTAAAACTGCCAACAAGAGTGTTTTTGAAAGTTATTTTCACGACTTAAGAAAATAATAATATACGGCAAGTGCTATTAACATTTTATACTGGTCATTATATGTGGACTTTACACCGATCATAGGTTCCACCATTCTATATGTGGTCTTTACACCGAGCATAGGTTCCACCACTCTATATATGGGCTTTACGCTGAGCATAGGTTCCATCACTCTATATGTGGGCTTTACGCTGAGCATAGGTTCCACCACTCTATATGTAGGATTTACACCGATCATAGGTTCCACAACTCTATATGTGGGCTTTACGCCCAGCATAGGTTCCATCACTATATATGTGGGCTTTACGCTGAGCATGGGTTCCACCACTCTATATGTGGGCTTTACGCTGAGCATAGGTTCCACCACTCTATATGTGGGCTTTACACTGAGCATAGGTTCCATCACTCTATATGTGGGCTTTACGCTGAGCATAGGTTCCATCACTCTATATATGGTCTTTACACCGAGCATAGGTTCCACCACTCTATATAGGGCTTTACGCTGAGATAGGTCCATCACTCTAGTATGTGGGCTTTACGCTGAGCATAGTTCCACAACTCTATATGTGGGCTTTACGCTGAGCATAGGTTCCACAACTCTATATGTGGGCTTTACGCTGAGCATAGGTTCATCACTCTATATGTGGGCTTTACGCCGAGCATAGGTTCCATCACTCAATATGTGGGCTTTACGTCGATCATAGGTTCCATCACTCTATATGTGGGCTTTACACCGAGCATAGGTTCCACCACTCTATATGTGGGCTTTACACCGAGCATAGGTTCCACCACTCTATATGTGGGCTTTACACCGAGCATAGGTTCCACCACTCTATATGTGGGATTTACACCGATCATAGGTTCCACCACTCTATATGTGGGCTTTACACCGAGCATAGGTTCCACCACTCTAAAGTGATTACCACAACCACCACCAACAACCCACAACCACCACCAACACCAAAACACCACCAACACCCACAACCACACCAACACCACACAACCACAACCAAAACCCACAACCACCACCACACCCACAACACACCAAACACCACAACCACACCAACACACCACAACCACCACAAACACCACAACCACACCAACACACCACAACCACCACCAACTTACGCTGAGCATAGGTTCCATCACTCTGTATGTGGGCTTTACGCCGAGCATAGGTTCCATCACTCTATATGTGGGCTTTACACCGAGCATAGGTTCCACCACTCTATATGTAGGATTTACACCGATCATAGGTTCCACAACTCTATATGTGGGCTTTACGCCCAGCATAGGTTCCATCACTCTATATGTGGGATTTACGCCGAGCATAGGTTCCACCACTCTATATGTGGGCTTTACACCGATCATAGGTTCCATCACTCTATATGTGGGCTTTACGCTGAGCATAGGTTCCATCACTCTATATGTGGGATTTACGCCGAGCATAGGTTCCATCACTCTATATGTGGGCTTTACACCGAGCATAGGTTCCATCACTCTATATGTGGGCTTTACGCCGAGCATAGGTTCCACCACTCTATATGTGGGCTTTACGCTGAGCATAGGTTCCACCACTCTATATGTGGGCTTTACGCTGAGCATAGGTTCCACAACTCTATATGTGGGCTTTACGCTGAGCATAGGTTCCATCACTCTATATGTGGGCTTTACACCGAGCATAGGTTCCATCACTCTATATGTGGGCTTTACGCCGAGCATAGGTTCCACCACTCTATATGTGGGCTTTACACCGAGCATAGGTTCCACCATTCTATATGTGGGCTTTACGCCGAGCATAGGTTCCATCACTCTATATGTGGGCTTTATGTGTTTGATTTCTATCTACTATCCAGGTATGTATGTATGTATGTATGTATGTATGTTCCATTAATGTCAAACCCCTTATGGGGACGTAGACATGTTTTCCTGGGCAAGCTTAGCCGACCGAAGTGGTTAACCAGTACTAATCAATGTGTGTGAGGTGCCTTGCTCAATGACACTACATAGCCTACATGGCCTGAACGAGTATCGAACCAGGACCGATGGATTCCAAATCTGACGCTCTACCACTGGACCACGGATGCCACAATTAGGTCCTTGGTTATACTACCGATGTTTGTCACATGGAAAAATAATCGATGCTGTCTTAGATTTCTACTGGAAACATATCTTAAATGAAAATATATTTCGAAATGTAAATATAAAAATGTTGTGTCTGGTGCCTGTGCTCGTAGCCCTCTGAGCTGATGCGAAAACAAAAACTGTGATTTTCGATAATCTGATAGTCTATCTATCTATCTTCCTTTAGGTCAGACGGTGTTATTGATATAGTGGTCTGGGATTGGTTGAAAAAGTGTAGGAAGCCCTTAAAGTTATTGATACATGAACTGATTGGCTGATTAGGTCATTGGACACAATAAAATATGAAAATGAACTTCTAAATATTAAAAATACCATAAATGAGCAATGCACATTTGGAACATTTAAAAAAATTTGCAGAACTATTTGGTGACAAATAAACAGCATATTTAAATGCAGGTGTCAGTGCAACATTCACACACACCAAATTACACTTCAGAGTAGCAGTGCCTTTAGTGGGAAATAAAAAAAAACGCCAAATTCGTCAAACCCATTGAAATTTGACAATTTTCCTGTGGCTCAAAGGCCATTCTGTTGCTACTCTCTTTTGTGCCAAACTATTTTTGGGGAAATCCAATGACACTGTGTGGCCTATGGAAATTGCAATAGCGTGTCTGACCTTTAATGTCGAACCCCTCGCGGGGACGTAGACATAATCATCAACTGTTTCTACAATAATTCACAGAATTAAAAGAAAGTCTACTGACGAACATGCGTAACTTACTTATTTAATTGAATAACATTAGTTAAATTTACATGACATCTAATTATGTTCACACAAACAGCAAAACCTCTCATCTTGCCAACTATTTTGATATTTTGACGGTAGAGAGTATCTGCGGCTCAGACTAAAACGCAGACGCTTATGCAGAGACGATCTGTATGTATGTATGTATACATGTATGTATGTTCCATTAATGTCAAACCCTTTGCGGGGACGTAGACATGTTTTCTGGGGAAGCTTAGTCGACCTAAGTGGTTAACCAGTAAGCAATGTGTGTGGGGTGCCTTGCTCAATGGCCTGACCGAGTATCGAACCCGGAACGCTCTACCACTGGACCACGGATGCCACACATCTGTAGATCTATTATAATTATAGGAAAATGCAAATACATAGTTCCCGTGTGACGTCATCATTCCTACTGTGGTTGCCATTTTGAATGGCAAAGTTGATCATATATTATATATAATATATAGTAGCGTAATTTTTTTCCCCCATAAAATATTTATTTTTCATCCCATCACCATGGTATGTATGTATACATGTATGTATGTACCATTAATGGTTCATACATTCTTGGACAGCTCTCAATGGACATATGTTTTGTATCATTTCACAAATTTCATATCAATAACGAATACATAAACTTGAATTTGCAACGAATTATATTGTATTCTATACACGAATAACATGTGTCATACGCACGTAACAATTGGGTTAGCAGCATTAACATATGCTATGTGAACATTGTAATTTCATTTGTGTAAAACTTTCGAATTGTGTGTGAAACGAAGTTTGTTCTGGGGAGGGTGTCACAGGTGTAGCAGGAGCCTCGTAGGTAGGGATTGACCCAATCACTGGACCGGCTACATTCTGTGATACACTTTCTGGAATAGGCATTCTTTTGACACATTTTTCGAATGCCTTTTACAAACATGTTCATATCAGTTGTATATATAGAATTTGAAGTATTGATATTCTGTTTATATTTCTATGTACTGTTTGTTCTGTTGT
>CM026398.1:33086333-33139673 GCA_014843695.1 Archivesica marissinica
ATCTCTCAGGGCACACACTCACAGTTACAAGGCAGACACATCTCTCAGGGCACACACTCACAGTTACAAGGCAGACACATCTCTCAGGGCTCACAGTTACAAGGCAGACCCATCTCTCAGGACTCACAGTTACAAGGCAGACACATCTCTCAGGGCACACAGTTACAAGACAGACACATCTCTCAGGGCTCACAGTTACAAGACAGACACATCTCTCAGGGCTCACAGTTACAAGGCAGACTCATCTCTCAGGGCACACACTCACAGTTACAAGGCAGACTCATCTCTCAGGGCACACACTCACAGTTACAAGACAGACACATCTCTCAGGGCACACACTCACAGTTACAAGGCAGACACATCTCTCAGGGCACACACTCACAGTTACAAGGCAGACTCATCTCTCAGGGCTCACAGTTACAAGACAGACTCATCTCTCAGGGCACACAGTTACAAGGCAGACACATCTCTCAGGGCTCACAGTTACAAGGCAGACTCATCTCTCAGGGCACACACTCACAGTTACAAGACAGACTCATCTCTCAGGGCACACACTCACAGTTACAAGGCAGACACATCTCTCAGGGCACACACTCACAGTTACAAGGCAGACACATCTCTCAGGGCTCACAGTTACAAGGCAGACTCATCTCTCAGGGCACACAGTTACAAGGCAGACACATCTCTCAGGGCACACACTCACAGTTACAAGGCAGACTCAGGGCTCACACTCACAGTTACAAGGCAGACACATCTCTCAGGGCTCACAGTTACAAGGCAGACACATCTCTCAGGGCTCACAGTTACAAGGCAGACACATCTCTCAGGGCACACACTCACAGTTACAAGGCAGACACATCTCTCAGGCTCACAGTTACAAGGCAGACACATCTCTCAGGGCACACAGTTACAAGGCAGACCATCTCTCAGGGCCACACTCACAGTTACAAGGCAGACTCATCTCTCAGGCACACACTCACAGTTACAAGACAGACACATCTCTCAGGGCACACACTCACAGTTACAAGGCAGACACATCTCTCAGGCTCACAGTTACAAGGCAGACTCATCTCTCAGGGCACACACTCACAGTTACAAGGCAGACTCATCTCTCAGGGCACACACTCACAGTTACAAACAAGAGACACATCTCTCAGGCAACACACAGTTACAAGGCAGACACATCTCTCAGGGCATACACTCACAGTTACAAGGCAGACTCATCTCTCAGGGCACACACTCACAGTTACAAGACAGACACATCTCTCAGGGCACACACTCACAGTTACAAGGCAGACACATCTCTCAGGGCACACACTCACAGTTACAAGGCAGACACATCTCTCAGGGCACACACTCACAGTTACAAGGCAGACACATCTCTCAGGGCTCACAGTTACAAGGCAGACACATCTCTCAGGGCTCACAGTTACAAGACAGACACATCTCTCAGGGCACACACTCACAGTTACAAGACAGACACATCTCTCAGGGCACACACTCACAGTTACAAGACAGACACATCTCTCAGGGCACACACTCACAGTTACAAGGCAGACACATCTCTCAGGGCTCACAGTTACAAGGCAGACTCATCTCTCAGGGCTCACAGTTACAAGGCAGACTCATCTCTCAGGGCACACACTCACAGTTACAAGACAGACTCATCTCTCAGGGCACACACTCACAGTTACAAGGCAGACACATCTCTCAGGGCACACACTCACAGTTACAAGGCAGACACATCTCTCAGGGCTCACAGTTACAAGGCAGACACATCTCTCAGGGCTCACAGTTACAAGGCAGACACATCTCTCAGGGCTCACAGTTACAAGACAGACACATCTCTCAGGGCACACACTCACAGTTACAAGACAGACACATCTCTCAGGGCACACACTCACAGTTACAAGACAGACACATCTCTCAGGGCACACACTCACAGTTACAAGGCAGACACATCTCTCAGGGCTCACAGTTACAAGGCAGACTCATCTCTCAGGGCACACACTCACAGTTACAAGACAGACACATCTCTCAGGGCACACACTCACAGTTACAAGGCAGACACATCTCTCAGGCTCACAGTTACAAGGCAGACTCATCTCTCAGGGCACACACTCACAGTTACAAGGCAGACTCATCTCTCAGGGCACACACTCACAGTTACAAGACAGACACATCTCTCAGGGCAACACTCACAGTTACAAGGCAGACACATCTCTCAGGGCAACACTCACAGTTACAAGGCAGACTCATCTCTCAGGGCACACAGTTACAAGGCAGACACATCTCTCAGGGCCACACTCACAGTTACAAGGCAGACACATCTCTCAGGGCACACACCACAGTTACAAGGCAGACACATCTCTCAGGGCACACAGTTACAAGACAGACACATCTCTCAGGGCACACACTCACAGTTACAAGGCAGACACATCTCTCAGGGCTCACAGTTACAAGGCAGACTCATCTCTCAGGGCACACAGTTACAAGGCAGACACATCTCTCAGGGCCACACTCACAGTTACAAGGCAGACTCATCTCTCAGGGCACACACTCACAGTTACAAGGCAGACACATCTCTCAGGGCACACACTCACAGTTACAAGGCAGACACATCTCTCAGGGCACACACTCACAGTTACAAGGCAGACACATCTCTCAGGGCCACTCACAGTTACAAGACAGACACATCTCTCAGGGCACACACTCACAGTTACAAGGCAGACACATCTCTCAGGGCACACACTCACAGTTACAAGGCAGACACATCTCTCAGGGCACACAGTTACAAGGCAGACACATCTCTCAGGGCACACAGTTACAAGGCAGACACATCTCTCAGGGCTCACAGTTACAAGACAGACACATCTCTCAGGGCACACACTCACAGTTACAAGACAGACACATCTCTCAGGGCACACACTCACAGTTACAAGGCAGACACATCTCTCAGGGCACACACTCACAGTTACAAGCAGACACATCTCTCAGGGCCCACAGTTACAAGGCAGACACATCTCTCAGGGCTCACAGTTACAAGACAGACACATCTCTCAGGGCACACACTCACAGTTACAAGACAGACACATCTCTCAGGGCACACAGTTACAAGACAGACACATCTCTCAGGGCTCACAGTTACAAGGCAGACACATCTCTCAGGGCTCACAGTTACAAGACAGACACATCTCTCAGGGCTCACAGTTACAAGACAGACTCATCTCTCAGGGCACACACTCACAGTTACAAGACAGACACATCTCTCAGGGCACACACTCACAGTTACAAGGCAGACACATCTCTCAGGGCTCACAGTTACAAGGCAGACTCATCTCTCAGGGCACACACTCACAGTTACAAGGCAGACACATCTCTCAGGGCACACACTCACAGTTACAAGGCAGACACATCTCTCAGGGCACACACTCACAGTTACAAGACAGACACATCTCTCAGGGCACACACTCACAGTTACAAGGCAGACACATCTCTCAGGGCTCACAGTTACAAGGCAGACTCATCTCTCAGGGCACACACTCACAGTTACAAGGCAGACTCATCTCTCAGGGCACACACTCACAGTTACAACAAGACAGACACATCTCTCAGGGCATACACTCACAGTTACAAGGCAGACGCATCTCTCAGGGCATACACTCACAGTTACAAGGCAGACACATCTCTCAGGGCTCACAGTTACAAGGCAGACTCATCTCTCAGGGCACACAGTTACAAGGCAGACACATCTCTCAGGGCACACACTCACAGTTACAAGGCAGACTCAGGGCTCACACTCACAGTTACAAGGCAGACACATCTCTCAGGGCACACACTCACAGTTACAAGGCAGACACATCTCTCAGGGCTCACAGTTACAAGGCAGACTCATCTCTCAGGGCTCACAGTTACAAGGCAGACACATCTCTCAGGGCACACACTCACAGTTACAAGGCAGACACATCTCTCAGGGCTCACAGTTACAAGGCAGACTCATCTCTCAGGGCACACAGTTACAAGGCAGACACATCTCTCAGGGCACACACTCACAGTTACAAGGCAGACTCATCTCTCAGGGCACACACTCACAGTTACAAGACAGACACATCTCTCAGGGCACACACTCACAGTTACAAGGCAGACACATCTCTCAGGGCACACACTCACAGTTACAAGGCAGACACATCTCTCAGGGCACACACCACAGTTACAAGGCAGACACATCTCTCAGGGCACACAGTTACAAGGCAGACACATCTCTCAGGGCACACACTCACAGTTACAAGGCAGACTCATCTCTCAGGGCACACACTCACAGTTACAAGACAGACACATCTCTCAGGGCACACAGTTACAAGGCAGACACATCTCTCAGGGCTCACAGTTACAAGGCAGACTCATCTCTCAGGGCACACAGTTACAAGGCAGACACATCTCTCAGGGCCACACTCACAGTTACAAGGCAGACACATCTCTCAGGGCACACACTCACAGTTACAAGGCAGACACATCTCTCAGGGCACACACTCACAGTTACAAGGCAGACACATCTCTCAGGGCACACACTCACAGTTACAAGGCAGACACATCTCTCAGGGCACACACTCACAGTTACAAGGCAGACACATCTCTCAGGGCTCACAGTTACAAGGCAGACACATCTCTCAGGGCACACACTCACAGTTACAAGGCAGACACATCTCTCAGGGCTCACAGTTACAAGGCAGACTCATCTCTCAGGGCACACAGTTACAAGGCAGACACATCTCTCAGGGCCACACTCACAGTTACAAGGCAGACTCATCTCTCAGGGCACACACTCACAGTTACAAGGCAGACACATCTCTCAGGGCACACACTCACAGTTACAAGGCAGACACATCTCTCAGGGCACACAGTTACAAGGCAGACACATCTCTCAGGGCTCACAGTTACAAGGCAGACACATCTCTCAGGGCTCACAGTTACAAGACAGACACATCTCTCAGGGCACACACTCACAGTTACAAGACAGACACATCTCTCAGGGCTCACAGTTACAAGGCAGACACATCTCTCAGGGCTCACAGTTACAAGGCAGACTCATCTCTCAGGGCACACACTCACAGTTACAAGGCAGACACATCTCTCAGGGCACACACTCACAGTTACAAGACAGACACATCTCTCAGGGCACACACTCACAGTTACAAGGCAGACACATCTCTCAGGGCACACACTCACAGTTACAAGGCAGACACATCTCTCAGGGCACACACTCACAGTTACAAGGCAGACACATCTCTCAGGGCACACAGTTACAAGGCAGATTCAGGGCTCACAGTTACAAGGCAGACACATCTCTCAGGGCTCACAGTTACAAGACAGACACATCTCTCAGGGCACACACTCACAGTTACAAGACAGACACATCTCTCAGGGCACACACTCACAGTTACAAGACAGACACATCTCTCAGGGCACACACTCACAGTTACAAGGCAGACACATCTCTCAGGGCTCACAGTTACAAGGCAGACACATCTCTCAGGGCACACACTCACAGTTACAAGGCAGACACATCTCTCAGGGCTCACAGTTACAAGGCAGACTCATCTCTCAGGGCACACACTCACAGTTACAAGACAGACACATCTCTCAGGGCACACACTCACAGTTACAAGGCAGACACATCTCTCAGGGCTCACAGTTACAGGCAGAACATCTCTCAGGGACACACTCACTTCAGGGCGACAGATCTACTCAGCCCCTGACAGTTACAGTCCTCAGGCAAGGCATTCAAATTCCAGGGCTCATCTCTCCCGTGGCACGGATTCCATCAGAATCAGGCTCACAGTTACAAGGCAGAACATCTCTCGCAGAGCTAAAAAATGTTAAACAAAAAAAACAAAAAAAAAAGACAAACACTCACAGTTACAAGGCAGACACATCTCTCAGGGCTCACACTCACAGTTACAAGGCAGACTCATCTCTCAGGGCACACACTCACAGTTACAAGGCAGACACATCTCTCAGGGCTCACACTCACAGTTACAAGGCAGACTCATATCCACCTTCTATAACTAACCTGTAATGGGATCATCCAAGGATTATTTCTGTGAAGTTTCTTCAAAGCTGGTCGTCAGAAGATGGATGGATGATTAACATAAGGATTTTGCTTTAAAGTTTTTAATAACAATTATTTAGTTACATAATTCTGACAGAATTTGTTTCATGTCTTTGGTTTTTTGTATATTTTCTCTTCCTGACCTTCCAGGTGGGCGGCTAGTCTGGCCATAGTGAACAAAAAATCACTCAATCTGAAATATAAAGCATGCATTTGTGGTAACATGAACATTGAGTTTAATTGAAAGTTTAATGTGGGTGTCACAGTATGTGGGTGTCACAGTCTGTGGGTGTGTCACAGTCTGTGGGTGTGTCACAGTCTGTGGGTGTCACAGTCTGTGGGTGTCATCTGTGGGTGTCACAGTCTGTGGGTTTCACAGTCTGTGGGTGTCAGTCTGTGGGTGTCACAGTCTGTGGGTGTCACAGTCTGTGGGTGTCACAGTCTGTGGGTGTCACAGAATGTGGGTGTCACAGTCTGTGGGTGTCACAGTATGTGGGTGTCACAGTCTGTGGGTGTCACAGAATGTGGGTGTCACAGTATGTGGGTGTCACAGTCTGTGGGTGTCACAGTCGCGATGTTGCTCCACGATCGCCTGACAATTCGAACAGTGAAAAAATCATGTGTTCCTCGCAAAAGATCTTTGAGCACATAATATGCTCTGATATAGGATTTAAGTGGACTTCTGTGTATCCTCAGGCACGCAAGGAGTCGACAAACTCACAAACATTTTAACCATGCTTGCAACGATCATTGGGTCGGATAGCGGATGCCAGTCTTAACGGTCGGGAGTCACACCGTACATCATTTTAAAATGGATACACGTGATTCACTCTTTTTGCTCGTGAGCCACACTGATTGATCGCCAGTCCCACGGATAGGTATAACAGTAGCATGCGAATGAATGTGAATTGCTCTGATACAGCATGATTGTAGCCCATGTATAGAGTGACGGTTGTGAGCTGACCGTGGTGAAGATTGTGAGCTGATCGTGAAGGTTGTGAGCTGAACGTGAAGATTGTGAGCTGATCGTGAAGGTTGTGAGCTGATCGTGAAGGTTGTGAGCTGATCGTGGTGAAGATTGTGAGCTGATGGTGAAGGTTGTGAGCTGATCGTGACGGTTGTGAGCTGATCGTGAAGGTTGTGAGCTGATCGTGGTGAAGATTGTGAGCTGATTGTGATGGCTGTGAGCTTATCGTGGTGACGGTTGTGAGCTGAACGTGGTGAAGATTGTGAGCTGATTGTGATGGTTGTGAGCTGACCGTGAAGGTTGTGAGCTGATTGTGAAAATTGTGAGCTGATCGTGGTGAAGATTGTGAGCTGATTGTGAGTTGATCATGAAGGTTGTGAGCTGATTGTGAAGGTTGTGAGCTGACCGTGAAGATTGTGAGCTGATTGTGGTGAAGATTGTGAGCTGATCATGGTGAAGATTGTGAGCTGATCGTGAAGGATGTGAACTGATCGTAAATTTAGGTCTCGAATGTGTCACATTGTTATTAACCCTTTCAACACTACATACCTCTATATAGGCTTACAAAAAATGTAGATCCAGATGTGCTGGCTCATGATGAGCTATGAAACATTGATTGCACCCAGGGAAACTATGGAATGTTGATTGCACCCAGGGAAACTATGGAATGTTGATTGCAGCCAGGGAAACTATGGACTGTTGATTGCAGCCAGGGAAACTATGGAATGTTCATTGCAGCCAATGTTGATTGCAGTCAGGAAAACTATGAAATGTTGAGGGTAAAAATATATATGTATTTTGTTTGGGGAAGGTCATACCTGTTTAAAAATATCAGTGGTTCACTGTCCATTTCTCTGGCCCGTACAACAGTCGTTACCCTGGAAATGATTAGAAAATATTAAAGGCATACTGGTACATTTATTCCTATTTAAAAATAAGATATAAAAATTATAAAATAAGTATTACGCAGAACCAGTATTACACAAAACCAGTATTACACAGAACCAGTATTACACAAAACCACTATTACACAAAACCAGTATTACACAGAACCAATATTACACAAAACCAGTATTACACAGAACCAATATTACACAAAACCAGTATTAAACAGAACCACTATTACACAGAACCAGTATTACACAAAACCAGTATTACACACAACCAGTATTACACAGAACCACTATTACACAGAACCAGTATTACACACAACCACTATTACACAGAACCACTATTACACAGAACCACTATTACACAGAACCAGTATTACACAAAACCAGTATTACACACAACCACTATTACACAGAACCACTATTACACACAACCACTATTACACAGAACCAGTATTACACAAAACCAGTATTACACACAACCAGTATTACACAAAACAAACACAAGTTCCTTTAAAATAACAGTTCTTAAAACAAACACAAGTTCCTTTAAAATAACAGTTCTTAAAACAAACACAAGTTCCTTTAAAATAACAGTTCTTAAAACAAACACTAGTTCCTATAAAATAACAGTTCTTAAAACAAACACTAGTTCCTATAAAATAACAGTTCTTAAAACAAACACTAGTTCCTATAAAATAACAGTTCTTAAAACAAACACTAGTTCCTATAAAATAACAGTTTTTCAAACAAACACTAGTTCCTATAAAATAACAGTTTTTCAAACAAACACTAGTTCCTATAAAATACTATCATAAACCTTGTTCCATTGGTAAACCTTGTTACTATGGTAATTCTTGTTATGGTGACCTCGTTACTACACCTTGTTACTATGATAAACCTTGTTACTATGATAAACCTTGTTCCAATGGTGAACCATGTTTCTATGGCAAACTTCATTACTATGATAATCCTTGTTACTATGATAATTCTTGTTATGGTAACCATGTTACTATGGTAAACCTTGTTACTATGGTAAACCTTGTTTCAATGGTAAAACTTGTTACTATGGCAAACCTCATTACTATGGTAATCCTTGTTACTATGGTAAATCTTGTTACTTTGGTAATCCTTGTTACTATGGTAGATCTCTTTACTAGCACTTTATCATCATTAATTGCACAATGTCACTGTGGCAATGTGACATCAGGTTTTAAGATTTGCCTACAGTCAAACCAGTGTTAAGCAGCTATTCGTGGGAAGTACAGAAAGTGTCTGCTTAGCACAGGTTACTGGTTAGAGGTTAATTATACAGGAAATGTCAGTTTGGTAATCTGAGAGTTGACTGTTTAGTACAGGTTGGTTGCTTAATAAAGGCGACTGCAAACACTGGCTTGACTGAATATAACTGTCGTACCTTCTCTCCGTTCGTCTGCATATAGACCTGGCAATATGAAGTGATGCTGAACACTTGCCTCCAGACTGAAATAATCATCTGTATTCAGCATTTTTATATACAAAATATTGTCGTATTGTCAATACATCATGCAATATAAGTATTTGTCTTTCTTTATTTTGGAATTTTTATTTTGCTGTTTTTCTTTGTGATAGAAAAAATTGTTCAAAATGCTACATTACATTAAATGGTGCTAAATTGTTTTGATTTCAGGACAATATAAATTATGGCGTGGATGAATTGTTCTGAAAGTGGCGGTCAGGACCTGTCAGGTATAAAACAGTGAGAATAAATATGGTATCATTGTTTATGTTTCTCTTTCTTAACTCAAGAAAACTGAGGGATCGGGCAGGTGATGGATGTGAGCTTTATTTTCTCAATAAAAATGAGGGGTCGGGCAGGGGAAGGGTGTGAGCTTTCTTTTCTCAAGAAAACTTAGGGTCAGGCAGGGGATGGGTGTGAGCTTTCTTTTCTCAATAAAAATGAGGGGTCGGGCAGGGGAAGGGTGTGAGCTTTCTTTTCTCAAGAAAACTGAGGGTCAGGCAGGGGATGGGTGTGAGCTTTCTTTACTCAATAAAAATGAGGGGTCGGGCAGGGGAAGGGTGTGAGCTTTATTTTCTCAATAAAATTAACACAAAATGCAGAGTAGATGACATACAAACAATACCAAGTATAACACAAAGTGTAGAGTAGATGACATATAATCAATACCAAGTATAACACAAAGTGTAGAGTAGATGACATATAATCACTACCAAGTATAACACAAAGTGTAGAGTAGATGACATATAATCACTACCAAGTATAACACAAAGTGCAGAGTAGATGACATATAATCAACCCAAGTATAACACAAAGTGTAGAGTAGATGACATATAATCAATACCAAGTATAACACAAAGTGTAGAGTAGATGACATATAATCAACACCAAGTATAACACAAAGTGTAGAGTAGATGACATATAATCAACACCAAGTATAACACAAAGTGCAGAGTAGATGACATATAATCACTACCAAGGTTAACACAAAGTGCAGAGTAGATGATATATAATCAATACCAAGTATAACACAAAGTGTAGAGTAGATGACATATAATCAATACCAAGTATAACACAAAGTGTAGAGTAGATGACATATAATCAATACCAAGTATAACACAAAGTGTAGAGTAGATGACATACAAACAATACCAAGTATAACACAAAGTGTAGAGTAGATGACATATAATCAATAACAAGTATAACACAAAGTGCAGAGTAGATGACATATAATCAACACCAAGTATAACACAAAGTGTAGAGTATATGACATATAATCACTACCAAGTATAACACAAAGTGTAGAGTAGATAATATACAATCAATACCAAGGTTAACACAAAGTGCAGAGTAGATGATATATAATCAATACCAAGTATAACACAAAGTGTAGAGTAGATGACATATAATCAATACCAAGTATAACACAAAGTGTAGAGTAGATGACATATAATCAATAACAAGTATAACACAAAGTGTAGAGTAGATGACATATAATCACTACCAAGTATAACACAAAGTGTAGAGTAGATGACATATAATCAATACCAAGTATAACACAAAGTGCAGAGTAGATGACATATAATCAACACCAAGTATAACACAAAGTGTAGAGTAGATGATATATAATCACTACCAAGTATAACACAAAGTGTAGAGTAGATGATATATAATCACTACCAAGTATAACACAAAGTGTAGAGTAGATGACATATAATCAACACCAAGTATAACACAAAGTGTAGAGTAGATGACATATAATCAATACCAAGTATAACACAAAGTGTAGAGTAGATGACATATAATCAACACCAAGTATAACACAAAGTGCAGAGTAGATGACATATAATCACTACCAAGTATAACACAAAGTGTAGAGTAGATGACATATAATCAATACCAAGTATAACACAAAGTGTAGAGTAGATGACATATAATCAACACCAAGTATAACACAAAGTGCAGAGTAGATGACATATAATCAACACCAAGTATAACACAAAGTGTAGAGTAGATGACATATAATCAATAACAAGTATAACACAAAGTGTAGAGTAGATGACATATAATCAATACCAAGGTTAACACAAAGTGTAGAGTAGATGACATATAATCAACACCAAGTATAACACAAAGTGTAGAGTAGATGACATATAATCAACACCAAGTATAACACAAAGTGTAGAGTAGATGACATATAATCAACACCAAGTATAACACAAAGTGTAGAGTAGATGACATATAATCAACACCAAGTATAACACAAAGTGTAGAGTAGATGACATATAATCAACACCAAGTATAACACAAAGTGTAGAGTAGATGACATATAATCAACACCAAGTATAACACAAAGTGTAGAGTAGATGACATATAATCAATACCAAGTATAACACAAAGTGTAGAGTAGATGACATATAATCACTACCAAGTATAACACAAAGTGTAGAGTAGATGACATATAATCAACACCAAGTATAACACAAAGTGTAGAGTAGATGACATATAATCAACACCAAGTATAACACAAAGTGCAGAGTAGATGACATATAATCACTACCAAGGTTAACACAAAGTGCAGAGTAGATGATATATAATCAATACCAAGTATAACACAAAGTGTAGAGTAGATGACATATAATCAATACCAAGTATAACACAAAGTGTAGAGTAGATGACATATAATCAATAACAAGTATAACACAAAGTGTAGAGTAGATGACATATAATCACTACCAAGTATAACACAAAGTGTAGAGTAGATGACATATAATCAACACCAAGTATAACACAAAGTGTAGAGTAGATGACATATAATCAACACCAAGTATAACACAAAGTGCAGAGTAGATGACATATAATCACTACCAAGGTTAACACAAAGTGCAGAGTAGATGATATATAATCAATACCAAGTATAACACAAAGTGTAGAGTAGATGACATATAATCAATACCAAGTATAACACAAAGTGTAGAGTAGATGACATATAATCACTACCAAGTATAACACAAAGTGTAGAGTAGATGACATATAATCACTACCAAGTATAACACAAAGTGTAGAGTAGATGACATATAATCAATACCAAGTATAACACAAAGTGTAGAGTAGATGACATATAATCACTACCAAGTATAACACAAAGTGTAGAGTAGATGACATATAATCAATACCAAGTATAACACAAACAGAGAGCAATAAAGCTCTCTTATTTCCATTGTGGTCTTTGTTTAAAGTTTAAACTTATTTATTTTACAACAATTGCGAAGCAAGTTCTAAGAACTTATATTAATCACTCTCGTTGGCGCGGATGAAAGTGTAAATGTGGTCATTTGTGTGGGAGGAAACAAGAGTACCCATAGAAAACCCACCTGTCCGATCTGGCGACCACCATGCCATCTCACATATTTCCCGGTCCGAGGATCGAACCCGGGTTGCATTCATGAGAAGCAAGCTCGTTAGCCACTGCGCTTATAGGACAGCCTCACAGGTAAAATGAATGAAAGTACAATACAAAAACACTAATTTGGTACTCACAGGTAAAATTAATGAAAGTACAATACTGAATAAAGCACTAATTTGGTACTCATGGGTAAAATGAACGAAAGTACAATACTGAATAAAGCACTAATTTGGTACTCACAGGTAAAATTAATAAAGTACAATACTGAATAAAGCACTAATTTGGTACTCACAGGTAAAATTAATGAAAGTACAATACTGAATAAAGCACTAATTTGGTACTCATGGGTAAAATGAATGAAAATACAATACTGAATAAAGCACTAATTTGGTACTCATGGGTAAAATGAATGAAAGTACAATACTGAATAAAGCACTAATTTGGTACTCACAGGTAAAATTAATGAAAGTACAATACTGAATAAAGCACTAATCTGGTACTCACAGGTAAAATTAATGAAAATACAATACTGAATAAAGCACTAATTTGGTACTCATGGGTAAAATGAACGAAAGTACAATACTGAATAAAGCACTAATTTGGTACTCATGGGTAAAATGAATGAAAATACAATACTGAATAAAGCACTAATTTGGTACTCATGGGTAAAATAAATGAAAATACAATACTGAATAAAGCACTAATTTGGTACTCATGGGTAAAATGAATGAAAGTACAATACTGAATAAAGCACTAATTTAGTACTCACAGGTAAAATTAATAAAGTACAATACTGAATAAAGCACTAATCTGGTACTCACAAGTAAAATTAAAGAAAGTACAATACTGAATAAAGCACTAATTTGGTACTCACAGGTAAAATGAAATTTTTCAGGGGAGGTAACTCCTGTGTATATTCGTCTATCCATGATTCCAGTCTTGGTACATAACTTTCACTGAAGGCCGTTAGTGCTACAATACAAACAGAGTATATTCCTTGAACTGCATGTATATTCCTTGAACTACATGTATATTCCTTGAACTACATGTATATTCCTTGAACTACATATATATTCCTTGAACTATATGTATATTCCTTGAACTGTGTGTATATTCCTTGAACTGCATGTATATTCCTTGAACTGCGGGTATATTCCTTGAACTGCATGTATATTCCTTGAACTACATGTATATTCCTTGAACTACATGTATATTCCTTGAACTGCGTGTATATTCCTTGAACTGCGTGTATATTCCTTGAACTGCGTGTATATTCCTTGAACTGCGTGTATATTCCTTGAACTGCATGTATATTCCTTGAACTACACGTATATTCCTTGAACTACACATATATTCTTTCAACTACATGTATATTCCTTGAACTACATGTATATTCCTTCAACTGCATGTATATTCCTTCAACTGCATGTATATTCCTTCAACTACACATATTCCTTCAACTACATGTATATTCCTTCAACTACATGTATTTTCCTTGAACTACATTTATATTCCTTCAACTGCATGTATATTCCTTCAACTACACATATATTCCTTCAACTACATGTATATTCCTTCAACTACATGTATTTTCCTTGAACTACATGTATATTCCTTCAACTACATGTATTTTCCTTGAACTACATGTATATTCCTTCAACTACATGTATTTTCCTTGAACTACATGTATATTCCTTCAACTGCATGTATATTCCTTGAACTGCATGTATATTCCTTCAACTACAAATATATTCCTTGAACTACACGTATATTCCTTCAACTACACATATATTCCTTCAACTACATGTATATTCTTTCAACTACATGTATATTCCTTGAACTACACATATATTCCTTCAACTACATGTATATTCCTTGAACTACACATATATTCCTTCAACTACATGTATATTCCTTCAACTACATGTATATTCCTTGAACTACACATATATTCCTTCAACTACATGTATATTCCTTCAACTACATGTATTTTCCTTGAACTACATGTATATTCCTTCAACTACACATATATTCCTTCAACTACACGTATATTCCTTCAACTATGTGTATATTCCTTGAACTACATATATATTCCTTCAACTACACGTATATTCCTTCAACTACATGTATATTCCTTCAACTACACATATATTCCTTCAACTACATGTATATTCCTTCAACTACATGTATTTTCCTTGAACTACATGTATATTCCTTCAACTGCATGTATATTCCTTCAACTACACATATATTCCTTGAACTACACGTATATTCCTTCAACTACATGTATATTCCTTGAACTACATGTATATTCCTTCAACTGCATGTATATTCCTTCAACTACACATATATTCCTTGAACTACATGTATATTCCTTGAACTACATGTATATTCCTTCAACTGCATGTATATTCCTTGAACTACACATATATTCCTTGAACTACATGTATATTCCTTGAACTACACATATATTCCTTCAACTACACATATATTCCTTCAACTACACATATATTCCTTGAACTACATGTATATTCCTTCAACTACACATATATTCCTTCAACTACACATATATTCCTTCAACTACACATATATTCCTTCAACTACACATATATTCCTTCAACTACACATATATTCCTTCAACTACACATATATTCCTTCAACTACACATATATTCCTTCAACTGCATGTATATTCCTTGAACTACATGTATATTCCTTGAACTACATGTATATTCCTTCAAGTACACGTATATTCCTTGAACTACATATATATTCCTTCAACTACATGTATATTCCTTCAACTACATATATATTCCTTCAACTACATATATATTCCTTCAACTACATGTATATTCCTTCAACTACGTATATTCCTTCAACTACATGTATATTCCTTCAACTACATGTATATTCCTTGAACTACACATATATTCCTTCAACTACATGTATATTCCTTCAACTACATGTATTTTCCTTGAACTACATGTATATTCCTTCAACTACACATATATTCCTTCAACTACACGTATATTCATTCAACTATGTGTATATTCCTTGAACTACATATATATTCCTTCAACTACACGTATATTCCTTCAACTACATGTATATTCCTTCAATTACATGTATTTTCCTTGAACTACATGTATATTCCTTCAACTGCATGTATATTCCTTCAACTACACATATATTCCTTGAACTACACGTATATTCCTTCAACTACACGTATATTCCTTGAACTACATGTATATTCCTTCAACTACATGTATATTCCTTCAACTACATGTATATTCCTTGAAATACATATATATTCCTTCAACTACATGTATATTCCTTCAACTACGTATATTCCTTCAACTACATGTATATTCCTTCAACTACATGTATATTCCTTGAACTACATGTATTTTCCTTGAACTGCATGTATATTCCTTCAACTACATGTATATTCCTTGAACTACATGTATATTCCTTCAACTATGTGTATATTCCTTCAACTACATGTATTTTCCTTGAACTACATGTATATTCCTTCAACTGCATGTATATTCCTTCAACTACACATATATTCCTTCAACTACATGTATATTCCTTCAACTACATGTATTTTCCTTGAACTACATGTATATTCCTTCAACTGCATGTATATTCCTTGAACTGCATGTATATTCCTTGAACTACACATATATTCCTTGAACTACACGTATATTCCTTCAACTACACATATATTCCTTCAACTACATGTATATTCCTTCAACTACATGTATATTCCTTCAAATACATGTATATTCCTTCAACTACATATATTCTAGTTAATACTAAGAGACAAACTAATTAGCTTCTCTTTAAAATTAAAACTTATAATAATCTTCACTTTATTTAGATACCATGTGTAGGGACTGGTGTTGCATGTATCTACGTGTACTTATATTTGTGTTTATGCATGTATCTACGTGTACTTACATTTGTGTTTATGCATGTATCTACGTGTACTTACATTTGTGTTTATGCATGTATCTACGTGTACTTACATTTGTGTTTATGCATGTATCTACGTGTACTTATATTTGTGTTTATGCATGTATCTATGTGTACTTATATTTGTGTTTATGCATGTATCTATGTGTACTTACATTTGTGCTTATGCATGTATCTACATGTACTTATATTTGTGTTTATGCATGTATCTATGTGTACTTACATTTGTGCTTATGCATGTATCTACATGTACTTATTTGTGTTTATGCATGTATCTATGTGTACTTACATTTGTGTTTATGCATGTATCTACGTGTACTTATATTTGTGTTTATGCATGTATCTATGTGTACTTACATTTGTGTTTATGCATGTATCTACGTGTATTTATATGTGTGTTTATGCATGTATCTACGTGTACTTACATTTGTGTTTATGCATGTATCTACATGTACTTATATTTGTGTTTATGCATGTATCTATGTGTACTTACATTTGTGTTTATGCATGTATCTACGTGTACTTATATTTGTGTTTATGCATGTATCTATGTGTACTTACATTTTGTGTTTATGCATGTATCTACGTGTACTTACATTTGTGTTTATGCATGTATCTATGTGTACTTACATTTGTGTTTATGCATGTATCTACGTGTATTTATATTTGTGTTTATGCATGTATCTATGTGTACTTACATTTGTGTTTATGCATGTATCTACGTGTATTTATATGTGTGTTTATGCATGTATATACGTGTACTTACATTGTGTTTATGCATGTATCTACGTGTACTTACATTTGTTTATGCATGTATCTACGTGTACTTACATTTGTGTTTATGCATGTATCTACGTGTACTTACATTTGTGTTTATGCATGTATCTACGTGTACTTACATTTGTGTTTATGCATGTATCTACGTGTACTTATATTTGTGTTTATGCATGTATCTACGTGTACTTACATTTGTGTTTATGCATGTATCTACGTGTACTTACATTTGTGTTTATGCATGTATCTACGTGTACTTACATTTGTGTTTATACATGTATCTACGTGTACTTACATTTGTGTTTATGCATGTATCTACGTGTACTTACATTTGTGTTATGCATGTATCTACGTGTACTTATATTTGTGTTTATGCATGTATCTACGTGTACTTACATTTGTGTTTATGCATGTATCTATGTGTACGTACATTTGTGCTTATGCATGTATCTACGTGTATGTATATGTGTGTTTATGCATGTATCTATGTGTACTTATATTTGTGTTTATGCATGTATCTACGTGTACTTACATTTGTGTTTATGCATGTATCTATGTGTACTTACATTTGTGTTTATGCATGTATCTACGTATACTTACATTTGTGTTTTTGCATGTATCTACGTGTACTTATATTTGTGTTTATGCATGTATCTACGTGTACTTATATTTGTGTTTATGCATGTATCTATGTGTACTTACATTTGTGCTTATGCATGTATCTACGTGTATTTATATTTGTGTTTATGCATGTATCTACGTGTACTTATATTTGTGTTTATGCATGTATCTACGTGTACTTACATTTGTGTTTATGCATGTATCTACATGTACTTACATTTGTGTTTATGCATGTATCTACGTGTACTTACATTTGTGTTTTGCATGTATCTACGTGTACTTATATTTGTGTTTATGCATGTATCTACGTGTACTTACATTTGTGTTTATGCATGTATCTACGTGTACTTACATTTGTGTTTATGCATGTATCTACGTGTACTTATATTTGTGTTTATGCATGTATCTACGTGTACTTACATTTGTGTTTATGCATGTATCTACGTGTACTTACATTTGTGTTTATGCATGTATCTACATGTACTTACATTTGTGTGTATGCATGTATCTACGTGTACTTACATTTGTGTTTATGCATGTATCTACGTGTACTTACATTCGTGTGTATGCATGTATCTACGTGTACTTACATTTGTGTTTATGCATGATCTACGTGTACTTACATTTGTGTTTATGCATGTATCTACGTGTACTTACATTTGTGTTTTTCTCGTGCTGAAGACTTGGGTGTTGCAACATTTGAACTGACATCTTGTAGTATACACTGAATCTACAGCAATGAAAGAATGTTATAGATGTGTCTCCTGATGCAAATACCACATATAACAGTAGTCAAACAAAGGGAAACAATACCACATACACATTGATACATCAGTAGTCAAACAAAGGGAAACAATACCACATACATATTGATACATCAGTGGACAAACAAAGGGAAACAATACCACATACACATTGATACAACAGTAGTCAAACAAAGGGAAACAATACCACATACACATTGATACATCAGTGGTCAAACAAAGGGAAACAATACCACACACACATTGATACATCAGTGGTCAAACAAAGGGAAACAATACCACATACATATTGATACAACAGTAGTCAAACAAAGGGAAACAATACCACATACACATTGATACATCAGTAGTCAAACAAAGGGAAACAATACCACACACACATTGATACATCAGTAGTCAAACAAAGGGAAACAGCTGCAATAAGTATTACCATTTGACCCACAATGCACTTGCATTGTTTGTAAGCATTCAGCCTCTAACCACAGTGTGACTGATCTCCCCTTAAATATTGTTATTTATTAGTTCCTTTTAGTATGATGGTTAAAGTCATAGATTATTTTAATCTTTACCCGTGTTGGATGTTAAGGTTTAGCATTAAAGAAATTAAACCACTAAACTTAACATGTACGTGGTCTTTACTTTTAAATATCAATCCACATCAATATGAGTAAATTGTCATATTCCAATGACCTCATCACTTTATAGTATATTCATACGCCATTCATGCTGACAAAATTCGTAAAGTGCATCGAAAGCATAAGAAAGGTGAGAACATAAATCTACCTCCTCCATAGAGTTACAGGAAATCCCACCCTTACAGTACCCTCAGGTAGAGTTACAGGAAATCCCACCCTTACAGTTCCCTCAGGTAGAGTTACAGGAAATCCCACCCTTACAGTTCCCTCAGGTAGAGTTACAGGAAATCCCACCCTTACAGTTCCCTCAGGTAGAGTTACAGGAAATCCCACCCTTACAGTTCCCTCAGGTAGAGTTACAGGAAATCCCACCCTTACAGTTCCCTCAGGTAGAGTTACAGGAAATCCCACCCTTACAGTTCCCTCAGGTAGAGTTACAGGAAATCCCACCCTTACAGTTCCCTCAGGTAGAGTTACAGGAAATCCCACCCTTACAGTTCCCTCAGGTAGAGTTACAGGAAATCCCACCCTTACAGTTCCCTCAGGTAGAGTTACAGGAAATCCCACCCTTACAGTTCCCTCAGGTAGAGTTACAGGAAATCCCACCCTTACAGTTCCCTCAGGTAGAGTTACAGGAAATCCCACCCTTACAGTTCCCTCAGTTACAGATAAGGAAATCCCACCCTTACATTTCCCTCAGTTACAGATAAGGAAATCCCACCCTTACAGTTCCCTCAGTTACAGGTAAGGAAATCCCACCCTTACAGTTCCCCTCAGTTACAGATAAGGAAATCCCACCCTACAGTTCCCTCAGGTAGGATTATTGGCAACACTTGTATGTGCTAGATTAATTTTATCCATTGGTTATGAATGGAGATACAGTATTATATAAACGTATGTCTCTAAGGAGGTGGGGTAGATAAGTTGACATTATACATTGGTTATGTATGGAGATACAGTATTATATAAACGTATGTCTCTATGGAGGTGGGGTAGATAAGTTGACATTATACATTGGTTATGTATGGAGATACAGTATTATATAAACGTATGTCTCTATGGAGGTGGGGTAGATAAGTTGACATTATACATTGGTTATGTATGGAGATACAGTATTATATAAACGTATGTCTCTATGGAGGTGGGGTAGATAAGTTGACATTATACATTGGTTATGTATGGAGATACAGTATTATATAAACGTATGTCTCTATGGAGGTGAGGTAGATAAGCCGACATTATCCATTGATTATGAATGGAGATACAGTATTATATAAACATATGTCTCTATGGAGGTGGGGTAGATAAGTTGACATTATACATTGGTTATGTATGGAGATACAGTATTATATAAACGTATGTCTCTATGGAGGTGGGGTAGATAAGTTGACATTATACATTGGTTATGTATGGAGATACAGTATTATATAAACATATGTCTCTATGGAGGTGGGGTAGATAAGTTGACATTATACATTGGTTATGAATGGAGATACAGTATTATATAAACATATGTCTCTATGGAGGTGGGGTAGATAAGTTGACATTATACATTGGTTATGAATGGAGATACAGTAGCATATACATTATCACTTTTTCTTCAAGTGGAAAAATAAAACTAGAGAGATTGCAAGGGGCAGGCAATTAGAAGAGAATGTAAGGGACAGGGGATTGGAAGAGATTGAAAGAGGCAGGGGATTGGAAGAGATTGAAAGGGGCAGAGGATTGGAAGATATTGAAATGGGCAGGCTATTGGAAGATATTGTAAATGGCAGGCTATTGGAAGAGATTGTAAATGGCAGGCTATTGGAAGATATTGTAATTGGCAAACTATTGGAAGAGATTGTAAATGGCAGGCAATTGGAAGAGATTGTAAATGGCAGACTATTGGAAGAGATTGTAAATTGCAGGCTATTGGAATAGATTAAAAGGGGCAGGCAATTGGAAGAGATTAAAAGGGGCAGATGATTGGAAGAGATTAAAAGGGGCAGGCAATTAGAAGATATTGTAAATGGCAGACTATTGGAAGAGATTGTAAATGGCAGGCTATTGGAAGAGATTGTAAATGGCAGACCATTGGAAGAGATAGTAAATGGCAGGCTATTGGAAGAGATTGTAATTGGCAAACTATTGGAAGAGATTGTAAATGGCAGGCAATTGGAAGAGATTGTAAATGGCAGACTATTTGAAGAGATTGTAAATGGCAAACTATTGGAAGAGATTGAAAGGGGCAGGCGATTGGAAGAGATTGAAAGGGGCAGGTGATTGGAAGAGATTGAAAGAGGCAAGGCAGAGGATTGGAAGAGATTGCATGGGGGCAGGGGATTGGAAGAGATTGCATGGAGCAGGTGATGCTCGGGACACTCACAAACAGTACGGGACACTCACATGCAGCATGCGACCCTCACATACAGCATGGGACACTCACAAACAGCACGAGACACTCACATACAGCATGGGACACTCGCATACAGCACAGGACACTCACATACAGCACGGGACACTCACATACAGCACGGGACACTCGCATACAACATGGGACATTCGCATACAGCACGGGACACTCACATACAGCATGATACACTCACATACAACACGGGACACCCGCATACAGCACGGGACATTCACATACATCACAAGACACTCGCATACAGCTCGGGACACCCGCATACAGCACGGGACATCCACATACAGCACGAGACACTCGCATACAGCACGAGACACTCGCATACAGCATGGGACACTCACATACAACACAGGACACTCACATACAGCACAGGACACTCACATACAGCATGGGACACTCACATACAGCACAGGACACTCACATACAGCACAGGACACTCACATACAGCATGGGACACTCACATACAGCACAGGACACTCACATACAGCACAGGACACTCACATACAGTGTAATTTTCGTATTTGTGCATAGGAATATGACTTACGATCAAGAAATGTTTCCCTCAGAAATATGTAGTGCATTCTGGTGCATTTATAAAAGAGGGACACAGTGTGTGAATCTTTGGGAGAGCATCTGACACAAAACTATTTTTTGGGAAATTTTAAAGATGGAATAGGGGGTCTGAATCTGCTAGTGATACATATACCAACCTCTTCTAATCTGTCCACAAATGGGTGACCTGCCTCTTTGCAGAACTCATTGGCTAACCTGTTATTTATAAACAAACACAAATATATTAACAATCCAACATTCTTCTACTATGATCTCATTTGCAGAAGTTGCAGTTCATTTTCCATAGAACAACCTTGCCCTTGTAGACAAGGTTTTTCTAAGGCCACACAATGTGATTGTTGACATATGTCACGTCGTCATGAATAATGTGAATTGTGACATAATGTTAGAATGTACACTGTGATGAGATGTTAGAATGTACACTGTGATGAGATGTTAGAACGTACACTGTGATGAGATGTTAGAACGTACACTGTGATGAGATGTTAGAACGTACACTGTGATGAGATGTTAGAACGTACACTGTGATGAGATGTTAGAATGTACACTGTGATGAGATGTTAGAACTAGGGATGGCAAAGAACTTTCGACTATTCGAATATTCGCTCTAACGTCCGAATATCCGAATACTATTCCAGTATTCGAATATTCAGTAAAAAATTATATAATATTTGCAAAAATGATATAAACTGTCATAAATCCGATACGTTGCTTTCTTTTACAATTTGAAGCCATCATAAAACCTTCCAATACAAAAGAAATTGCCCCAGGATGTTTGAATAAACAATGTTGTGGTCAATTGTCAATTGACACTCTGCCATGTAATTGGATAATTATAGGTGCTAAGGTATTTAATTATGATGTCAAAACTGTTTAGACGAGAAAATTCCTTTGAAATATTACAGACAAGTTGCAACATCCACCCCGTGTTTCTTAAATTTATAATTAACTGCTGCACTATATACACGTGATGTATATTTGTGCGTGGGTATACAGTGTAGTCCAGTGGTAACACGCTGAACTGGTAATCCAGGGATCGCAGGTTCGATCCCCCGTCTGACGCTAATAAAATTAACAGTCTTTCAGATGGGACGTTAAACCGAGGTCTCGTGTCGGTGCTTTACACCGTGCATGTAAAAGAACCAGATGAGACTCTGGAATGGGTCTCTGTCTGTATCATTGCACTATCCTCCAAAATCTAAAATGACTAATCTCTTCAGGAGGCGTCGCTCATATGAGCAACAGGTAGCATTTAGACGCTACGTATACAGTCAACAGTACTTTGATAAAAAATCCCCAATAATTCTAATACTTTAATAATAACCTTGAATAAATTACAGCAGAGTGTGATCCCAAAGAAGTCTAAAATCGCTAACGTTAAAGTTCCGTTTCTCTCTTGTTGAAATAATAAAATAATGATAATCTTGATCCTAACCCTTCTATTTAATCTTATAAATCTAATCTAAAATAATAGGCCTATATGTCCCTCCCGAACGAAAGCTAAAATCATAATGACTCTCCGACCCAAACTACCAGAATATGGTCGACCGACCCAAAATTGGTCGAACGTTCCAAAATCGCTAAGCGACACCACACTAGCGAAGGAACAAAAATGGCGGATGCAATCTCTTCCAATAGTCTGCCATTTACAATCTCTTCTAATCACCTGCCCCAAAAATGGCGGATATCAATATTACCCAAAAGTACTATATAAAATACGATCTTTATGATGTTGTCCTCAAAAAAATGCTGCCCACTCAGTCATACGTTTGGAAAGACTACAATCGCACAGCGAATAAGAAAACTGCTAGGTGCAAATTGGATGTAACAGATTCGGGTACAATATCAATCTGAATAATCATTTGAAAAACAAACACACTTCAACGGAAAGCAGTTCAAGTGACATCGGCTTCATTTGTGAAAACGCCCATAAATGTACAGTGGCCGATAACAATAACTGAATGAATCGCCGTCATATTTGCATGGCCTTACAGGAAGAAGATGACGTTTAGTAATTTAAAAGTAGCTTAATTTGGCATTTCTTATAAGAGTTTGAGTGATTTTGAGTTTTTAATAGAATTAAACCGAATATTCGAATATTCGAATACCTTACTGATCGGATATTCGGATTGTGAAATCGCTATTCGTTGCCATCCCTAGTTAGAACATACACTTTGATGAGATGTTAGAACGTACACTGTGATGAGGTGTTAGAACATTTACTTTTCCAACAACTGCTGTTAATCTCCCGCTTTCAGATTTTTAACTTTCTGTGCAAATTTAAACATTTGCAAAAAGAGAACAACTGTAAACATTTCCCAGCAACCTCTGGTGGAATGGTTTACCAGTAACCTCTGGTGGAATGGTTTACCAGTAACCTCTGGTGGAACGGCTTTCCAGTAACCTCTGGTGGAATGGTTTCCCAGTAACCACTGGTAGAATGGTTTTTCCCTTAAAAGTCTATAGAGGAAGGGTTTCCTTGTAACCTCTGGTGGAATGGTTTCCCAGTAACCTCTATAGAGGAACGGCTTCCCAGTAACCTCTATAGAGGAATGGCTTCCCAGTAACCTCTGGTGGAATGGCTTCCCAGTAACCTCTGGTGGAACAGCTTCCCAGTAACCACTGGTGGAATGGTTTCCCTTAAACCTGCATAGAGGAAAGGTTTCCCAGTAACCTCTAGTGGTACGGTTTCCCTTAAACCTCTATAGAGGAAAGGTTTCCATGTAACCTCTGGTGGAACAGTTTCCCGTAGACCTCTATAGAGGAAAGGTTTCCCAGTAACCTCTGGTGGAACAGTTTCCCGTAGACCTCTATAGAGGAAAGGTTTCCCAGTAACCTCTGGTGGAACAGTTTCCCGTAGACCTCTATAGAGGAAAGGTTTCCCAGTAACCTCTGGTGGAACAGTTTCCCGTAGACCTCTATAGAGGAAAGGTTTCCCAGTAACCTCTGGTGGAACAGTTTCCCGTAGACCTCTATAGAGGAAAGGTTTCCCAGTAACCTCTGGTGGAACAGTTTCCCGTAGACCTCTATAGAGGAAAGGTTTCCCAGTAACCTCTATGGAGGAAAGGTTTCCCAGTAACCTCTATGGAGGAAGGGCTTTAGTTGTCTGTTCATCCAACGATTAATGACTCCCTCTTTTTATGGGGGACTATGTCACCTGAAACTGATCAACTCCGATATAAACGTATGTCACCTGAAACTGAATAACTCTGATATAAACGTATGCACCGGAAACTGAATAACTCTGATATAAACGTATGCACCGGAAACTGAATAACTCCGATATAAATGTATGCACCAGAAACTGAATAACTCCGATATAAACGTATGCACCGGAAACTGAATAACTCCGATATAAACGTATACATATCTTACATAAATTGTATTCTGTATCAGCTTTAGATTTCTGTATTAAATGTACAACGTTTAGCTTTCTTGATTTGTCTATGTACAGTTTATATAACATACGCCTTGCAGTCTGTCACCGAATCCTCATGCAGATAAACAAATTCTGGCATAGAATAATAGACCGTAACATGCAAATGAGATTCTTTTTTCTTATGTTCATTTTGTGAAATTAAAAAATATGTTTTTCTAATAGCCTGTAATGCAAACTGACTGTCGCTGTACATTAATTACCGAAATGCACAATTTTAAACCAACAACATAGAGGATATTTGTGTTTATTAGTGTAAGATATATAGGATATTTGTGTTTATTAGTGTAAGATATAGAGGATATTTGTGTTTATTTGTGTAAGATATAGAGGATATTTGTGTTTATTAGTGTAAGATATAGAGGATATTTGTGTTTATTAGTGTAAGATATAGAGGATATTTGTGTTTATTAGTGTAAGATATAGAGGATATTTGTGTTTATTAGTGTAAGATATAGAGGATATTTGTGTTTATTAGTGTAAGATATAGAGGATATTTGTGTTTATTGGTGTAAGATATAGAGGATATTTGTGTTTATTGGTGTAAGATATAGAGGATATTTGTGTTTATTGGTGTAAGATATAGAGGATATTTGTGTTTATTGGTGTAAGATATAGAGGATATTTGTGTTTATTGGTGTAAGATATAGAGGATATTTGTGTTTATTGGTGTAAGATATAGAGGATATTTGTGTTTATTAGTGTAAGATATAGAGGATATTTGTGTTTATTAGTGTAAGATATAGAGGATATTTGTGTTTATTGGTGTAAGATATAGAGGATATTTGTGTTTATTGGTGTAAGATATAGAGGATATTTGTGTAGGATAGGATTTTATTTCATTGAGTGATCACCATTATTCGTATTTCCACAAGATGATATAAAATGCTATCTTACACTAATAAACACAAATAATCTTTTTCTTTTATGATTTCCAATGACTTTGTGGCTAATATAATATTTGTTGTCAAATTATCATCTAACCGCGCAGGAATACGAAACGCAACCGATTGCTGTCCAATTAGCATAGTGGTTAGCGCGCTCTCGCTTCTCACCAATGCAACCCGGGTTCGATCCTCAGACAGGGAAGTATGTGAGATGGTAAGGTGGTCGCCAGATCGGACAGGTGGGTTTTCTCCTGGTACTCCGGTTTCCTCCCACATGAATGACCACATTTACGCTTTCACCCGCGCCAACGAGAGTGATTAATATGTTATTAAAACTTGCTTCACAATCGTTGTAAAATAAATAAAGTTTAAACCTTGTTAGAGAAAATGCGGTATAAGATGGAGTTTTATTTCACTGAGAAAAGTCTATCATTCATTGGAAAGCATAAAAGAAAATTGAATTCTTACCCAATGGCTGATGTTAGTTCATCAGTGCTATCTAGTTCATCAATTCTTACCCTATGGCTGATGTTAGTTCATCAGTGCTATCTAGTTCATCAATTCTTACCCAATGGCTGATGTTAGTTCATCAGTGCTACCTAATGCTTCAAATACTATATCGTCCTTTCTCCGTCTCTCTCCAGTAAATGTGGCTGATGTCCCTAAAAGCAAATAGTTTTGGATATTGAGTAAATTAAATATCAAAGCACTGAAGTTAGCAATAAATGTAATGCAGATTAACCCAGATTAAGATAGCTCATGGTGAGATATAGAGGTATAGACATATATATATATATATATAGACATCGAGGATACAGGATATGCGTTAAAAATATGGCAGTACGTTAGTTTTTATTCAGATAAGATCAAACATCATCATGTACACAATGTAGTTTTTATGAACTATATTAGTTTTTGCCACACATTTGCCAAATTTGACTGTAAGAATTAACGTGGTAAGTTGACGCAATTTTTTATTTATAAAAATATAATTATGATGTTTGTTTGCCATTTACAGAATGCATTCCTTGTGTTGCTTGTTCGATGTTGCAAATAAATATCGTGAACCCGAGCAGCGACTCCGTTATCATTCATGGACTTTAACTCTTATTTCAATAAATAATATGGACAGAAGACCCATACTATGTACACTAATGGAGAGGACTGGTACAACTGTAAAAATGAACGTGGTAAGTAATTGTACTCACCCTTGTCACCAGTTCTTGTATAGATCTTCAAACACCGTTTGCATTGTGAAGTGCTACATTTCGGTTGTCTGAAAAATTGAGAGAATTTTGCAGTGCAATTCAGGAAAATAAATAATAATTTGGGATTGGTTGGTCTTGCCGAAATCGTAGGACCTGACTGGTATAATACATGCATAATGATTGATCTGACTGGTATAATACATGCATAATGATTGATCTGACTGGTATAATACATGCATAATGATTGATCTGACTGGTATAATACATGCATAATGATTGATCTGACTGGTATAATACATGCATAATGATTGATCTGACTGGTATAATACATGCATAATGATTGATCTGACTGGTATAATACATGCATAATGATTGATCTGACTGGTATAATACATGCATAATGATTGATCTGACTGGTATAATACATGCATAATGATTGATCTGACTGGTATAATACATGCATAATGATTGATCTGACTGGTATAATACATGCATAATGATTGATCTGACTGGTATAATACATGCATAATGATTGATCTGACTGGTATAATACATGCATAATGATTGATCTGACTGGTATAATACATGTATAATGATTGATCTGACTGGTGTATAATACATGCATAATGATTGATCTGACTGGTGTATAATACATGTATAATGATTGATCTGACTGGTGTATAATACATGCATAATGATTGATCTGACTGGTGTATAATACATGCATAATGAATGATCTGACTGGTGTATAATACATGTATAATGATTGATCTGACTGGTGTATAATACATGCATAATGATTGACCTGACTGGTGTATAATACATGCATAATGATTGATCTGACTGGTGTATAATACATGCATAATGATTGATCTGACTGGTATAATACATGCATAATGATTGATCTGACTGGTGTATAATACATGCATAATGATTGATCTGACTGGTGTAATACATGCATAATGATTGATCTGACTGGTGTAATACATGCACAATGATTGATCTGACTGGTATAATACATGCATAATGATTGACCTGACTGTTATAATACATGCATAATGATTGATCTGACTGGTGTATAATACATGCATAATGATTGATCTGACTGTATAATACATGCATAATGATTGATCTGACTGGTATAATACATGCATAATGATTGATCTGACTGGTATAATACATGCATAATGATTGATCTGACTGGTGTATAATACATGCATAATGATTGATCTGACTGGTGTATAATACATGTATAATGATTGATCTGACTGGTATAATACATGCATAATGATTGATCTGACTGGTATAATACATGCATAATGATTGATCTGACTGGTATAATACATGTATAATGATTGATCTGACTGGTGTATAATACATGCATAATGATTGACCTGACTGGTATAATACATGCATAATGATTGACCTGACTGGTGTATAATACATGTATAATGATTGATCTGACTGGTGTATAATACATGCATAATGATTGATCTGACTGGTGTATAATACATGCATAATGATTGATCTGACTGGTGTAATACATGCATAATGATTGATCTGACTGGTGTATAATACATGCATAATGATTGATCTGACTGGTGTATAATACATGCCTAATGATTGATCTGACTGGTGTATAATACATGCATAATGATTAGGGATGTCAACGAGTACTCGAGTACTCGAGTACTCGATCGAACGTCCGAGTATCGAATACTTTTCAGATAATCGAGTACTCGGTTAAAAAAATTAAAATCAACAAATCTTTATTTTGCGTAAATACGGAGTTGCCTGTGAACAAATGTGATCAGTGGGATTAGCGAAACTTCCGCTGTACCAAACAATGCAAAATACAGCGTGTCATGGTGATTAACAATACCTGTATATCACACAGAGCCGGCTACAGTGACCGAATAATTAAGGTGTTGATTCAACTTAATTGGGAAGCGTAAGTTTGATGCAAATTGTTGTATCATTGTCGTCACTACTGAGGCGGGTCGTCCGATTGTCTGTCGTGTGAATGGCAGCTTTTGTCTGGTGGTCGGAACTTGTTTTGATGTTATTATTGACACTTAATTGATTACTCAATTTAGAACTTTAAGCAGCTACCCATAGCAGGGCAATACCGATATAGTTGTTAAATAATAAATATCGTAACGTTTGTCATTAACGTTAACGCTGTTTAACTCAACTGTGAAGAGATCTTTAGAATATAATAGTAATATAAGTGAATTGTGAGAATGCCTCCACCTAAATCTGTGGTATGGAAGTACTTTGAAAGACTTGACAAGACTGTTTCTTGCAAGTTGTGCGATGCCAGTCTGACATTTACTGGTGGCACTACCAACCTGCATAATCATCTGAGGCTGAAGCATCCAGCAGAAGGCCTCACCTCTGATTGACGAGACAAGAAGCATAATCCACGGTAACGGTAACCGAGTACTCGATCGAATACCTTTCCGAGTACTCGAGTACCAAAATCACTACTCGTTGACATCCCTAATAATGATTGATCTGACTGGTGTATAATACATGTGTGTGGATAATTGATGGATGTGTGTGGATAATTGATGGATGTGTGTGGATAATTGATGGATGTGTGTGGATAATTGATGGATATGTGTGGATAATTGATGGATGTGTGTGGATAATTGGTGGATGTGTGTGGATAATTGGTGGATGTGTGTGGATAATGCATGGATGTGTGTGGATAATTAATAGATGTGTGTGGATAATTCATGGATGTGTGTGGATAATTCATGGATGTGTTTTGTCACTGTAAATAATATGTGGTGAAGTATTTATTTCTGAAATAAGAAAGTGGAAGTGTTTCTTCAATCGGGCAGCGATCAAACAATCTTTCACCATTCACCTAAAATGAATATTGTAAACAAAACATGACTGTCTTCTATTTCTACTTTTTCTACGTTATATCGATTATTTTCCATGTGACAAACAGCAGGATAACAAGGAACCTAGGTAGAAATCAAATAGAGTGGTGGAACCTATGCTCAGCGTATTCCTATGCTCGGCGTATTTTCCATTTGCATCCGTATTTAAAATATTTATATAGACTAATTTCTAGGCTATTTTCGCTGACAGAGCCGTATATATCAGTAGGCTGATGCAACTGTCACGTGACTGGTCCAGCAGATGAATATAAACAGGCAAATTATTGGGAGAATATTTCCACCGAAACTGTTACGGTGTATGAGCAATTCGAATTTTATAAATCAACACCTAACCCCGAAAAATAGTTTCTATACTATTTCTGATTAAGACCAATACATGTTTTTACTCAATGATGTACTATATCAAAATAAGATATTCAACAAGTTATGGTGGATAAATAAAAAATAACAAGTAAACCATGCATAGGTGCCCTGAAGTATTCAGTTCCCCATATAAACGGGTGCTGACCGACATCGTTGCGATAGCAGCTGTATTGAGCAGCAAGGTCACGTGATGAAACTAAAACTGCCAACAAGAGTGTTTTTGAAAGTTATTTTCACGACTTAAGAAAATAATAATATACGGCAAGTGCTATTAACATTTTATACTGGTCATTATATGTGGACTTTACACCGATCATAGGTTCCACCATTCTATATGTGGTCTTTACACCGAGCATAGGTTCCACCACTCTATATATGGGCTTTACGCTGAGCATAGGTTCCATCACTCTATATGTGGGCTTTACGCTGAGCATAGGTTCCACCACTCTATATGTAGGATTTACACCGATCATAGGTTCCACAACTCTATATGTGGGCTTTACGCCCAGCATAGGTTCCATCACTATATATGTGGGCTTTACGCTGAGCATGGGTTCCACCACTCTATATGTGGGCTTTACGCTGAGCATAGGTTCCACCACTCTATATGTGGGCTTTACACTGAGCATAGGTTCCATCACTCTATATGTGGGCTTTACGCTGAGCATAGGTTCCATCACTCTATATATGGTCTTTACACCGAGCATAGGTTCCACCACTCTATATATGGGCTTTACGCTGAGCATAGGTTCCATCACTCTATATGTGGGCTTTACGCTGAGCATAGGTTCCACAACTCTATATGTGGGCTTTACGCTGAGCATAGGTTCCACAACTCTATATGTGGGCTTTACGCTGAGCATAGGTTCATCACTCTATATGTGGGCTTTACGCCGAGCATAGGTTCCATCACTCAATATGTGGGCTTTACGTCGATCATAGGTTCCATCACTCTATATGTGGGCTTTACACCGAGCATAGGTTCCACCACTCTATATGTGGGCTTTACACCGAGCATAGGTTCCACCACTCTATATGTGGGCTTTACACCGAGCATAGGTTCCACCACTCTATATGTGGGATTTACACCGATCATAGGTTCCACCACTCTATATGTGGGCTTTACACCGAGCATAGGTTCCACCACTCTATAAGTGGGCTTTACGCCGAGCATAGGTTCCACCACTCTATATGTGGGCTTTACGCCGAGCATAGGTTCCACCACTCTATATGTGGGCTTTACGCCGAGCATAGGTTCCACCACTCTATATGTGGGCTTTACGCCGAGCATAGGTTCCACTACTCTATATGTGGGCTTTACGCCGAGCATAGGTTCCACAACTCTATATGTGGGATTTACGCCGAGCATAGGTTCCACCACTCTATGTGTGGGCTTTACGCCGAGCATAGGTTCATCACTCAATATGTGGGCTTTACGCTGAGCATAGGTTCCATCACTCTATATGTGGGCTTTACACCGATCATAGGTTCCACCACTATATATGTGGGCTTTACGCTGAGCATAGGTTCCATCACTCTATATGTGGGCTTTACACCGAGCATAGGTTCCACCACTCTATATGTGGGCTTTACGCTGAGCATAGGTTCCATCACTCTGTATGTGGGCTTTACGCCGAGCATAGGTTCCATCACTCTATATGTGGGCTTTACACCGAGCATAGGTTCCACCACTCTATATGTAGGATTTACACCGATCATAGGTTCCACAACTCTATATGTGGGCTTTACGCCCAGCATAGGTTCCATCACTCTATATGTGGGATTTACGCCGAGCATAGGTTCCACCACTCTATATGTGGGCTTTACACCGATCATAGGTTCCATCACTCTATATGTGGGCTTTACGCTGAGCATAGGTTCCATCACTCTATATGTGGGATTTACGCCGAGCATAGGTTCCATCACTCTATATGTGGGCTTTACACCGAGCATAGGTTCCATCACTCTATATGTGGGCTTTACGCCGAGCATAGGTTCCACCACTCTATATGTGGGCTTTACGCTGAGCATAGGTTCCACCACTCTATATGTGGGCTTTACGCTGAGCATAGGTTCCACAACTCTATATGTGGGCTTTACACTGAGCATAGGTTCCATCACTCTATATGTGGGCTTTACACCGAGCATAGGTTCCATCACTCTATATGTGGGCGTTACGCCGAGCATAGGTTCCACCACTCTATATGTGGGCTTTACACCGAGCATAGGTTCCACCATTCTATATGTGGGCTTTACGCCGAGCATAGGTTCCATCACTCTATATGTGGGCTTTATGTGTTTGATTTCTATCTACTATCCAGGTATGTATGTATGTATGTATGTATGTATGTTCCATTAATGTCAAACCCCTTATGGGGACGTAGACATGTTTTCCTGGGCAAGCTTAGCCGACCGAAGTGGTTAACCAGTACTAATCAATGTGTGTGAGGTGCCTTGCTCAATGACACTACATAGCCTACATGGCCTGACCGAGTATCGAACCAGGACCGATGGATTCCAAATCTGACGCTCTACCACTGGACCACGGATGCCACAATTAGGTCCTTGGTTATACTACCGATGTTTGTCACATGGAAAAATAATCGATGCTGTCTTAGATTTCTACTGGAAACATATCAAACAATTAAATGAAAATATATTTCGAAATGTAAATATAAAAATGTTGTGTCTGGTGCCTGTGCTCGTAGCCCTCTGAGCTGATGCGAAAACAAAAACTGTGATTTTCGATAATCTGATAGTCTATCTATCTATCTTCCTTTAGGTCAGACGGTGTTATTGATATAGTGGTCTGGGATTGGTTGAAAAAGTGTAGGGAAGCCCTTAAGAGTTATTGATACATGAACTGATTGGCTGAGTAGGTATTGTCACAAATATTGAAAATGACTTCTAAATATTAAAATACAATATATGAGCTGCATTTTGGAACATTTAAAAATATTTGCAGATTATTTGGTGACAAATAAACAGCATATTATAAATGCAGGTGTCAGTGCAACATTCACCACCAAATTACCTTCAGAGTAGGGGGTGGGTGCCTTTAGTGGGAAATATAAAAAACCGCAATCGGTCAACCCCATTGAAATTTGACATTTTCCTGTGGCTCAAAGGCCATTCTGTTGCTACTCTCTTTTGTGCCAAACTATTTTTGGGGGAAATCTAATGACACTGTGTGGCCTATGGAAATTGCAATAGCGGTGTCTGACCTTTAATGTCGAACCCCTCGCGGGGACGTAGACATAATCATCAACTGTTTCTACAATAATTCACAGAATTAAAAGAAAGTCTACTGACGAACATGCGTAACTTACTTATTTAATTGAATAACATTAGTTAAATTTACATGACATCTAATTATGTTCACACAAACAGCAAAACCTCTCATCTTGCCAACTATTTTGATATTTTGACGGTAGAGAGTATCTGCGGCTCAGACTAAAACGCAGACGCTTATGCAGAGACGATCTGTATGTATGTATGTATACATGTATGTATGTTCCATTAATGTCAAACCCTTTGCGGGGACGTAGACATGTTTTCTGGGGAAGCTTAGTCGACCTAAGTGGTTAACCAGTAAGCAATGTGTGTGGGGTGCCTTGCTCAATGGCCTGACCGAGTATCGAACCCGGAACGCTCTACCACTGGACCACGGATGCCACACATCTGTAGATCTATTATAATTATAGGAAAATGCAAATACATAGTTCCCGTGTGACGTCATCATTCCTACTGTGGTTGCCATTTTGAATGGCAAAGTTGATCATATATTATATATAATATATAGTAGCGTAATTTTTTTCCCCCATAAAATATTTATTTTTCATCCCATCACCATGGTATGTATGTATACATGTATGTATGTACCATTAATGGTTCATACATTCTTGGACAGCTCTCAATGGACATATGTTTTGTATCATTTCACAAATTTCATATCAATAACGAATACATAAACTTGAATTTGCAACGAATTATATTGTATTCTATACACGAATAACATGTGTCATACGCACGTAACAATTGGGTTAGCAGCATTAACATATGCTATGTGAACATTGTAATTTCATTTGTGTAAAACTTTCGAATTGTGTGTGAAACGAAGTTTGTTCTGGGGAGGGTGTCACAGGTGTAGCAGGAGCCTCGTAGGTAGGGATTGACCCAATCACTGGACCGGCTACATTCTGTGATACACTTTCTGGAATAGGCATTCTTTTGACACATTTTTCGAATGCCTTTTACAAACATGTTCATATCATTTGTATATATAGAATTTGAAGTATTGATATTCTGTTTATATTTCTATGTACTGTTTGTTCTGTTGTCATAAATATGTGAATAATCACTGCAAAGTGGAAATAAAGAGTATATATATATATATACTGTGATATGCCAAACACGTATCTTAATTAAATTGGAATTTCTTATTGATTGTCCATGTGTAATAGTAATACTTGCATGGCGATAGTGATTAGGTGTCAATGCTTAGTGCTTTTAGCTTCGTTTGTATCGTTTGTTTCTAAGATAAATCCTTTAACATGTTAAAACATAACTATATATTTATACCTAAATTGGGAACTTTCAACTCCGCGTGTGTGTGGTGTGTTGGTGTTGGTGTGGGTGTTGGGTGGTGGTGGTGGTGGTGGTGGTGGTGGTGTGTGGTGTGTTGAGGAAATTTGATATACATGTCTGCACTTGATAAAATGGATGGGGGGAATTCCATTGTTTGGATCACGCGACCATCATATGGGATTTCGCCAGACATGTGATGATAGAGTGCTTACTAAGCAGCGTACACACAATGAATTGACTGGTGCAAGCCGGAATTAATGTATGGTTTGCAGAGGTGTTGCACTCTCTCTCTCTCTCTCTCTTCTCTCTCTCTTTCTCTCTCTCTCTCTCTCTCTCTCTCTTCTCTATCTCCTCTCTCTCTCTCTCTCTCTATCTCTCTCTCTCTCTCTCTCTCTCTCTCTCTCTCTCTCTCTCTCTCTCTTCTCTCTCTCTCTCTCTCTCCTCTCTCTCTCACTCTCTCTCTCTCTACTCTCTCTCTCTCTCTCCTCTCTCTCTTCTCTCTTCTCTCTCTCTCTCTCTCTCTCTCTCTCCTCTCTCTCTCTCTCTCTCTCCTCTCTCTCTTCTCTCTATCTCTCTCTTCTCTCTCTCTATCTCTCTGGCGGGCAGTAGACACGGACGGGGTCACAGGGTCATGGAAACGCATGATCGTGTGACCAAATAGTCCATGCCAAACTGTCAACAATTGAAAAGCTAAATGAATTTGATTATTTAAAAGAATTGTGGGCAGAGCTTATAGCTCTCCTCACAATTGTCTATAAAACCATATCGGACAGCTTTGGCAGGGAGAGAGCCTGGTTGGTTACTATTGAGACTAGCGTCTCTGTGTTTGTTATAATGTCGGCTCTTAGCTGTAATTAAATACTATTAAGACTTTGTTGTTGCTGTGATTACGTTGTCGCAAACCTCTCTTTCTTCTTATATATATTGTCCGATATAAATGCTCTAACTAGGGTCTATCCTATCGTAGACTCGCTGGAGTTGTCGAGGGGGTTTCTCTACGGTCCTTCAATAATGCTCTAACCAGGGTCTATCCTATCGTAGACTCGCTGGCGTTGTCTAGGGGGTTTCTCTATGGTCCTTCAGTAATGCTCTAACCAGGGTCTATCCTATCATAGACTCACTGGCGTTGTCTATGGGGTTTCTCTACGGTCCTTCAATAATTTATAACTCAACACAGTCTATCATTTTCCTTTGTATAATATAATTTATAACAATCGCCTTTAATTTATATCTATACATGTACCATATCTTCGTGATATCTCGTATCTTATTGTTCGCCTCACTATTTCAATGTGTTCATAATAGTCCTATGACTATATTAATTTCCTTTCTCTATCAAACTATTCCAATAGATATATTAGCCAAAACAATCGTTTCTTACAAGGCCTAATTATCTTCCGTTCACGTATTTAATACGACTTTAATATTTAAGAGTTAATACTTCTTTAAATATTAATTTTTCTAACTATCATAGAAACAGTTTATATCTTAAAAGTGAGTTACATCATTTCCTTAATGCCTCCTTGGCTGGATAAAAATACACTAATTTCTTCATCATTTCTTAAATAGCAGAATTAACATCTATAACAGACATAGTGGCGCCAAACATATGTGATGTTATACAATATTATTACATGTTTCTCTGTCATCAATAAAGCGGCGATTATCTTACATAACTGACCACCTGCACTCGGTAGGGACAAACTATATGTTGTTCCCGCGCAAACAGAGAACTGATAATTTAGGCGCGAAAATAATAGCAGACGATTATACATACATGTATTACATAAAAATCATAATCTTACATGGTTAACAATGTGTCATATACATGTATATAAATAAATAAATGTATTTATATAATAAATTTCTATTTATATATGACAATAATTTATTCGTGCAAATAGATGTTTGTTTTTTCTATCTTTTGCACAACGTCCAGAGAGCCTCGCCGAGTCCACATCGTAACAAAGAGCGTCAGACATATGAAACTATTTTCTAACATAGTGTATTTAATAGGAAAATACATCATGTATAACCTGGTGCCAGATATGTGCTCATCATTAATAAACGTACGCCGTCTAGTCATTGTAGTGGAGTATTTTGTTATTATTGCTTAGTGTGGCAAAGACTAGATTAGTTTATACGAATTTATTTTTAGCTCGATTGCGAAACAACTTATTTCAACTTATATAAATCACTCTCGAGACCTCATTCCTGATGGAATCCATCGCCACGAGGGAGAGAGAAGAGGCAACGTGGAATTTAAATGCCTTGCCTAAGGGTACAATCGTAACGGCTCCAGTGGGGCTCGAACTCCGGACCTCTCGCACCTGAAGCGAACGCACATCCACTGCGCTATCACGACTTCCACTAGACTAGATTAAAATCGTGCTAGGCTCCGTTGTTTATTTGTGACGTAAGGTTGAGTAGTAGTGGCGGCGGTGCCGGTGGTTAGTTTATACACATTTATTTTAGCTCGATTGCGAAGCAAGTTCTTACAACTTATATTAATCACTCTCAGTAATGAGGTATCGAGAGTGATTAATATAAGTTCTAAGAACTGTTTACGCAATCGAGTGAAAATAAATGTGTATAATAAAAAATAAATCGTGCTCTTACTTAGATGACATATTGGTCTGTGACGGACATACACTTATTACCTCCTGACTATGGGTTATAGATCTTTTCAAAGGTTGGTGGTTCTACTCTGGTGCTCATCCAGGCCTGAACTACTTGAAGAGGAGCTCGGGACTAACACTACCAACTGAAAAGTTGTTGACTGACCATAGTTGTTGGTATAGTTTGCAATCCAAAATGCAAGCTTGGTATTGGTAACTGGTTTAAAAGCCAGTTAAATAACGCCCAAATTAGCTTGATTCCTGGCCAGCAAGTATAATGTACTGATGTTCTGAGATGCCATTTCAATTTATAATTCGATAACATACCATACCACACATCACATATGTTTTATAAATGCTAATTGGTGTTATTTTATTTAATTACAGCGTACTTCTGGACATGCAGCGTTCGAGGAAAGAAGATGACGTGCAGCGCCACTGTGAAGCAGTACCGCGACATCTACGCACATGCAACCAACACCCACATCCATCCGACAGACCCAGGTGCTTCACTGAAAGTGGCGGCAAAGGTGAAACAGATGGCCAAGGATCAGGTGTGTATGCATGCAGCAGCAATTGTCGAACAGACCCTCAACGATATGGTGACGCCGTATAGCCATTGTCTTCCTAATATCGACCTTTTCACGTGAGCGGCAAACTTGCACCAAGAGAAGTTGTGTACCGTAATCGCATAGTAAAAGTCCCAACAAGTTCAAGTTATAACACAAGTATGTATTTATCATTAAATTGTTACGATGTGCATACGGCGCTTTCAAAATCTCAGTTCGTTTTCCCCTAATCTAAATTTATCTCATCTTTTATAGAGGTAGAATCTGTTCATAACGAGGCAGCCCGTATAGTAGCTGCTGCCACTAAACTGTGAAACATACAAACTCTACTGTCTGATCTGCGCTGGGAGTCTATGGCTTCGAGAGGAAAGAATCATAGGTTATTACTGTTTTACAAAATGACGAACACACTTACTCCTACCTACCTTTCAGGCTTAATTCCCATTATGAACCATGAGCGATATCATTTACGAAACTCGGCCAACATACCAACCAGAACACAGTTGTATAGTAATTCATTTCTTCCGGCTACAATCCGCGCTTGGAACCGTCTTCCTCTCGACGTCCGCAACTCTAGCACTTTGTACTCATTCAAACGCAAACTACAACCTTCTTCTAGATCTCCTCCTCTATACAATGTCGGTTCACGACGGAACCAAATTCTACATACACGTCTTCGATTAGGATGTAGCTCGCTAAATCACGATTTACATAGAAAAAATATTGTAAATTCACCATTATGCTTGTGCAACTCCGTTTTCATTGCCCCATGTTTAATACACACAGACAACAATATATTTCAAATCTACCATGTGCTCCTACTATCAATAATTTACTATACGGGGATGAACACATATCACTAGAACAAAATACATGTATGTTTCTGAGTGTACATAGCTATATATCATCCACAAAGCGTTTCGAGGCATCGTAAGGCCTCCAGGGACGCACTGGCCGACCTGTTGATCGGTGTGTGGTTTCGTTGTTTGAATGATTATTAAGTATTTTCATGTCCAACTGTCCCTTCTTAGAACAGTACTTCTTGCATAAATGTATATAGAATATCCGCCTCAAGTTACACTCGATTTTAGTATTATTCTTTATACCTACCGAAAACGTTGCAAATATTTATTATGTACATTTCCATTGGAGAGGAATTAATATAAGTTTTCTGAAAACTTATTTTCAAATCGAAACCATTCACAATTTATGTAATTTGTAACATTTTTTATGTTATACATGTACATTTATTGGAATAAATACTGTTTAAACCAAAGACCCGGTGACATTTATATTGATTGGGACTAGGATGTTTCCTTCCGGTGACGTGGATAACTTGACATGTGGAGGGGTTACATTCCTTGTCCCACTACAACACCCACTCTTCTAATCTCTTAAGATCGTTTTGGAATGTGATCGATTCATTTGCAGATGTCAGTGATAGATAGACTGCAGTATCATCTGCAAAGATACGGACTTTGGAACTGATGTTTTATGGGTGGTCGTTTATATAGGCTAGGAAAAGCAGGGGTCCAAGTACGGATCCCTGTGGGACTCCAGAGGACACCGGAATGGCCTATGAACTAATACCATTAAGGACAACTGACTGGAGTCTATTATCTAGAAAACTAATGCATTTTTAGTATTACTTTCTCGTGATTGACCTTGTCGAAAGCCTTACTGAAGTCTAATAGGATGAGATATACCTGATGCGTATTGTAGACAGAGGTAACCAAGTTATTGACTAGCATTACTAATTGGGTCACGCATGACCGTTTTTCTCTAAAACCATGCTGCAAATGGTACAGAATACTGTGGTTAGAGAAGTGTTTTGCTATCGAGGAGGAAACTATATGTTAGATAGAACCTTGCATAGAACACATGTCAGTGAAATAGGCCTATGGTTGGCGGGGTTTGACTTGTCATTTTTTGTAAATGGGAGCAACATTTGCTGACTTTCACTGGACCGGCAGTGATCCTTCGTTGAAGGATTTTTGGAATAAGACTTCAAGGATAGGTGAGAGTTCTTTAGACAGGGTTTTAAGTATGATTGGCTTAATTTGCTCAAGACCACTAGCCTTATGGGGGTTCAGGTTATTGCGATGTTTCTCTATGTCATTTGAACTTGTGGTCGCATTCATGTTTGGCGTGGGTTGACCATTCAGGTTTCCATTTGTGTCCTGAATTTTCATTTTACAAATGGACGTAAGTCTTAGTGGGGATTTGGAGCTGAAAACAGACTGGCAGTATTACCCATACTCAATATGCGCATATCATACATGCACTCTCATTACTTCGATTAATTTCACCGCACATTCTCGCTACTCCTAAGATTGGCATTTTCCTTGTATGGATCCGTGGTTTTCTGAGCCTGTTCTCTCCTACGCGTATGTATGTATGTATGTATGTATGTATGTTCCTTTAATGTCAAACCTCTCGCGGGGACGTATACATGTTTTCCTGGGCAGGTTTAGCCGGCCTAAGCGATTAACCAGTACCAGTACCTTGCTCAATGACACTACATACGTGGCCTGGCCGAGTATCGAACCCGGGACCGTTCGGTTCCAAATCCGACGCTCTACCACTGGACCACGGACGCCACCGAAAACAGACTGACAGTATTACCCATAGCCTACTCAATATGCGCATATCATACACGTATGCACTCTCATTACTTCGATTAATTTCACCGCACATTCTCCTAAGATTGGCATTTTCCTTGTATGGATCCGTGGTTTTCTGAGCCTGTTCTCTCCTACACGTATGTGTACTAGGAAGAATGTAACAATGATATGGTCATGTTATCATCGCACTCTCTCTGTGTTCATTTTCAAAGCATGTAACTAAATAGTATGGTAGCGGCTTTTAATTTTAGCATGGAGGCATCACTAAACAAATTTACCAAACAAGCTCTCTACTTAATTACTACCGAGAGGGAAAAACCAAAAGTTGAAATTGCAAAAAAGCACACCAAAATCACAATTTCTGTTGTTGCTCTGCTGTAAGCTGAGTTATGGCAGAAATGAACATCATCGTTTCTGCTCCGGGAAAAGTCATACTGCACGGGGAACATGCAGTTGTTTACGGAAAAGTAACAAAATAAACAGTTTACGGATAGTTCGATCAGAATTGGGTGTATGTTGTTTGGAGCTTGGACGTTTTGTACCTAATTTGGACGTTTCGTACCCAATGTCGTACCAGAGACGTTTCAACTTTTAGCCCACTGATTATGAACAATACATTTCAATTTAGCTTGCATCGTTTCGTTTTTTGCACAATTGACGACTTATCGTCAACATCCCTGATATCGGTCGGCACCTGTTTTCGGCCTTTGTTTATTCACGTGATTTTTGTTAATATTTGGTCCGCGAATGACGTCATTTCTATCAAAACAGCTGCTTTGATACTTAAGGGGTTCACATATTACTTATCAAAGAGCAAACTGCAAATAAAGCAGATAAATTTTCACATTTTATTTGAAAGTATTCAAATGTTGATGTTTTCATTAATCCCATTTATGTGTAGCCATAAAAAAATTTTCATCTCGCGCGTATAAAATTGGACCGGAATTCCAATGACGTCATGCATTGTTTATGCAAGGTACCCGAACTGGTGTGTAATAAGCCTTGGAAGGGGTTACCTGTAACTCTGCTATTTCCTCAGGATTCAATGGACAAATGCCAGTTCTTCTGAATGAGGAGACTAGGTTTGCAACAGAGAGAGCAGGTGTGTATGCTGCACATGCTAGAGAGCAAACATTGTATCTGGTTATTCTTGATGCTGGGTTTGCTCTTAGAAATGTGTGACATCCAGCATTGTAGATGCACTGCATGGGTCCAAAACAACCAGGAGTAGCACCCTCCAGAAGCTCAGGGTAACAATACCCTGCACACCAGGAGTAGCACCCTCCAGAAGCTCAGGGTAACAAAACCCTGCACACCGGGAGTAGCACCCTCCAGAAGCTCAGGGTAACAATATCCTGCACATCAGGAGTAGCACCCTCCAGAAGCTCAGGGTAGCAATACCCTGCACACCAGGAGTAGCACCCTCCAGAAGCTCAGGGTAGCAATACCAGAGTTCGAGTTCAGTCTGCTAATAAAATTCGGCAGACTGGGACTCGACTGTATGTATGTCGTTAGACTGTTCCATAGCCTGATTTTTCTTGGGAAAAATAGTTGGCATGGTATTGGGTTTTTGACTGTGGGATTAGATAGTCATGGTTTCTTGTGGGTGTAAGGTGCGAGTGTAGGACATAAGCCCCCCCGGACAAAAGCCCTCCCATGATTTTTGACACGGGCGGACAAAAGCCCCCCCATAGAAAAACCAAGGGAGGACAAAAGCCCTCCCGTTCAAATTCATGGTAGGACAAAAGCCCCCTCATAGAAAACCCAAGGGTGGACAAAAGCCCCCCTATTCACATTCAGGGTAGGACAAAAGCCCCCCTATCACTGACATTGTTTCCTAAGTATTGACAAGTAAGACATTGAGTGACATGTACCTTTTATATTGGCAAAACAAACATGAATGAAACATGAAACAAGCACATTAATATTTCAGCACACTATTAACCAAAGCACATGTACTTTCTATATGATGGCTATTTATGGTCTGAACAATCTCATGTGACTGATGTGATGTGACTATTTATCCTAATTATCAACTCAAAATTAAATTAGCCTGATTAACATGGTGAAAGAACATCAAAGAAACCAATTTAAAACCAATTATATGAGTGAGATATCTCCTAATTATCAACTCAAAATTAAATTAGCCTGATTAACATGTTGAAAGAACATCAAAGAAACCAATTTAAAACCAATTATAATAAAATTAGCATGATTACAGACATTAACCAATTATCCAATTATTCAAAACATCAGTTGACTAATCACATAATCACGAAGAAGATCAATGGGATTAGTTGATTAATCATGTTATACGATAGAGATCAATGGGATTAGGCATTGCATTTTGATAAATGGGGTGGGGGAGGGGCGGGGGGTTGTCCTACCCTGGATATGCATGGGGGGGCTTTTGTCCTCCCTTGGTTTTTCTATGGGGGGGCTTTTGTCCTACCCTGAATGTGCATGGGGGGGCTTTTGTCCTCCCTTGGGTTTTCTATGGGGGGGCTTTTGTCCTACCCTGAATTTGAACGGGGGGGCTTTTGTCCTCCTGTGGCAAAAAAGATGGGGGGGCTTTTGTCCGGGGGGGGCTTCTGTCCGTATCCCGTAAGGTGCTGGTGATCTACAGCAACTAGTTCATTTCTTATTTTGAAAAACAATATTAGTGAGGCTTGATTTCGTCTACATTGTATGTTCTAAGGGTGGATATCATTTGTGATACACTACTAGTGTAGTTGTAATCATTGAATACCGGTATATCTGGCTGCAGATCTTTGGACCATTATAGAAGTTATTGTCCCTTAAAATCTTGCTTAATTAGTGTATAATGTTGGACTTATATCTTTTTGTTTACAGTCGGCCATTGCTGCTAGTGTAAACCTACGTAGTTACATTCACCTAACAAGGACGGACAGCGGGGATGTGTGCGTGGAACTACCAGCCATAGACTTAAAACAACGGTGGACAGTGAAACAGTTACAAGAAATAGTGAAAGGAAACGAAGGTTTCACACACGTTATAAGATCTCAAATTGTGCACATTTTCAAATCCTATTTTTGCCTTCTTGTTTTATTCAAATGGGACAATAAAACTATTATTCATATACTAGTGCAAAGCCAAAAGCCACAATTATGTTTTTGTTCTTTGTGGTGTTATAGTAGTAATTTTATATAAAATTGTTTCTACTATAACACCATAGGGCACTGTAAAAAGTGTCTTTTTAACGTTAGCAAACCAGCATTTATAAATTTTAACTTGTTGCACAGGGTGTAATGAAGACCCTTTAGTAGATATGTAATATATGGGGGCTATACAGGGTTCGTTCTAGGTCAGAATGTTTGGGAGAAGTGAGAAAACGCGCATTTACTTAAATGGTGTTATTTAATAAATTTCAACAAAATATGGTTAAAATGCACAGTATGACCATTAAATACAACATTTGAATAGAAGGAGTGCTTTATAATGGGCCAGTGTATCTTACTGGACAACATTGAATAGAAGGAGTGCTTTATAATGGGCCAGTGTATCTTACTGGACAACATTGAATAGGAGTGCTTTATAATGGGCCAGTGTATCTTACTGGACAACATTGAATAGAAGGAGTGCTTTATAATGGGCCAGTGTATCTTACTGGACAACATTGAATAGAAGGAGTGCTTTATAATGGGACAGTGTATCTTACTGGACAACATTGAATAGAAGGCTTATAAGAAAGGAGTGCTTTATAATGGGCCAGTGTATCTTACTGGACAACATTGAATAGAAGGAGTGCTTTATAATGGGCCAGTGTATCTTACTGGACAACATTGAATAGAAGGAGCACTTTATAATGGGACAGTGTATCTTACTGGACAACATTGAATAGAAGGAGTGCTTTATAATGGACCAGTGTATCTTACTGGACAACATTGAATAGAAGGAGTGCTTTATAATGGACCAGTGTATCTTACTGGACAACATTGAATAGAAGAAGTGCTTTATAATGGGCCAGTGTATCTCACTGGGCAAATTTTTTTTGAGAAGTGGGGCCTCTAAAAGGATCCCTGGCTATATACTCCTATATAGCCATGCATGTCTGTCTGAAGTCGTGATAGCGCAGTGTTAGCCCGTTCGCTTCATGTGTGAAAAGATTGGAATTTGAGCCCCGCTGGAGGCGTTTAAATTCCAAGTTGCCTCTTCTCCTTCATGGCAATGGATTCCATCAAGAATGAGTCTCGAATCATAATTTGAAAGAACCTGTTTCGCAATTGAGCTAAAATAAATTTGTATAAACTAAACCTCATCAAGAAGCAGATTTCATTCAGCCATGTCATTTCAGTGCAAGTCAAGTCAATCAATTTTCATTTTATCTTTCCTGTATGAAAGTGGGGTGTGGGGGGTGTGGGGTGTCATCACCAACAGGCTCTAGTTATATATACATTATCTTGTCTTCATGCGTAATTATAGTAAAAAATGGCCTGCCTATTAAATATTGCTATAAATTTTTTTATTAGTCTGTGCCTAATAAACCTTTAGTGACATCATAACGCTGCGTGTACGATGTTGTGATAAGAGATAACATGTTCATGAAAAATAACACAAAACTTACAAATCAAATATCAAAATTTACAATAATATGGCCATTATTTTTGTTGGTAAGCTAATGTGGGCACAGTTGCTGTTAATAAAACATTGTCACATTTTTGGACTGGTTTAATCTTTTTAGAAATTGCGACCATCATTTTGAACACCTATAACTTTATTAAATAGTAACTTTGATTGTAGTGAGATGACTGCGTTGTAGTTTGCTATATTGTCTGTTGGTGTTCTGTTTGCAGTGGACATAGCCAGCCCGCCGCCACTCAATGAGGAGGTCATTAAGACAATTACAGAGATTATGTGTCATCATTTGCAAAGTTCCCATGCAAAGTTGCAGTCATCTGTAGCAGTCCTGTACCTCTACACAGCTATATGTGGTACCTGCAGGTATGGCTTTTACTACGCTTGTATTCCTGTACCTCTATACAGGTACAGCTTTTACTACTCTTGTATCAGTAGTATTCCTGTACCTCTATACAGGTACGGCTTTTACTACTCTTGTATCAGTAGTATTCCTGTACCTCTATACAGGTACGGCTTTTACTACTCTTGTATCAGTAGTATTCCTGTACCTCTATACAGGTACGGCTTTTACTACTCTTGTATTCCTGTACCTCTATACAGGTACGGCTTTTACTACTCTTGTATCAGTAGTATTCCTGTACCTCTATACAGGTACGGCTTTTACTATTCTTGTATTCCTGTACCTCTATACAGGTACGGCTTTTACTACTCTTGTATCAGTAGTATTCCTGTACCTCTATACAGGTACGGTTTTTACTACTCTTGTATTCCTGTACCTCTATACAGGTACGGCTTTTACTACTCTTGTATCAGTAGTATTCCTGTACCTCTATACAGGTACGGCTTTTACTACTCTTGTATTCCTGTACCTCTATACAGGTACGGCTTTTACTACTCTTGTATCAGTAGTATTCCTGTACCTCTATACAGGTACGGCTTTTACTACTCTTGTATCAGTAGTATTCCTGTACCTCTATACAGGTACGGCTTTTACTACTCTTGTATCAGTAGTATTCCTGTACCTCAATACAGGTACGGCTTTTACTAGTCTTGTATCAGTAGTATTCCTGTACCTCTATACAGGTACGGCTTTTACTAGTCTTGTATCAGTAGTATTCCTGTACCTCTATACAGGTACGGCTTTTACTACTCTTGTATCAGTAGTATTCCTGTACCTCTATATAGCTTTTATTACCATTGCTTACTATGGTGTATTGTGTCCATATTGCAATTGAGAGGTTGTGAGTTTGAACCACGCCAGGCAGGGTTACCGCCAATTGCGACAAAAATATTTGGTGCAACTTTGTTTTTATTTTGGCTCAACATGTTTTGTCAAATACATGGCCTCAAATATTTATCTGTGAACTATATGACTCTTAGTTGTTTATGAAATATAGAAATAAATGTGTTATTTCACGAGTTGGATAGTGGAACTAGCTAGCACCATAATGCTTTCAATGTTCATTTGGGGAATATAATTTGATCATACAATAAAACAAACAGATATCTATCAGTCCATACTCGCCTATAAGATGAGTTTTTTTACCACCAGATCAGGGTTCATTCTAGGTCAGAATTTTTGGGAGAAGTGAGAAAGCGCGCGATCGCGTCCTTAAATGGTGTTATTTAATCAATTTCAACAAAATATGGTTAATATGCACAGTATGACTATTTAAAAAAATAGGGATAAGCGTGGCCCCCAGAGGGCGAAGTCAGGGTCCCTAGGGCGACTATTTCGCCCACATCGCCCTCTACAATGATCCCTGCCAGATTATGGCCTCAATGTGGCTTCTCGTATTATAAGTGAGTATTAAAAAAATGTTTAAAAATTTAATATGTTAAATTAGAATTATACCGGCTACATCATTAACTCTTTGCACGCTAGCGGTAGATCAAATTACTTTTGCAAACAGCATAGAGTCAGATCAGATGGCACAGAATGTGCACAGAACGTGCTGTCAGATCAGGCTCTGTGCTGTTTGTTATTCGGATAGTGGAGCTAAATGCTTGGCTGGATAGCAAACAACATAGATCTTGATCACACACAATGGCATAAGACTATGATTGCAAATGTTATTTTATTTACTCAGCAGGCAAAGTGTTAATGAGTAATCCATTTCTTTTCTTTACATTTTATGTCATAGTTGCATCATTCTGCCATCTGTACTAGCGTGAATTATTAGCATCCACATTGGCTTGGTATCTACAAAATGTCTCTATATGTAAAGATGTCCAGCACTTTGCCATCTCCTAACATTCATGCTACCCATGCTACCAGTAGTGCTCAATTTGCTAGTATTGGTTCTACAGGTGTTTCTGTCAGACCATTTGCTAGTATTGGTTCTACAGGTGTTTCTGTCAGACCATTTGCTAGTATTGGTTCTACAGGTGTTTCTGTCAGACCATTTGCTAGTATTGGTTCTACAGGTGTTTCTGTCAGACCATTTGCTAGTATTGGTTCTACAGGTGTTTCTGTCAGACCATTTGCTAGTATTGGTTCTACAGGTGTTTCTGTCAGACCATTTGCTAGTATTGGTTCTACAGGTGTTTCTGTCAGACCATTTGCTAGTATTGGTTCTACAGGTGTTTCTGTCAGACCATTTGCTAGTATTGGTTCTACAGGTGTTTCTGTCAGACCATTTGCTAGTATTGGTTCTACAGGTGTTTCTGTCAGACCATTTAAAATTAATTGCTTGAATCTTATCCATGTCTAGGCTCCTCCCACTCAATTTTATTGAGCAATAAAAATATTTTCTAACAATACATTGTTCAATAAATACAATTAAGAGTTATGTTCCCCCCTCTCCAACTCCAATTTTATACCAATTGTTTATTTAAATAGTTCCAGCTCTTTTCCCTCGATACAGATAAATTTAGCATTCGAGTTACTGGTGGGAGCTGGGAGATGTTAATCAGTTAATGTTTGTAAATATTTACAGCACTTTGCCATCCATATCGATGAAATTAACATCCAATTTACCTGTGGGAGCCGGGTTGGGATCGTCTGCAAGTTTCTCAGTTTGTCTGTCAGCAGCATTGTTGGTGGAGCAAGGCTTTGTCTCTGGTACGTGTTTGTTTGTCTGTCTGTCTGTCAGCAACATTGTTGGTGGAGCAAGGCTTCGTCTCTGGTACGTGTTTGTTTGTCTGTCTGTCAGCAACATTGTTGGTGGAGCAAGGCTTTGTCTCCGGTACATGTACGTTTGTCTGTCAGCAACATTGTTGGTGGAGCAAGGCTTTGTCTCTGGTACGTGTTTGTTTGTCTGTCTGTCAGCAACATTGTTGGTGGAGCAAGGCTTTGTCTCTGGTACGTGTTTGTTGTATTAAGGGTAGAAGTACATTAGTCATTCTATGTTTGGAGGATATTGCATCACAGAAACCCCAAATACTTGGTTCTGTTACATGTCCGAATGTATAGCACAGTCGCATTGGACCTCAGTTTTTATAGTGGCCGAGTTGTTACGGTCGTTGACTTCAAATCACTTGCCCCTCACCGCTGTAGGTTTGAATCGCACTGGGGGTATCAAATTCTTACAAGTGACGAAGCTATCCAGCTGGCTTGCGGTTGGTCGGTGGTTCTACCCATGTGCCCATCCGTGCCTGAAATACAGTTAGGATGAGCATCAGGGGTCTTCAATAATAGCTGCAGAGTCGCCACCGATGACCTACGCTGTTTGTGCGACATTAAACCCCAAAAATAAAAACAACTGGTGGTATGGTAGGGATAGCAACACGTACTGGAGTCTCCAAATATGGTAGGGATAGCAACACGTACTGGAGTCTCCAAATATGGTAGGGATAGCAACACGTACTTGAGTCTCCAAATATGGTAGGGATAGCAACACGTACTTGAGTCTCCAAATATGGTAGGGATAGCAACACGTACTTGAGTCTCCAAATATGGTAGGGATAGCAACACGTACTGGAGTCTCCAAATATGGTAGGGATAGCAACACGTACTTGAGTCTCCAAATATGGTAGGGATAGCAACACGTAATTGAGTCTCCAAATATGGTAGGGATAGCAACACGTACTTGAGTCTCCAAATATGGTAGGGATAGCAACACGTACTTGAGTCTCCAAATATGGTAGGGATAGCAACACATACTGGAGTCTCCAAATATGAATAAGAACGTTCGGCCGAGTACTGGTTAGCAAATTGATAGTTGATCATTCGGAGGAAGAAAAAATTGATCCTTTCACTAAACATTACAGTTAATATTCGCCAATAAGACAAGTTTTTTACCAGCAGATTATTACCTCAAAGTGGTTTCCCGTCTTATAAGTGAGTGCTATTCAATGGTATCCATAATTACGTTTTAGAAAAGACAGCACTCTGACACTGAGATTATCGTCAACTTGTACTGGACAAATATACAATTTATTCATGGTCTGGTGTCCATTTTATCAACCCGTCCTATATGCGAGTGCATGCCAAAACCCATAGATTTCAGGACCAAAGTAGGGTCGGCTTATAGGTGAGTATGGACGGTAATTGGTTTAATCTAGCAACCCCCACCCACCCCATTATTATATTCTCATCTCTGAACTGTAAGTGTGAAAATAATGCTTGTTTACGGGTATTTATTCAATAAACAAGTCAGCAGTTTCACAGATACGCGTTTTATTTATAACTTATATCTGTTGACGCTTATGATAAAGAAAATAGAATGTGTGATTAATCAAAGATCGTAGCTACACGTTTGACAATATGTTTGTTCAATAATTATGTCAATAAAGGGATGTGTCATTTTGCCCAGGTTTAAGTTAATTACAATACAAGGTTTTATTTAATTGTAAAGATCAGATAAAATAGCATTTATATTCAAACATGCCTCATCCAAAATACTTCCAAATATCTGAAATTATAATAAGCATACAAACTGATCACATTAATGCGTTCAATTCAGGTGCGAAAGGTCGAGAGTACGAGCCCCTCTGGCGCCGTTATGATTGTGTCCTTAGGCAAGGCATTTAAATTCCACATTGCCTCTTCTCTCTCCCTCGTGGCGATGAATTTCATCAGTAATGAGGTCTCGAGAGTGATTAATATAAGTTGTATGAACTTGTTTCGCAATCGAGCTAAAACTACGACTTAAATTAATTTTACCCTTCAGTTGCCTTCTTAACAGGGTGGACCGGCAAAGCTTGATCACAATAACCAACGAGACGCAATCAACACTCTTGTACAATCAACACTCTTGTACAATCAACACTCTTGTACAATCAACACTCATGTACAATCAACACTCTTGTACAATCAACACTCATGTACAATCAACACTCATGTACAATCAACACTCATGTACAATCAACACTCGTGTACAATATTAATGAGTTTAATGTACAATGAAAGGTGAATACATGTATTTACATTAATGCGATGACACAACAAAGTACCATTAGTTAACAAAATACACTATGGCGATTGTCCTATGTGGAAGATAATATTCGCACGAAAAACGCAATGCTCATGAGAAAATGAGTCACGTAGAGTTTACTGTCTATAATGACATCCCATTAACTATACAGAATAAACGCACATACAGAATATGCACACATACAGAATAAACACACATACAGAATAAACACATATATAGAATATGCACACATATAGAATAAACACACATATAGAATAAACACATATATAGAATATGCACACATACAGAATAAACACACATACAGAATAAACACATATATAGAATATGCACACATATAGAATAAACACACATATAGAATAAACACACATATAGAATAAACACACATACAGAATAAACACACCTAGTCATCAAGGAATGATGACTGAATCACTTCGAATAATACAAAGTACATGACTGAATTAAATGACACGGTTCAATCCTGACACCGATGTTCCCATGTTGGCTCCCAGGATAGTGTTGGTTTGTCTTGAGCTTACATCAAGTCCACCAAGAACATCGATGTGGGGGTTGAGACGACACACGAGGAAGGTAACGGCTCCGGCATACAGTATCCGGGCCATGAATAAACAAAACGACGTCTTCTCCGGGATCTGTGTCTCCGGGAATATAAACAACAGTGGCTGCGGTACGTAAATAACAGTTGGGGCTCTAACGTCCTCCAAATCCACACCGGGAATATATGTCCGGGGGAAGCTCGACTTTAAGCATGGGGCTCTAACGTTCTCCAAATCCACACCGGGAATATATGTCCGGGGGAAGCTCGACTTCAAGCATGGGGCTCTGACGTTCTACAAATCCACACCGGGAATATATGTCTGGGGGAAGCTCGACTTCAAGCATGGGGCTCTGACGTTCTACAAGTCCACACCGGGAATATATGTCGGGGGAAGCTCGACTTCAAGCATGGGGCTCTGACGTTCTACAAGTCCACACCGGGAATATATGTCCGGGGGAAGCTCGACTTCAAGCATGGGGCTCTGACGTTCTACAAGTCCACACCGGGAATATATGTCCGGGGGAAGCTCGACTTCAAGCATGGGGCTCTGACGTTCTACAAGTCCACACCGGGAATATATGTCCGGGGGAAGCTCGACTTCAAGCATGGGGCTCTGACGTTCTACAAGTCCACACCGGGAATATATGTCCGGGGGAAGCTCGACTTCAGCATGGGGCTCTGACGTTCTACAAGTCCACACCGGGAATATGTCCGGGGAAGCTCGACTTCAAGCATGGGGCTCTGACGTTCTACAAGTCCACACCGGGAATATATGTCCGGGGAAGCTCGACTTCAAGCATGGGGCTCTGACGTTCTACAAGTCCACACCGGGAATATATGTCCGGGGGAAGCTCGACTTCAAGCATGGGGCTCTGACGTTCTACAAGTCCACACCGGGAATATATGTCCGGGGGAAGCTCGACTTCAAGCATGGGGCTCTGACGTTCTACAAGTCCACACCGGGAATATATGTCCGGGG
>CM026398.1:33140673-33163023 GCA_014843695.1 Archivesica marissinica
CAGCAGTTTCACAGATACGCGTTTTATTTATAACTTATATCTGTTGACGCTTATGATAAAGAAAATAGAATGTGTGATTAATCAAAGATCGTAGCTACACGTTTGACAATATGTTTGTTCAATAATTATGTCAATAAAGGGATGTGTCATTTTGCCCAGGTTTAAGTTAATTACAATACAAGGTTTTATTTAATTGTAAAGATCAGATAAAATAGCATTTATATTCAAACATGCCTCATCCAAAATACTTCCAAATATCTGAAATTATAATAAGCATACAAACTGATCACATTAATGCGTTCAATTCAGGTGCGAAAGGTCGAGAGTACGAGCCCCTCTGGCGCCGTTATGATTGTGTCCTTAGGCAAGGCATTTAAATTCCACATTGCCTCTTCTCTCTCCCTCGTGGCGATGAATTTCATCAGTAATGAGGTCTCGAGAGTGATTAATATAAGTTGTATGAACTTGTTTCGCAATCGAGCTAAAACTACGACTTAAATTAATTTTACCCTTCAGTTGCCTTCTTAACAGGGTGGACCGGCAAAGCTTGATCACAATAACCAACGAGACGCAATCAACACTCTTGTACAATCAACACTCATGTACAATCAACACTCTTGTACAATCAACACTCATGTACAATCAACACTCTTGTACAATCAACACTCATGTACAATCAACACTCATGTACAATCAACACTCATGTACAATCAACACTCGTGTACAATATTAATGAGTTTAATGTACAATGAAAGGTGAATACATGTATTTACATTAATGCGATGACAACAAAGTACCATTAGTTAACAAAATACACTATGGCGATTGTCCTATGTGGAAGATAATATTCGCACGAAAAACGCAATGCTCATGAGAAAATGAGTCACGTAGAGTTAACTGTCTATAATGACACATACAGAATATGCACACATACAGAATAAACACACATACAGAATAAACACACATACAGAATAAACACACCTACTCATCAAGGAATGATGACTGAATCACTTCGAATAATACAAAGTACATGACTGAATTAAATGACACGGTTCAATCCTGACACCGATGTTCCCATGTTGGCTCCCAGGATAGTGTTGGTTTGTCTTGAGCTTACATCAAGTCCACCAAGAACATCGATGTGGGGGTTGAGACGACACACGAGGAAGGTAACGGCTCCGGCATACAGTATCCGGGCCATGAATAAACAAAACGACGTCTTCTCCGGGATCTGTGTCTCCGGGAATATAAACAACATACTGCGGTACGTAAATAACAGTTGGGGCTCTAACGTCCTCCAAATCCACACCGGGAATATATGTCCGGGGGAAGCTCGACTTTAAGCATGGGGCTCTAACGTTCTCCAAATCCACACCGGGAATATATGTCCGGGGGAAGCTCGACTTCAAGCATGGGGCTCTGACGTTCTACAAATCCACACCGGGAATATATGTCTGGGGGAAGCTCGACTTCAAGCATGGGGCTCTGACGTTCTACAAGTCCACACCGGGAATATATGTCTGGGGGAAGCTCGACTTCAAGCATGGGGCTCTGACGTTCTAACAAGTCCACACCGGGAATATATGTCCGGGGGAAGCTCGACTTCAAGCATGGGGCTCTGACGTTCTACAAGTCCACACCGGGAATATATGTCCGGGGGAAGCTCGACTTCAAGCATGGGGCTCTGACGTTCTACAAGTCCACACCGGGAATATATGTCCGGGGGAAGAAGCTTGACTTATAAATAATAATTCTCACAATTATCGACCTCTTAGTGGTCAAAATAACCTAATCGTGTGTGTCCTGAATGTTTGAAAATGACAGTCTTATATACTGAATTGCGCACAATTTCCACATATATTCTACCTATAATGCGTAGCTATTATTTCTTGTACTTATCTAGTGAGCACATAATGGGAAAAAACAAGCTTGCAATATCAATCAAATATCACTCGTAAAGGCGATAATTGATCAAAGCGTCATCTAAGAGTAATTGAACCGCATAGCTGAATATGCACCGCATACGGGACACTGCTACCGGACAACTGCATAACAGTATTTCCGGTTTTTGTCTTCTCGGTATTTTTCGGCGAATTTTTGGTCTTACGCGAATTTATGATTTACAGCATTGTCCGCGAATTCATAAATCCGCGAAATAAGTTTGGTGGTCGAATTCGCGAAATAAAGCTCATGCGAATATAAAGTGATTTACAGTATTATTTCACAAATATGCTTGCGATAAAAATATGAGTTCTGCGTCGAATTTGACAAAATTTGCATGGATCTTTATTATTTCGGATACCTTAAATAATGTAGGCTACTAAGTATTCGGTCAAAATTATACTGATTTATAAGATTTACCCAAAAATATAATACCGGTACAAGTTTTACTATACAAGTATGCAGAAATTGAGGCCCGCATATCAACTTTGTGACACCTTCCAATATGGCGACCGAAGCCGTACACATTTAAAGTTTGATTGAGGATTTTAGCATAATTAGAATACCGATGCAAAATCATTTATCCTTCAGTGTAAACTATTTGCTAACCAATACATGAGTATTTGCTAACCAGTACATGAGTATTTGCTAACCAGTACATGAGTATTTGCTAACCAGTACATGAGTATTTGCTAACCAGTACAGAGTATTTGCTAACCAGTACAGAGTATTTGCTAACCAGTACAGAGTATTTGCTAACCAGTACATGAGTATTTGCTAACCAGTACAGAGTATTTGCTAACCAGTACAGAGTATTTGCTAACCAGTACAGAGTATTTGCTAACCAGTACATGAGTATTTGCTAACCAGTACATGAGTATTTGCTAACCAGTACAGAGTATTTGCTAACCAGTACATAGTATTGCAACCAGTACAGAGTATTTGCTAACCAGTACAGAGTATTTGCTAACCAGTACATAGTATTTGCTAACCAGTACAGAGTATTTGCTAACCAGTACATGAGTATTTGCTAACCAGTACAGAGTATTTGCTAACCAGTACAGAGTATTTGCTAACCAGTATGAGTATTTGCTAACCAGTACATGAGTATTTGCTAACCAGTACATGAGTATTTGCTAACCAGTACAGTACATGAGTATTTGCTAACCAGTACAGAGTATTTGCTAACCAGTACAGAGTATTTGCTAACCAGTACATGAGTATTTGCTAACCAGTACATGAGTATTTGCTAACCAGTACATGAGTATTTGCTAACCAGTACATGAGTATTTGCTAACCAGTACATGAGTATTTGCTAACCAGTACATGAGTATTTGCTAACCAGTACATGAGTATTTGCTAACCAGTACATGAGTATTTGCTAACCAGTACATGAGTATTTGCTAACCAGTACATGAGTATTTGCTAACCAGTACAGAGTATTTGCTAACCAGTACATGAGTATTTGCTAACCAGTACATGAGTATTTGCTAACCAGTACATGAGTATTTGCTAACCAGTACAGAGTATTTGCTAACCAGTACATGAGTATTTGCTAACCAGTACATGAGTATTTGCTAACCAGTACATGAGTATTTGCTAACCAGTACAGAGTATTTGCTAACCAGTACATGAGTATTTGCTAACCAGTACATGAGTATTTGCTAACCAGTACATGAGTATTTGCTAACCAGTACAGAGTATTTGCTAACCAGTACATGAGTATTTGCTAACCAGTACATGAGTATTTGCTAACCAGTACATGAGTATTTGCTAACCAGTACATGAGTATTTGCTAACCAGTACAGAGTATTTGCTAACCAGTACAGAGTATTTGCTAACCAGTACAGAGTATTTGCTAACCAGTACATGAGTATTTGCTAACCAGTACAGAGTATTTGCTAACCAGTACATGAGTATTTGCTAACCAGTACATGATGAGTATTTGAGTTTTCTTCTGCTACGATATCGATCAATGTTGTGTTGTTTTGAATCGTGATGTCACGTTGTGGTGTCAATATGATGTTCTTCTTACACCATCAGTCCATTTCAATCTTTCAATTTGTTGATTCGGGTTGCAAAGGGTAGACATAGAGACATACATAAATTAACATTAGTAGTCTTGTAGTGTGACTCCATGGACGAGTGATTACGGTTATTGGCATGAAATCACTTGCCCTTCACCGCTGTAGTTGCGAGTCCAATTCTTTCGAGTGAGGAAGCTATCTAGCTGGCTTGCAGAGGGTTGGTGGTTTACCCGGTACCTGAAAATCATCCCATGTTTACCTCCACCAATAGCTGGAGATAAGTCGTATGATCTAAGCTGTTAATTTTAAATTAAAAAAAATATTCGTGAAACATGATGTAAATGGAAGGTAACTTGGCAACAGAATATTTCGTACATCATCTTCTCGGTCATCGTTTATCCATATAGCTCCAGTCATGTGTAAAAATGGACTCAGCCGGCGGTGGAAAGATGAGGATTTAGATCTCATCAATAAGTGGGCTTACCAAGGGGAGAGAATCATGCATGGAAATCCTTCAGGAATAGATAACTCTGTTGCTACTTTTGGTATGTAAATTTCTGTTTTCTGAATTGAATGAAATTTGAAGTAAAACATAGAGAGAAGAGGGAGGGGATCTGGCACTTAGTTTATACAAATTTATTTTAGCTTGATTGCGAAAGAAGTTCTTACAACTTAATTGAATCACTCTCGAAATGTCATTCCTGATGGAATCCATCGCCACGAGGGAGAGAGAGAGAGAAGAGGCAACGTGGAATTGAAATGCCTTGCTGCTAGAACTCCGGGCCTTTCGCACCTAAAGCAAGCGCGCTATCACGACTTTCACTTAATATCCAGGTCGCATTTAAATATGAATGAATCAGGGATATCAAACTTTAAGGTGTCATTGTGCATTACCCCCCTTCAAATAGAAAAATAAAACTAATTCATATGCACATTTATCCAAGTTTTAGCAATGAAACCATTTTACAAGTGATTGAAGATTTTGTAAATAAATATTGATAAAGCAGTCATTTAAATAAATATTGATAAATCAGGTCATTTAAATAAATATTGATAAAGCAGGTTATTTAAATAAATATTGATAAAGCAGGTCATTTAAATAAATATTGATAAAGCAGGTTATTTTGTAAATAAATATTGATAAAGCAGGTCATTTACAGATAGAGTATTTTTGGGATGGCCAAACCCATTTGCTTCAACATATATTGACAATTATTGTGCAAACAATGTAATTTCATACAAAGGTGCAGTCACTAAAACCAAGACCCTCACCTCTTATGATCAGTGATCTCATTACCTGTAGCTCCGGTACCATACAAGAATAATGATAGACTGGTACCCTTTCATAGTTACCAATAACTATGACAGGGAACATCGAAGAAACTGGGTTCAACAATTTGATTTACATTTATTTTGTGAAAAGTTGTTTGCTATGCTATGCACAATCTAATGCAACCCGGGTTCGATCCTCGGACCGGGAAGTATGTGAGATGGTACAGTGGTCGCCAGATCGGACAGGTGGGTTTTCTCCGGGTACTCCAGTTTCCTCCCACTCGAATGACCACATATACGCTTTTATCCGCACCAACGAGAGTGATTAATATAAGTTGTTAGAATTTGCTTCGCAATCGTTGTAAAATAAATAAGTTTTGAAATGCCTGGTTCTGTCTGTGTGAGTTTTTGTCTGCGCTAATTATGTTGCCAATTGAAAAAACTGGGAATCAATTTGAAAAACTTGTTGCAACTAAGAGCCATATAGTTCACAGATAAGTATTTGAAGCCATGTATTTGACAACAAAAACCAACAAAATAATGAATTAAAAATGAAAAAAAAAAGTTGCCCCAAATATTTTCGCCGAGTCCAAAGCAAAACTTTAGCTCCCAGTATTTGTTTTTTTGTCGCAATTGGCGACCGACTGCGGGAATCCTGCAATCAGGACAATGCAGATTTTATGAGTGGTTAAATTTGTTGCCTTTAAATCACTTGCCCCTCACTACTGTAGGTTCGAATCCCATGTGGGTGTCAAATTCTTTCATGTGAGGAGCTATCCAGCTGGCTTGCGGAAGGTCGGTGGTTCTACCCAGGTGCTAGTCCTTGCTAGTGTCTTCCTCCACCAATAATAGCTTGTGAGGAGCTATCCAGCTGGCTTGCAGAAGGTCGGTGGTTCTACCCAGGTGCTAGTCCTTGCTAGTGTCTTCCTCCACCAATAATAGCTTGTGAGGAGCTATCCAGCTGGCTTGCAGAAGGTCGGTGGTTCTACCCAGCTTGTGAGTCACCATATGACCTTAGCTGTTGCTGCGACATTAAACCCCAAAAACAAAGAAACAAAATTGTTCTTTTATCGGAATGCTATCTTTTAGCTTAACATTTTCATACTGAAATATTAGTCAAGATCGAGATTATTGATTTTGGTAGGATAGGTTAACCATTAGGCATTAACCTGTAGGCGAAATGAGCAGATAACAAATGTGTAATATTTTTCTTATTTTTCCCATAAAGTAGGGCTTGACATTTCATTCAAATCGTCCCATCTTCATTACAGCGTACTAATTAACCATCTTCATTACGCTAATGGTTAAGATTGTCTATAGTCAATAATAGAAAATTGCTTGTTTTATAGGTGGAGCTATTAAATTACAAGGTGGAAAAATAACACAATTAAGCAAGTAAGTTTGTGTGTAGTAGAACTGGTATATGTTACTGAAGCCTATATGGTGAACTGGTATATGTTACTGAAACCTCTATTGTGAACTGGTATATGTTACTGAAGCATATATGGTGAACTGGTTTATGTTGCTGGAGCATATATGGTGAACTGGTATATGTTACTGTAGCCTGTATGGTGAACTGGTATATGTTACTGTAGCCTGGTATATGTTGCTGAAGCATATATGGTGAACTGGTATATGTTACTGTAGCCTATATGGTGAACTGGTATATGTTACTGTAGCCTATATGGTGAACTGGTATATGTTACTGTAGCCTATATGGTGAACTGGTATATGTTACTGAAGCCTGGTATATGTTGCTGAAGCATATATGGTGAACTGGTATATGTTACTGTAGCCTATATGGTGAAATGGTATATGTTACTGAAGCCTATATGGTGAACTGGTATATGTTACTGAAGCATATATGGTGAACTGGTTTATGTTGCTGGAGCATATATGGTGAACTGGTATATGTTACTGTAGCCTATATGGTGAACTGGTATATGTTACTGTAGCCTGGTATATGTTGCTGAAGCATATATGGTGAACTGGTATATGTTACTGTAGCCTATATGGTGAACTGGTATATGTTACTGTAGCCTATATGGTGAACTGGTATATGTTACTGTAGCCTGGTATATGTTGCTGAAGCATATATGGTGAACTGGTATATGTTACTGAAGCCTATATGGTGAACTGGTATATGTTACTGAAGCCTATATGGTGAACTGGTATATGTTACTGAAGCCTATATGGTGAACTGGTATATGTTACTGAAGCCTGGTATATGTTGCTGAAGCATATATGGTGAACTGGTATATGTTACTGTAGCCTATATGGTGAAATGGTATATGTTACTGAAGCCTATATGGTGAACTGGTATATGTTACTGAAGCCTATATGGTGAACTGGTATATGTTACTGAAGCCTATATGGTGAACTGGTATATGTTACTGAAGCCTATATGGTGAACTGGTATATGTTACTGAAGCGTCTATGGTGAACTGGTATATGTTACTGAAGCCTGGTATATGTTGCTGGAGCATATATGGTGAACTGGTATATGATACTGGAGCATATATGGTGAACTGGTATATGTTACTGAAGCCTGGTATATGTTGCTGAAGCATATATGGTGAACTGGTATATGTTGCTGAAGCCTATATGGTGAACTGGTATATGTTACTGAAGCCTATATGGTGAACTGGTATATGTTACTGTAGCGTCTATGGTGAACTGGTATATGTTACTGAAGCCTGGTATATGTTACTGAAGCCTATATGGTGAACTGGTATATGTTGCTGTAACCTCTATGGTGAACTGGTATATGTTACTGAAGCATATATGGTGAACTGGTATATGTTACTGAAGCCTGGTATATGTTGCTGAAGCCTATATGGTGAACTGGTATATGTTACTGTAGCGTCTATGGTGAACTGGTATATGTTACTGAAGCCTGGTATATGTTGCTAAAGCATATATGGTGAACTGGTATATGTTGCTGAAACCTCTATGGTGAATTGGAATATGTTACTGTAACCTCTATTGTGAACTGGTATATGTTACTGAAGTCTATATGGTGAACTGGTATATGTTACTGAAGTCTATATGGTGAACTGGTGTATGTTACTGAAGCCGCTATTGTGAACTGGTATATGTTACTGTAGCCTATATGGTGAACTGGTATTTGTTACTGTAGCCTATCTGGTGAACTGGTATATGTTGCTGAAACCTCTATTGTGAACTGGTATATGTTATTGGAGCCGCTGTTATGAACTGGTATATGTTACTGAAGCCGATATGGTGAATGGTATATGTTACCGAAGCTGCTATGGTGAACTGGTATATGTTACTGTAGCCTATATGGTGAACTGGTATATGTTACTGTAGCCTATATAGTGAACTGGTATATGTTACTAAAGCCTATATGGTGAACTTGTATATGTTACTAAAGCCACTATTGTTAACTGGTATATGTTACTGTAGCCTATATGGTGAACTGGTATATGTTACTAAAGCCACTATGGTTAACTGGTATATGTTACCGGTACTGAAGCCGCTATTGTGAACTGGTATATGTTACTGAAGCCTATATGGTGAACTGGTATATGTTACTGTAGCGTCTATGGTGAACTGGTATATGTTACTGAAGCCTGGTATATGTTGCTGGAGCATATATAGTGAACTGGTATATGTTACTGGAGCATATATGGTGAACTGGTATATGTTAACGAAGCTGCTATGGTGAACTGGTATGTTACTGAAGCCTGGTATATGTTGCTGAAGCATATATGGTGAACTGGTATATGTTGCTGAAGCCTGGTATATGTTGCTGGAGCATATATGGTGAACTGGTATATGTTACTGAAGCCTGGTATATGTTGCTAAAGCATATATGGTGAACTGGTATATGTTGCTGAAACCTCTATGGTGAATTGGAATATGTTACTGTAACCTCTATTGTGAACTGGTATATGTTACTGAAGTCTATATGGTGAACTGGTATATGTTACTGAAGTCTATATGGTGAACTGGTGTATGTTACTGAAGCCACTATTGTGAACTGGTATATGTTACTGTAGCCTATATGGTGAACTGGTATTTGTTACTGTAGCCTATATGGTGAACTGGTATATGTTGCTGAAACCTCTATTGTGAACTGGTATATGTTATTGGAGCCGCTGTGATGAACTGGTATATGTTACTGAAGCCGATATGGTGAATGGTATATGTTACCGAAGCTGCTATGGTGAACTGGTATATGTTACTGTAGCCTATATGGTGAACTGGTATATGTTACTGTAGCCTATATAGTGAACTGGTATATGTTACTAAAGCCTATATGGTGAACTTGTATATGTTACTAAAGCCACTATTGTTAACTGGTATATGTTACTGTAGCCTATATGGTGAACTGGTATATGTTACTAAAGCCACTATGGTTAACTGGTATATGTTACCGGTACTGAAGCCGCTATTGTGAACTGGTATATGTTACTGAAGCCTATATGGTGAACTGGTATATGTTACTGTAGCGTCTATGGTGAACTGGTATATGTTACTGAAGCCTGGTATATGTTGCTGGAGCATATATAGTGAACTGGTATATGTTACTGGAGCATATATGGTGAACTGGTATATGTTAACGAAGCTGCTATGGTGAACTGGTATATGTTACTGAAGCCTGGTATATGTTGCTGAAGCATATATGGTGAACTGGTATATGTTGCTGAAGCCTGGTATATGTTGCTGGAGCATATATGGTGAACTGGTATATGTTACTGAAGCCTGGTATATGTTGCTGGAGCATATATGGTGAACTGGTATATGTTACTGAAGCCTGGTATATGTTGCTGGAGCATATATGGTGAACTGGTATATGTTACTGGAGCATATATGGTGAACTGGTATATGTTACTGTAGCCTGGTATATGTTACTGAAGCCGCAAACAACAGCCTATATGGTGAACTGGTATATGTTACTGAAGCCTGGTATATGTTGCTGAAGCATATATGGTGAACTGGTATAGGTTGCTGAAGCCTATATGGTGAACTGGTATATGTTACTGAAGCCTATATGGTGAACTGGTATATGTTACTGTAGCGTCTATGGTGAACTGGTATATGTTACTGAAGCCTGGTATATGTTACTGAAGCCTATATGGTGAACTGGTATATGTTACTGTAGCCTATATGGTGAACTGGTATATGTTACTAAAGCCACTATGGTTAACTGGTATATGTTACCGAAGCTGCTATGGTGAACTGGTATATGTTACTGAAGCCTATATGGTGAACTGGTATATGTTACTGAAGCCTACTTTTGTGAACTGGTATATGTTAGTTAAGCCGCTATGGTGAACTGGTATATGTTACTGAAGCCTACTTTTGTGAACTGGTATATGTTACTAAAGCCTATATGGTGATGGTATATGTTACTGTAGCCTATATGGTGAACTGGTATATGTTACTGTAGCCTATATGTTGAACTGGTATATGTTACTAAAGCCTATATGGTGAACTTGTATATGTTACTGTAGCCTATATGGTGAACTGGTATATGTTACTAAAGCCACTATGGTTAACTGGTATATGTTACTGTAGCCTATATGGTGAACTGGTATATGTTACTAAAGCCACTATGGTGAACTGGTATATGTTACTAAAGCCACTATGGTTAACTGGAATATGTTACTGTAGCCTATATGGTGAACTGGTATGTGTTACTAAAGCCACTATGGTTAACTGGTATATGTTACCGGTACTGAAGCCGCTATTGTGAACTGGTATATGTTACTGGAGCCTATATGGTGAACTGGTATATGTTACTATAGCCAATATGGTAAACTGGTATATGTTACTGTAGCCTCTATGGTGAACTAGTATATGTTACTGTAGCCTATATGGTGAACTGGTATATGTTACTATAGCCTATATGGTGAACAGGTATATGTTACTGTAGCCTATATGGTGAACAGGTATACGTTACTGTAGCCTATATGGTGAACTGGTATATGTTACTAAAGCCACTATGGTTAACTGGTATATGTTACTGTAACCTCTATTGTGAACTGGTATATGTTACTAAAGTCACTATGGTGAACTGGTATATGTTACTGAAACATATATGGTGAACTGGTATATGTTACTGAAGCCTCTATGGTGAACTGGTATATGTTACTGAAACCTATATGGTGAACTGGTATATGGTACTGTAGCCTATATTGTGAACTGGTATATGTTGCTGAAACCTCTATTGTGAACTGGTATATGTTACTGGAGCCGCTGTGATGAACTGGTATATGTTAATGAAGCCGATATGGTGAACTGGTATATGTTACCGAAGCTGCTATGGTGAACTGGTATATGTTACTGAAGCCGTTATGGTGAACTGGTATATGTTACTGTAGCCTATATTGTGAACTGGTATATGTTACTGAAGCCTATACGGTGAACTGGTATATGTTACTGAAGCCTACTTTTGTGAACTGGTATATGTTAGTTAAGCCGCTATGGTGAACTGGTATATGTTACTGAAGCCTAATTTTGTGAACTGGTATATGTTACTAAAGCCTATATGGTGATGGTATATGTTACTGTAGCCTATATGGTGAACTGGTATATGTTACTGTAGCCTATATGGTGAACTGGTATATGTTACTAAAGCCTATATGGTGAACTTGTATATGTTACTGTAGCCTATATGGTGAACTGGTATATGTTACTGTAGCCTATATGGTGAACTGGTATATGTTACTAAAGCCACTATGGTTAACTGGTATATGTTACTGTAGCCTATATGGTGAACTGGTATATGTTACTAAAGCCACTATGGTTAACTGGTATATGTTACCGGTACTGAAGCCGCTATTGTGAACTGGTATATGTTACTGGAGCCTATATGGTGAACTGGTATATGTTACTATAGCCAATATGGTGAACTGTAATATGTTACTGTAGCCTCTATGGTGAACTGGTATATGTTACTGTAGCCTATATGGTGAACTTGTATATGTTACTATAGCCTATATGGTGAACTGGTATATGTTACTAAAGCCACTATGGTTAACTGGTATATGTTACTGGTACTGAAGCCGCTATTGTGAACTGGTATATGTTACTGGAGCCTATATGGTGAACTGGTATATGTTACTATAGCCAATATGGTGAACTGGTATATGTTACTGTAGCCTCTATGGTGAACTGGTATATGTTACTGTAACGTATATGATGAACTGGTATATGTTGCTGAAGCATATATGGTGAACTGGTATATGTTACTGAGACCTATATGGTGATCTGGTGTATGTTACTGAAGCCGCTATTGTGAACTGGTATATGTTACTGTAACCTCTATTGTGAACTGGTATATGTTACTAAAGTCACTATGGTGAACTGGTATATGTTACTGAAACATATATGGTGAACTGGTATATGTTACTGAAGCCTCTATAGTGAACTGGTATATGTTACTGAAACCTATATGGTGAACTGGTATATGTTACTGTAGCCTATATTGTGAACTGGTATATGTTGCTGAAACCTCTATTGTGAACTGGTATATGTTACTGGAGCCGCTGTGATGAACTGGTATATGTTAATGAAGCCGATATGGTGAACTGGTATATGTTACCGAAGCTGCTATGGTGAACTGGTATATGTTACTGAAGCCGCTATGGTGAACTGGTATATGTTACTGTAGCCTATATTGTGAACTGGTATATGTTACTGAAGCCTATATGGTGAACTGGTATATGTTACTGAAGCCTACTTTTGTGAACTGGTATATGTTAGTTAAGCCGCTATGGTGAACTGGTATATGTTACTGAAGCCTACTTTTGTGAACTGGTATATGTTACTGAAGCCTATATGGTGATGGTATATGTTACTGAAGCCTACTTTTGTGAACTGGTATATGTTACTGAAGCCTACTTTTGTGAACTGGTATATGTTACTAAAGCCTATATGGTGATGGTATATGTTACTGTAGCCTATATGGTGAACTGGTATATGTTACTGAGACCTATATGGTGATCTGGTGTATGTTACTGAAGCCGCTATTGTAAACTGGTATATGTTACTGTAACCTCTATTGTGAACTGGTATATGTTACTAAAGTCACTATGGTGAACTGGTATATGTTACTGAAACATATATGGTGAACTGGTATATGTTACTGAAGCCTCTATGGTGAACTGGTATATGTTACTGAAACCTATATGGTGAACTGGTATATGGTACTGTAGCCTATATTGTGAACTGGTATATGTTGCTGAAACCTCTATTGTGAACTGGTATATGTTACTGGAGCCGCTGTGATGAACTGGTATATGTTAATGAAGCCGATATGGTGAACTGGTATATGTTACCGAAGCTGCTATGGTGAACTGGTATATGTTACTGAAGCCGCTATGGTGAACTGGTATATGTTACTGTAGCCTATATTGTGAACTGGTATATGTTACTGAAGCCTATACAGTGAACTGGTATATGTTACTGAAGCCTACTTTTGTGAACTGGTATATGTTAGTTAAGCCGCTATGGTGAACTGGTATATGTTACTAAAGCCTACTTTTGTGAACTGGTTTATGTTACTAAAGCCTATATGGTGATGGTATATGTTACTGTAGCCTATATGGTGAACTGGTATATGTTACTGTAGCCTATATGGTGAACTGGTATATGTTACTAAAGCCTATATGGTGAACTTGTATATGTTACTGTAGCCTATATGGTGAACTGGTATATGTTACTGTAGCCTATATGGTGAACTGGTATATGTTACTAAAGCCACTATGGTTAACTAGTATATGTTACTGTAGCCTATATGGTGAACTGGTATATGTTACTAAAGCCACTATGGTTAACTGGTATATGTTACCGGTACTGAAGCCGCTATTGTGAACTAGTATATGTTACTGGAGCCTATATGGTGAACTGGTATATGTTACTATAGCCAATATGGTGAACTGGTATATGTTACTGTAGCCTCTATGGTGAACTGGTATATGTTACTGTAACGTATATGATGAACTGGTATATGTTGCTGAAGCATATATGGTGAACTGGTATATGTTACTGAGACCTATATGGTGATCTGGTGTATGTTACTGAAGCCGCTATTGTAAACTGGTATATGTTACTGTAACCTCTATTGTGAACTGGTATATGTTACTAAAGTCACTATTGTGAACTGGTATATGTTACTGAAACATATATGGTGAACTGGTATATGTTACTGGAGCCGCTGTGATGAACTGGTATATGTTAATGAAGCCGATATGGTGAACTGGTATATGTTACCGAAGCTGCTATGGTGAACTGGTATAAGTTACTGAAGCCGCTATGGTGAACTGGTATATGTTACTGTAGCCTATATTGTGAACTGGTATATGTTACTGAAGCCTATACGGTGAACTGGTATATGTTACTGAAGCCTACTTTTGTGAACTGGTATATGTTAGTTAAGCCACTATGGTGAACTGGTATATGTTACTGAAGCCTACTTTTGTGAACTGGTATATGTTACTAAAGCCTATATGGTGATGGTATATGTTACTGTAGCCTATATGGTGAACTGGTATATGTTACTGTAGCCTATATGGTGAACTGGTATATGTTACTAAAGCCTATATGGTGAACTTGTATATGTTACTGTAGCCTATATGGTGAACTGGTATATGTTACTGTAGCCTATATGGTGAACTGGTATATGTTACTAAAGCCACTATGGTTAACTGGTATATGTTACTGTAGCCTATATGGTGAACTGGTATATGTTACTAAAGCCACTATGGTTAACTGGTATATGTTACCGGTACTGAAGCCGCTATTGTGAACTGGTATATGTTACTGGAGCCTATATGGTGAACTGGTATATGTTACTATAGCCAATATGGTGAACTGGTATATGTTACTGTAGCCTCTATGGTGAACTGGTATATGTTACTGTAGCCTATATGGTGAACTGGTATATGTTACTATAGCCTATATGGTGAACAGGTATATGTTACTGTAGCCTATATGGTGAACATGTATACGTTACTGTAGCCTATATGGTGAACTGGTATATGTTACTAAAGCCACTATGGTTAACTGGTATATGTTACCGGTACTGAAGCCGCTATTGTGAACTGGTATATGTTACTGGAGCCTATATGGTGAACTGGTATATGTTACTATAGCCAATATGGTGAACTGGTATATGTTACTGTAGTCTCTATGGTGAACTGGTATATGTTACTGTAACGTATATGATGAACTGGTATATGTTGCTGAAGCATATATGGTGAACTGGTATATGTTACTGGGACCTATATGGTGATCTGGTGTATGTTACTGAAGCCACTATTGTGAACTGGTATATGTTACTGTAACCTCTATTGTGAACTGGTATATGTTACTAAAGTCACTATGGTGAACTGGTATATGTTACTGAAACATATATGGTGAACTGGTATATGTTACTAAAGTCACTATGGTGAACTGGTATATATGTTACTGAAGCCTATATGGTGAACTGGTGTATGTTACTGAAGCCGCTATTGTGAACTGGTATATGTTACTGTAACCCCTATTGTGAACTGGTATATGTTACTAAAGTCACTATGGTGAACTGGTATATGTTACTGAAACCTATATTATGGTGAACTGTTATATGTTACTGAAGCCTATATTGTGAACTGGTATATGTTACTGAAGCCTATATGGTGAACTGGTATATGTTACTATAGCCAATATGGTGAACTAGTATATGTTACTAAAGCCACTATGGCGAACTGGTATATGTTACTGTAGCCTATATGGTGAACTGGTATTTGTTACTGTAGCCTATATGGTGAACTGGTATATGTTGCTGAAACCTCTATTGTGAACTGGTATATTTTATTGAAGCATATATGGTGATTTGGTATATGTTACTGTAACCTCTATTGTGAACTGGTATATGTTACTAAAGTCACTATGGTGAACTGGTATATGTTACTGAAGCCTATATGGTGAACTGGTATATGTTACTGTAACCTCTATTGTGAACTGGTATATGTTACTGTAGCCTATATGGTGAACTGGTATATGTTACTGTAGCCTATATGGTGAACTGGTATATGTTACTGAAGCATATATGGTGAACTGGTATTTGTTACTGTAGCCTATATGGTGAACTGGTATATGTTACTGTAACGTATATGATGAACTGGTATATGTTGCTGAAGCATATATGGTGAACTGGTATATGTTACTGAGACCTATATGGTGATCTGGTGTATGTTACTGAAGCCACTATTGTGAACTGGTATATGTTACTGTAACCTCTATTGTGAACTGGTATATGTTACTAAAGTCACTATGGTGAACTGGTATATGTTACTGAAACATATATGGTGAACTGGTATATGTTACTGAAGCCTCTATGGTGAACTGGTATATGTTACTGAAACCTATATGGTGAACTGGTATATGTTACTGTTGCCTATATTGTGAACTGGTATATGTTACTGAAGCCTATATGGTGAACTGGTATATGTTACTATAGCCAATATGGTGAACTGGTATATGTTACTAAAGCCACTATGGTGAACTGGTATATGTTACTGTAGCCTATATGGTGAACTGGTATTTGTTACTGTAGCCTATATGGTGAATTGGTATATGTTACTGTAACCTTTATTGTGAACTGGTATATGTTACTAAAGTCACTATGGTGAACTGGTATATATGTTACTGAAGCCTATATGGTGAACTGGTGTATGTTACTGTAGCCTATATTGTGAACCGGTATATGTTACTGAAGCCTATATGGTGAACTGGTATATGTTACTGAAGCCTATTTTTGTGAACTGGTATATGTTAGTTAAGCCGCTATGGTGAACTGGTATATGTTACTGAAGCCTATATCGTGATCTGGTATATGTTACTGTAGCCTATATGGTGAACTGTTATATGATACTGTAACCTCTATGGTGAACTGGTATATGTTATTATAGCCTATATGGTGAACTGGTATATGTTACTGAAGCCTCTATGATGAACTGGTATATGTTACTGTAGCCTCTGTGGTGAACTGGTATATGTTACTGTAGCCTCTATGGTGAACTGGTATATGTTACTGAAGCCTCTATGGTGAACTGGTGTATGTTACTGAAGCCGCTATTGTGAACTGGTATATGTTACTGTAACCTCTATTGTGAACTGGTATATGTTACTAAAGTCACTATGGTGAACTGGTATATGTTACTGAAACCTATATTATGGTGAACTGTTATATGTTACTGAAGCCTCTATGGTGAACTGGTATATGTTACTGAAACCTATATAGTGAACTGGTATATGTTACTGTAGCCTATATTGTGAACTGGTATATGTTACTGAAGCCTATATGGTGAACTGGTATATGTTACTATAGCCAATATGGTGAACTGGTATATGTTACTAAAGCCACTATGGCGAACTGGTATATGTTACTGTAGCCTATATGGTGAACTGGTATTTGTTACTGTAGCCTATATGGTGAACTGGTATATGTTGCTGAAACCTCTATTGTGAACTGGTATATGTTATTGAAGCATATATGGTGAATTGGTATATGTTACTGTAACCTCTATTGTGAACTGGTATATGTTACTAATGTCACTATGGTGAACTGGTATATGTTACTGAAGCCTATATGGTGAACTGGTGTATGTTACTGAAGCCGCTATTGTGAACTGGTATATGTTACTGTAGCCTATATGGTGAACTGGTATATGTTACTGTAGCCTATATGGTGAACTGGTATATGTTACTGAAGCATATATGGTGAACTGGTATTTGTTACTGTAGCCTATATGGTGAACTGGTATATGTTGCTGAAACCTCTATATTGTGAACTGGTATATGTTGATGTAGCCTCTATTGTGAACTGGTATATGTTACTGTAGCCTATATGGTGAACTGATATATGTTACTGAAGCCTATATGGTGAACTGGTATATGTTACTGAAGCCTATATGTTGAACTGGTATATGTTGCTGAAATCTCTATATTGTGAACTGGTATATGTTGATGTAGCCTCTATTGTGAACTGGTATATGTTACTGTAGCCTATATGGTGAACTGATATATGTTACTGAAGCCTATATGGTGAACTGGTATATGTTACTGAAGCCTATATGTTGAACTGGTATATGTTGCTGAAATCTCTATATTGTGAACTGGTATATGTTGATGTAGCCTCTATTGTGAACTGGTATATGTTACTGTAGCCTATATGGTGAACTGATATATGTTACTGAAGCCTATATGGTGAACTGGTATATGTTACTGAAACCTCTATTGTGAACTGGTATATGTTACTGAAGCCTATATGGCGAACTGGTATATGTTACTGAAGCCACTATTGTGAACTGGTATATGTTACTGTAGCCTCTATGGTGAACTGGTATATGTTACTGTAGCCTATATTGTGAACTGGTATATGTTACTGAAGCCTATATGGTGAACTGGTATATGTTACTGAAGCCTATTTTTGTGAACTGGTATATGTTAGTTAAGCCGCTATGGTGAACTGGTATATGTTACTGTAGCCTATATTGTGAACTGGTATATGTTACTAAAGCCTATATGGTGAACTGGTATATCTTACTGAAGCCTATATGGCGAACTGGTATATGTTACTGAAGCCGCTATTGTGAACTGGTATATGTTACTGTAGCCTCTATGGTGAACTGGTATATGTTACTGTAGCCTATATTGTGAACTGGTATATGTTACTGAAGCCTATATGGTGAACTGGTATATGTTACTGAAGCCTATTTTTGTGAACTGGTATATGTTAGTTAAGCCGCTATGGTGAACTGGTATATGTTACTGAAGCCTATATCGTGATCTGGTATATGTTACTGTAGCCTATATGGTGAACTGTTATATGATACTGTAACCTCTATGGTGAACTGGTATATGTTATTATAGCCTATATGGTGAACTGGTATATGTTACTGAAGCCTCTATGATGAACTGGTATATGTTACTGTAGCCTCTGTGGTGAACTGGTATATGTTACTGTAGCCTCTATGGTGAACTGGTATATGTTACTGAAGCCTCTATGGTGAACTGGTATATGTTACTGTAGCCTATATTGTGAACTGGTATATGTTACTGAAGCCTCTATGGTGAACTGGTATATATTACTGAAGCCTATATGGTGAACTGGTATATGTTACTGTAGCTGACATATGTTACTGACATCAGTACAGGTTCACTCCTTTATTTCAGAATTCCAAGGTTGCGAATTCTTTTGACATGTACAAATGTTCCTAGAAGTACAAAGACTCTGGTTTCCAATGTTCGAGAAAAATACAACAGGGTATGCGAGTTGTCTTATATTCCCCGATTATGCATTTACCTAGAATGGGCTTCACACTGAGAGATTCTAAGGAACAAATGAATAGAAATAATGATTGTCTTCTTATAATTCCATGTTTATGCACATTTCCTTCGACATAGGGATATATTGTTTTGCAGATGTCGATGGATAGGTACATATCTGTTCCATATTTTTTTTAACCTCGGGGCTGATTTTAATGAAAATGATCATCATATTGAAACGACGTGTCGTGCATGTATTCAAGACCAATGTTTTGGGAAATTACTTTGTGGATATTTATTTACAAATCCATCAATAGATTTGTCGATGGTGTTTCACTAAAGTTAACATATTTGTTTCCCTCGAAGCTGCCAGAAGTGATGCAGCCAATAATGGATGCCACTCAAGCAGTCACAGAACAGTGTCAGAGAATGCTGGAAGCCATGGCAACGCAATCTCAGAATGATCCAGAAAATGGATTTACTGTTCTAGAGGTAAAATTAATGACTTAGAGATCTGGGCCCCATTTTATCAACGGTCGTAAGTCCGTCTTAAGCAAAAGATTATTGCTTAAGACCGAGTGACGCCGTTGTAACGTCTTGGTTAAGACCACGGTCCGTTTTATCAACAAATTCGCAGCTAAGATATCATAAATAAAGTCTTAACTTTACGACTGGTTCGATGCAGTCGCAACTTCGGAAAAAGTCTTCGTCAGAGACGTTATGCAAGAATATACAGGGCCGGTAGAGACATTGGAGACGTGTGACAATATCCCTTTTCGATATCACATGTCGAGGCCATGGGTTGTCTTGCTTGTGGATATGGAGGGGGAATGACTTGGACAAGGGGACGAACCGCTCTCATTCGATACCCGGTTTGACATAGGTAAAGTAAAATTGATATATTGTTACGCGCCAACCAGGGTCAATCTAGTTGGCAGACGGGAGGACGGACGTAGACTGGTCACAGCGGACAATTGACTGATCACAGCGGACAATTGACTGATCATAGCGGACAATTGACTGATCACAGTGGACAATTGACTGATCACAGCAGACAATTGACTGATCACAGCGGACAATTGACTGATCATAGCGGACAATTGACTGATCACAGTGGACAATTGACTGATCACAGCAGACAATTGACTGATCACAGCGGACAATTGACTGATCACAGCAGACAATTGACTGATCACAGCGGACAATTGACTAAGTGACGACAACGATGTGATGTACTTTTATCTTCTTTTACTGTACAGCAACTGCTAGGCATAGGCATGACTGTTAACGATCACTATACAATATTACAAACTGGCCAAGAAACCCGAATTATATCATGAAATGACACTTAATAACAATGCACCAATGTTCAAATGTCGTCTGCTATTTTATACAGACAGGCAAAGATTTCCGGCTATTTCAGAGTGTTGGAGGCCAAGAATAACATTCTGCCCGGTATTTATACTAACACACAATGCGACGTGTGGGATGTGCAACCTGTGGGTGCACACTGGAATCAACACGTCGCAGTGCATGCGCATGCCCCGCATGATGCTGCCCACATGTCGCATTACGTCACACACAAATTTGTAGTACAACAGGTATACTCACAACTAAAATAAGACTGTTGCGTCAACTAAGCGCTGCATACATACCAATAACATACATACCAATAACATACATACCAATAACATACATACCAATAACATACATACCAATAACATACATACCAATAACATACATACCAATAACATACACACCAATAACATACATACCAATAACATACATACCAATAACATACATACATACCAATAACATACACACCAATAACATACATACCAATAACATACATACCAATAACATACATACCAATAACATACATACATACCAATAACATACACACCAATAACATACATACCAATAACATACATACCAATAACATACATACCAATAACATACACACCAATAACATACATACATACCAATAACATACATACCAATAACATACATACATACCAATAACATACATACCAATAACATACATACATACCAATAACATACATACCAATAACATACATACCAATAACATACATACATACCAATAACATACATACCAATAACATACATACCAATAACATACATACCAATAACATACATACATACCAATAACATACATACCAATAACATACATACCAATAACATACACACCAATAACATACATACCAATAACATACATACCAATAACATACATACCAATAACATACATACCAATAACATACATACACACCAATAACATACATACAACCAATAACATACATACATACCAATAACATACATACCAATAACATACATACCAATAACATACATACCAATAACATACATACCAATAACATACATACCAATAACATACATACCAATAACATACATACATACCAATAACATACATACCAATAACATACATACCAATAACATACATACCAATAACATACATACCAATAACATACATACCAATAACATACATACCAATAACATACATACCAATAACATACATACCAATAACATACATACATACCAATAACATACATACCAATAACATACATACCAATAACATACATACCAATAACATACATACCAATAACATACACACCAATAACATACATACCAATAACATACACACCAATAACATACATACCAATAACATACATACCAATAACATACATACCAATAACATACACACCAATAACATACATACCAATAACATACATACCAATAACATACATACCAATAACATACATACCAATAACATACATACCAATAACATACATAC
>CM026398.1:33164023-33181799 GCA_014843695.1 Archivesica marissinica
GAACTGGTATATGTTACTGTAGCCTATATGGTGAACTGGTATATGTTACTGTAGCCTATATAGTAAACTGGTATATGTTACTGAAGCCTATATGGTGAACTGGTATATGTTACTGTAGCCTATATGGTGAACTGGTATATGTTACTGTAGCCTATATGGTGAACTGGTATATGTTACTGTAGCCTGGTATATGTTGCTGAAGCATATATGGTGAACTGGTATATGTTACTGTAGCCTATATGGTGAACTGGTATATGTTACTGAAGCCTATATGGTGAACTGGTATATGTTACTGAAGCCTATATGGTGAACTGGTATATGTTACTGAAGCCTGGTATATGTTGCTGAAGCATATATGGTGAACTGGTATATGTTACTGTAGCCTATATGGTGAAATGGTATATGTTACTGAAGCCTATATGGTGAACTGGTATATGTTACTGAAGCATATATGGTGAACTGGTTTATGTTGCTGGAGCATATATGGTGAACTGGTATATGTTACTGTAGCCTATATGGTGAACTGGTATATGTTACTGTAGCCTGGTATATGTTACTGAAGCATATATGGTGAACTGGTATATGTTACTGTAGCCTATATGGTGAACTGGTATATGTTACTGTAGCCTATATGGTGAACTGGTATATGTTACTGTAGCCTGGTATATGTTGCTGAAGCATATATGGTGAACTGGTATATGTTACTGAAGCCTATATGGTGAACTGGTATATGTTACTGTAGCCTATATGGTGAACTGGTATATGTTACTGAAGCCTCTATGGTGAACTGGTATATGTTACTGAAGCCTGGTATATGTTGCTGAAGCATATATGGTGAACTGGTATATGTTACTGAAGCCTATATGGTGAACTGGTATATGTTACTGAAGCCTATATGGTGAACTGGTATATGTTACTGAAGCCTCTATGGTGAACTGGTATATGTTACTGAAGCCTATATGGTGAACTGGTATATGTTACTGAAGCCTATATGGTGAACTGGTATATGTTACTGAAGCCTATATGGTGAACTGGTATATGTTACTGAAGCCTGGTATATGTTGCTGAAGCATATATGGTGAACTGGTATATGTTACTGTAGCCTATATGGTGAACTGGTATATGTTACTGAAGCCTGGTATATGTTGCTGAAGCATATATGGTGAACTGGTATATGTTACTGTAGCCTATATGGTGAACTGGTATATGTTACTGTAGCCTATATGGTGAACTGGTATATGTTACTGAAGCCTGGTATATGTTGCTGAAGCATATATGGTGAACTGGTATATGTTACTGAAGCCTATATGGTGAACTGGTATATGTTACTGAAGCCTATATGGTGAACTGGTATATGTTACTGAAGCCTATATGGTGAACTGGTATATGTTACTGAAGCCTGGTATATGTTGCTGAAGCATATATGGTGAACTGGTATATGTTACTGTAGCCTATATGGTGAACTGGTATATGTTACTGAAGCCTATATGGTGAACTGGTATATGTTACTGAAGCCTATATGGTGAACTGGTATATGTTACTGAAGCCTATATGGTGAACTGGTATATGTTACTGAAGCCTATATGGTGAACTGGTATATGTTACTGAAGCCTGGTATATGTTGCTGAAGCATATATGGTGAACTGGTATATGTTACTGTAACCTATATTGTGAACTGGTATATGTTACTGAAGCCTATATGGTGACCTGGTATATGTTGCTGAAGCCTATATGGTGAACTGGTATATGTTACTGTAGCATCTATGGTGAACTGGTATATGTTACTGAAGCCTGGTATATGTTACTGAAGCATATATGGTGAACTGGTATATGTTACTGGAGCCTATATGGTGAACTGGTATATGTTACTGAAGCCTGGTATATGTTGCTGAAGCATATATGGTGAACTGGTATATGTTGCTGAAGCCTATATGGTGAACTGGTATATGTTACTGAAGCCTATATGGTGAACTGGTATATGTTACTGTAGCGTCTATGGTGAACTGGTATATGTTACTGAAGCCTGGTATATGTTACTGAAGCCTATATGGTGAACTGGTATATGTTGCTGTAACCTCTATGGTGAACTGGTATATGTTACTGAAGCATATATGGTGAACTGGTATATGTTACTGAAGCCTGGTATATGTTGCTGAAGCCTATATGGTGAACTGGTATATGTTACTGTAGTGTCTATGGTGAACTGGTATATGTTACTGAAGCCTGGTATATGTTGCTGAAGCATATATGGTGAACTGGTATATGTTGCTGAAGCCTGGTATATGTTGCTGGAGCATATATGGTGAACTGGTATATGTTACTGAAGCCTGGTATATGTTGCTAAAGCATATATGGTGAACTGGTATATGTTGCTGAAACCTCTATGGTGAATTGGAATATGTTACTGTAACCTCTATTGTGAACTGGTATATGTTACTGAAGTCTATATGGTGAACTGGTATATGTTACTAAAGTCTATATGGTGAACTGGTGTATGTTACTGAAGCCGCTATTGTGAACTGGTATATGTTACTGTAGCCTATATGGTGAACTGGTATTTGTTACTGTAGCCTATATGGTGAACTGGTATATGTTGCTGAAACCTCTATTGTGAACTGGTATATGTTATTGGAGCCGCTGTGATGAACTGGTATATGTTACTGAAGCCGATATGGTGAATGGTATATGTTACCGAAGCTGCTATGGTGAACTGGTATATGTTACTGTAGCCTATATGGTGAACTAGTATATGTTACTGTAGCCTATATAGTGAACTGGTATATGTTACTAAAGCCTATATGGTGAACTTGTATATGTTACTAAAGCCACTATTGTTAACTGGTATATGTTACTGTAGCCTATATGGTGAACTGGTATATGTTACTAAAGCCACTATGGTTAACTGGTATATGTTACCGGTACTGAAGCCGCTATTGTGAACTGGTATATGTTACTGAAACCTATATGGTGAACTGGTATATGTTACTGTAGCGTCTATGGTGAACTGGTATATGTTACTGAAGCCTGGTATATGTTGCTGGAGCATATATAGTGAACTGGTATATGTTACTGGAGCATATATGGTGAACTGGTATATGTTAACGAAGCTGCTATGGTGAACTGGTATATGTTACTGAAGCCTGGTATATGTTGCTGAAGCATATATGGTGAACTGGTATATGTTGCTGAAGCCTGGTATATGTTGCTGGAGCATATATGGTGAACTGGTATATGTTACTGAAGCCTGGTATATGTTGCTGGAGCATATATGGTGAACTGGTATATGTTACTGAAGCCTGGTATATGTTGCTGGAGCATATATGGTGAACTGGTATATGTTACTGGAGCATATATGGTGAACTGGTATATGTTACTGTAGCCTGGTATATGTTACTGAAGCCGCTATGGTGAACTGGTATATGCTACTGTAGCCTATATGGTGAACTGGTATATGTTACTGAAGCCTGGTATATGTTGCTGAAGCATATATGGTGAACTGGTATAGGTTGCTGAAGCCTATATGGTGAACTGGTATATGTTACTGAAGCCTATATGGTGAACTGGTATATGTTACTGTAGCGTCTATGGTGAACTGGTATATGTTACTGAAGCCTGGTATATGTTACTGAAGCCTATATGGTGAACTGGTATATGTTACTGTAGCCTATATGGTGAACTGGTATATGTTACTAAAGCCACTATGGTTAACTGGTATATGTTACCGAAGCTGCTATGGTGAACTGGTATATGTTACTGAAGCCGCTATGGTGAACTGGTATATGTTACTGTAGCCTATATGTGAACTGGTATATGTTACTGAAGCCTATATGGTGAACTGGTATATGTTACTGAAGCCTACTTTTGTGAACTGGTATATGTTAGTTAAGCCGCTATGGTGAACTGGTATATGTTACTGAAGCCTACTTTTGTGAACTGGTATATGTTACTAAAGCCTATATGGTGATGGTATATGTTACTGTAGCCTATATGGTGAACTGGTATATGTTACTGTAGCCTATATGGTGAACTGGTATATGTTACTAAAGCCTATATGGTAAACTTGTATATGTTACTGTAGCCTATATGGTGAACTGGTATATGTTACTGTAGCCTATATGGTGAACTGGTATATGTTACTAAAGCCACTATGGTTAACTGGTATATGTTACTGTAGCCTATATGGTGAACTGGTATATGTTACTAAAGCCACTATGGTGAACTGGTATATGTTACTGAAGCCTGGTATATGTTACTGAAGCCTATATGGTGAACTGGTATATGTTACTGTAGCCTATATGGTGAACTGGTATATGTTACTAAAGCCACTATGGTTAACTGGTATATGTTACCGAAGCGCTATGGTGAACTGGTATATGTTACTGAAGCCGCTATGGTGAACTGGTATATGTTACTGTAGCCTATATTGTGAACTGGTATATGTTACTGAAGCCTATATGGTGAACTGGTATATGTTACTGAAGCCTACTTTTGTGAACTGGTATATGTTAGTTAAGCCGCTATGGTGAACTGGTATATGTTACTGAAGCCTACTATGGTGAACTGGTATATGTTACTAAAGCCTATATGGTGATGGTATATGTTACTGTAGCCTATATGGTGAACTGGTATATGTTACTGTAGCCTATATGGTGAACTGGTATATGTTACTAAAGCCTATATGGTGAACTGGTATATGTTACTGAAGCCTATATGGTGAACTGGTATATGTTACTGTAGCCTATATGGTGAACTGGTATATGTTACTAAAGCCACTATGGTTAACTGGTATATGTTACCGGTACTGAAGCCGCTATTGTGAACTGGTATATGTTACTGGAGCCTATATGGTGAACTGGTATATGTTACTATAGCCAATATGGTGAACTGGTATATGTTACTGTAGCCTCTATGGTGAACTGGTATATGTTACTGTAACGTATATGATGAACTGGTATATGTTGCTGAAGCATATATGGTGAACTGGTATATGTTACTGAGACCTATATGGTGATCTGGTGTATGTTACTGAAGCCGCTATTGTGAACTGGTATATGTTACTGTAACCTCTATTGTGAACTGGTATATGTTACTAAAGTCACTATGGTGAACTGGTATATGTTACTGAAACATATATGGTGAACTGGTATATGTTACTGAAGCCTCTATAGTGAACTGGTATATGTTACTGAAACCTATATGGTGAACTGGTATATGTTACTGGAGCCGCTGTGATGAACTGGTATATGTTAATGAAGCCGATATGGTGAACTGGTATATGTTACCGAAGCTGCTATGGTGAACTGGTATATGTTACTGAAGCCGCTATGGTGAACTGGTATATGTTACTGTAGCCTATATTGTGAACTGGTATATGTTACTGAAGCCTATATGGTGAACTGGTATATGTTGCTGAAGCCTATATGGTGAACTGGTATATGTTACTGAAGGCTATATGGTGAACTGGTATATGTTACTGTAGCGTCTATGGTGAACTGGTATATGTTACTGAAGCCTGGTATATGTTACTGAAGCCTATATGGTGAACTGGTATATGTTGCTGTAACCTCTATGGTGAACTGGTATATGTTACTGAAGCATATATGGTGAACTGGTATATGTTACTGAAGCCTGGTATATGTTGCTGAAGCCTATATGGTGAACTGGTATATGTTACTGTAGTGTCTATGGTGAACTGGTATATGTTACTGAAGCCTGGTATATGTTGCTGAAGCATATATGGTGAACTGGTATATGTTGCTGAAGCCTGGTATATGTTGCTGGAGCATATATGGTGAACTGGTATATGTTACTGAAGCCTGGTATATGTTGCTAAAGCATATATGGTGAACTGGTATATGTTGCTGAAACCTCTATGGTGAATTGGAATATGTTACTGTAACCTCTATTGTGAACTGGTATATGTTACTGAAGTCTATATGGTGAACTGGTATATGTTACTAAAGTCTATATGGTGAACTGGTGTATGTTACTGAAGCCGCTATTGTGAACTGGTATATGTTACTGTAGCCTATATGGTGAACTGGTATTTGTTACTGTAGCCTATATGGTGAACTGGTATATGTTGCTGAAACCTCTATTGTGAACTGGTATATGTTATTGGAGCCGCTGTGATGAACTGGTATATGTTACTGAAGCCGATATGGTGAATGGTATATGTTACCGAAGCTGCTATGGTGAACTGGTATATGTTACTGTAGCCTATATGGTGAACTAGTATATGTTACTGTAGCCTATATAGTGAACTGGTATATGTTACTAAAGCCTATATGGTGAACTTGTATATGTTACTAAAGCCACTATTGTTAACTGGTATATGTTACTGTAGCCTATATGGTGAACTGGTATATGTTACTAAAGCCACTATGGTTAACTGGTATATGTTACCGGTACTGAAGCCGCTATTGTGAACTGGTATATGTTACTGAAGCCTATATGGTGAACTGGTATATGTTACTGTAGCGTCTATGGTGAACTGGTATATGTTACTGAAGCCTGGTATATGTTGCTGGAGCATATATAGTGAACTGGTATATGTTACTGGAGCATATATGGTGAACTGGTATATGTTAACGAAGCTGCTATGGTGAACTGGTATATGTTACTGAAGCCTGGTATATGTTGCTGAAGCATATATGGTGAACTGGTATATGTTGCTGAAGCCTGGTATATGTTGCTGGAGCATATATGGTGAACTGGTATATGTTACTGAAGCCTGGTATATGTTGCTGGAGCATATATGGTGAACTGGTATATGTTACTGAAGCCTGGTATATGTTGCTGGAGCATATATGGTGAACTGGTATATGTTACTGGAGCATATATGGTGAACTGGTATATGTTACTGTAGCCTGGTATATGTTACTGAAGCCGCTATGGTGAACTGGTATATGCTACTGTAGCCTATATGGTGAACTGGTATATGTTACTGAAGCCTGGTATATGTTGCTGAAGCATATATGGTGAACTGGTATAGGTTGCTGAAGCCTATATGGTGAACTGGTATATGTTACTGAAGCCTATATGGTGAACTGGTATATGTTACTGTAGCGTCTATGGTGAACTGGTATATGTTACTGAAGCCTGGTATATGTTACTGAAGCCTATATGGTGAACTGGTATATGTTACTGTAGCCTATATGGTGAACTGGTATATGTTACTAAAGCCACTATGGTTAACTGGTATATGTTACCGAAGCTGCTATGGTGAACTGGTATATGTTACTGAAGCCGCTATGGTGAACTGGTATATGTTACTGTAGCCTATATTGTGAACTGGTATATGTTAGTTAAGCCGCTATGGTGAACTGGTATATGTTACTGAAGCCTACTTTTGTGAACTGGTATATGTTACTAAAGCCTATATGGTGATGGTATATGTTACTGTAGCCTATATGGTGAACTGGTATATGTTACTGTAGCCTATATGGTGAACTGGTATATGTTACTAAAGCCTATATGGTAAACTTGTATATGTTACTGTAGCCTATATGGTGAACTGGTATATGTTACTGTAGCCTATATGGTGAACTGGTATATGTTACTAAAGCCACTATGGTTAACTGGTATATGTTACTGTAGCCTATATGGTGAACTGGTATATGTTACTAAAGCCACTATGGTGAACTGGTATATGTTACTAAAGCCACTATGGTTAACTGGTATATGTTACTAAAGCCACTATGGTTAACTGGTATATGTTACTGTAGCCTATATGGTGAACTGGTATATGTTACTAAAGCCACTATGGTTAACTGGTATATGTTACCGGTACTGAAGCCGCTATTGTGAACTGGTATATGTTACTGGAGCCTATATGGTGAACTGGTATATGTTACTATAGCCAATATGGTGAACTGGTATATGTTACTGTAGCCTCTATGGTGAACTGGTATATGTTACTGTAGCCTATATGGTGAACTGGTATATGTTACTATAGTCTATATGGTGAACAGGTATATGTTACTGTAGCCTATATGGTGAACTGGTATATGTTACTAAAGCCCTATGAACAAACAACAGCCTATATGGTGAACTGGTATATGTTACTAAAGCCACTATGGTTAACTGGTATATGTTACCGGTACTGAAGCCGCTATTGTGAACTGGTATATGTTACTGGAGCCTATATGGTGAACTGGTATATGTTACTAAAGCCACTATGGTTAACTGGTATATGTTACCGGTACTGAAGCCGCTATTGTGAACTGGTATATGTTACTGGAGCCTATATGGTGAACTGGTATATGTTACTATAGCCAATATGGTGAACTGGTATATGTTACTGTAGCCTCTATGGTGAACTGGTATATGTTACTGTAACGTATATGATGAACTGGTATATGTTGCTGAAGCATATATGGTGAACTGGTATATGTTACTGAGACCTATATGGTGATCTGGTGTATGTTACTGAAGCCGCTATTGTGAACTGGTATATGTTACTGTAACCTCTATTGTGAACTGGTATATGTTACTAAAGTCACTATGGTGAACTGGTATATGTTACTGAAACATATATGGTGAACTGGTATATGTTACTGAAGCCTCTATAGTGAACTGGTATATGTTACTGAAACCTATATGGTGAACTGGTATATGTTACTGGAGCCGCTGTGATGAACTGGTATATGTTAATGAAGCCGATATGGTGAACTGGTATATGTTACCGAAGCTGCTATGGTGAACTGGTATATGTTACTGAAGCCCTATGGTGAACTGGTATATGTTACTGTAGCCTATATGTGAACTGGTATATGTTACTAAAGCCATATGTAACTGGTATATGTTACTGAGCCTATATGGTGAACTGGTATATGTTACTAAGCCTATGGTAACAAAACGTGAACTGGTATATGTTACTGAAGCCTATATGGTGACTGGTATATGTTACTGTAGCATCTATGGTGAACTGGTATATGTTACTGAAGCCTGGTATATGTTGCTGGAGCATATATAGTGAACTGGTATATGTTACTGGAGCATATATGGTGAACTGGTATATGTTAACGAAGCTGCTATGGTGAACTGGTATATGTTACTGAAGCCTGGTATATGTTGCTGAAGCATATATGGTGAACTGGTATATGTTGCTGAAGCCTGGTATATGTTGCTGGAGCATATATGGTGAACTGGTATATGTTACTGAAGCCTGGTATATGTTGCTGGAGCATATATGGTGAACTGGTATATGTTACTGAAGCCTGGTATATGTTGCTGGAGCATATATGGTGAACTGGTATATGTTACTGGAGCATATATGGTGAACTGGTATATGTTACTGTAGCCTGGTATATGTTACTGAAGCCGCTATGGTGAACTGGTATATGCTACTGTAGCCTATATGGTGAACTGGTATATGTTACTGAAGCCTGGTATATGTTGCTGAAGCATATATGGTGAACTGGTATAGGTTGCTGAAGCCTATATGGTGAACTGGTATATGTTACTGAAGCCTATATGGTGAACTGGTATATGTTACTGTAGCGTCTATGGTGAACTGGTATATGTTACTGAAGCCTGGTATATGTTACTGAAGCCTATATGGTGAACTGGTATATGTTACTGTAGCCTATATGGTGAACTGGTATATGTTACTAAAGCCACTATGGTTAACTGGTATATGTTACCGAAGCTGCTATGGTGAACTGGTATATGTTACTGAAGCCGCTATGGTGAACTGGTATATGTTACTGTAGCCTATATTGTGAACTGGTATATGTTACTGAAGCCTATATGGTGAACTGGTATATGTTACTGAAGCCTACTTTTGTGAACTGGTATATGTTACTTAAGCCGCTATGGTGAACTGGTATATGTTACTGAAGCCTACTTTTGTGAACTGGTATATGTTACTAAAGCCTATATGGTGATGGTATATGTTACTGTAGCCTATATGGTGAACTGGTATATGTTACTGTAGCCTATATGGTGAACTGGTATATGTTACTAAAGCCTATATGGTAAACTTGTATATGTTACTGTAGCCTATATGGTGAACTGGTATATGTTACTGTAGCCTATATGGTGAACTGGTATATGTTACTAAAGCCACTATGGTTAACTGGTATATGTTACTGTAGCCTATATGGTGAACTGGTATATGTTACTAAAGCCACTATGGTGAACTGGTATATGTTACTAAAGCCACTATGGTTAACTGGTATATGTTACTGTAGCCTATATGGTGAACTGGTATATGTTACTAAAGCCACTATGGTTAACTGGTATATGTTACCGGTACTGAAGCCGCTATTGTGAACTGGTATATGTTACTGGAGCCTATATGGTGAACTGGTATATGTTACTATAGCCAATATGGTGAACTGGTATATGTTACTGTAGCCTCTATGGTGAACTGGTATATGTTACTGTAGCCTATATGGTGAACTGGTATATGTTACTATAGCCTATATGGTGAACAGGTATATGTTACTGTAGCCTATATGGTGAACTGGTATATGTTACTAAAGCCACTATGGTTAACTGGTATATGTTACCGGTACTGAAGCCGCTATTGTGAACTGGTATATGTTACTGGAGCCTATATGGTGAACTGGTATATGTTACTAAAGCCACTATGGTTAACTGGTATATGTTACCGGTACTGAAGCCGCTATTGTGAACTGGTATATGTTACTGGAGCCTATATGGTGAACTGGTATATGTTACTAAAGCCACTATGGTTAACTGGTATATGTTACCGGTACTGAAGCCGCTATTGTGAACTGGTATATGTTACTGGAGCCTATATGGTGAACTGGTATATGTTACTATAGCCAATATGGTGAACTGGTATATGTTACTGTAGCCTCTATGGTGAACTGGTATATGTTACTGTAACGTATATGATGAACTGGTATATGTTGCTGAAGCATATATGGTGAACTGGTATATGTTACTGAGACCTATATGGTGATCTGGTGTATGTTACTGAAGCCGCTATTGTGAACTGGTATATGTTACTGTAACCTCTATTGTGAACTGGTATATGTTACTAAAGTCACTATGGTGAACTGGTATATGTTACTGAAACATATATGGTGAACTGGTATATGTTACTGAAGCCTCTATAGTGAACTGGTATATGTTACTGAAACCTATATGGTGAACTGGTATATGTTACTGGAGCCGCTGTGATGAACTGGTATATGTTAATGAAGCCGATATGGTGAACTGGTATATGTTACCGAAGCTGCTATGGTGAACTGGTATATGTTACTGAAGCCGCTATGGTGAACTGGTATATGTTACTGTAGCCTATATTGTGAACTGGTATATGTTACTGAAGCCTATATGGTGAACTGGTATATGTTACTGAAGCCTACTTTTGTGAACTGGTATATGTTAGTTAAGCCGCTATGGTGGACTGGTATATGTTACTGAAGCCTACTTTTGTGAACTGGTATATGTTACTAAAGCCTATATGGTGATGGTATATGTTACTGTAGCCTATATGGTGAACTGGTATATGTTACTGTAGCCTATATGGTGAACTGGTATATGTTACTAAAGCCTATATGGTGAACTTGTATATGTTACTGTAGCCTATATGGTGAACTGGTATATGTTACTGTAGCCTATATGGTGAACTGGTATATGTTACTAAAGCCACTATGGTTAACTGGTATATGTTACTGTAGCCTATATGGTGAACTGGTATATGTTACTAAAGCCACTATGGTTAACTGGTATATGTTACCGGTACTGAAGCCGCTATTGTGAACTGGTATATGTTACTGGAGCCTATATGGTGAACTGGTATATGTTACTATAGCCAATATGGTGAACTGGTGTATGTTACTGAAGCCGCTATTGTGAACTGGTATATGTTACTGTAACCTCTATTGTGAACTGGTATATGTTACTAAAGTCACTATGGTGAACTGGTATATGTTACTGAAACCTATATTATGGTGAACTGTTATATGTTACTGAAGCCTCTATGGTGAACTGGTATATGTTACTGAAACCTATATAGTGAACTGGTATATGTTACTGTAGCCTATATTGTGAACTGGTATATGTTACTGAAGCCTATATGGTGAACTGGTATATGTTACTATAGCCAATATGGTGAACTGGTATATGTTACTAAAGCCACTATGGCGAACTGGTATATGTTACTGTAGCCTATATGGTGAACTGGTATTTGTTACTGTAGCCTATATGGTGAACTGGTATATGTTGCTGAAACCTCTATTGTGAACTGGTATATTTTATTGAAGCATATATGGTGAATTGGTATATGTTACTGTAACCTCTATTGTGAACTGATATATGTTACTAAAGTCACTATGGTGAACTGGTATATGTTACTGAAGCCTATATGGTGAACTGGTGTATGTTACTGAAGCCGCTATTGTGAACTGGTATATGTTACTGTAGCCTATATGGTGAACTGGTATATGTTACTGTAGCCTATATGGTGAACTGGTATATGTTACTGAAGCATATATGGTGAACTGGTATTTGTTACTGTAGCCTATATGGTGAACTGGTATATGTTACTGTAACGTATATGATGAACTGGTATATGTTGCTGAAGCATATATGGTGAACTGGTATATGTTACTGAGACCTATATGGTGATCTGGTGTATGTTACTGAAGCCACTATTGTGAACTGGTATATGTTACTGTAACCTCTATTGTGAACTGGTATATGTTACTAAAGTCACTATGGTGAACTGGTATATGTTACTGAAACATATATGGTGAACTGGTATATGTTACTGAAGCCTCTATGGTGAACTGGTATATGTTACTGAAACCTATATGGTGAACTGGTATATGTTACTGTAGCCTATATTGTGAACTGGTATATGTTACTGAAGCCTATATGGTGAACTGGTATATGTTACTATAGCCAATATGGTGAACTGGTATATGTTACTAAAGCCACTATGGTGAACTGGTATATGTTACTGTAGCCTATATGGTGAACTGGTATTTGTTACTGTAGCCTATATGGTGAACTGGTATATGTTGCTGAAACCTCTATTGTGAACTGGTATATGTTACTGAAGCATATATGGTGAATTGGTATATGTTACTGTAACCTCTATTGTGAACTGGTATATGTTACTAAAGTCACTATGGTGAACTGGTATATATGTTACTGAAGCCTATATGGTAAACTGGTTTATGTTACTGAAGCCGCTATTGTGAACTGGTATATGTTACTGTAACCTCTATTGTGAACTGGTATATGTTACTAAAGTCACTATGGTGAACTGGTATATGTTACTGAAACCTATATTATGGTGAACTGTTATATGTTACTGAAGCCTCTATGGTGAACTGGTATATGTTACTGAAACCTATATAGTGAACTGGTATATGTTACTGTAGCCTATATTGTGAACTGGTATATGTTACTGAAGCCTATATGGTGAACTGGTATATGTTACTATAGCCAATATGGTGAACTGGTATATGTTACTAAAGCCACTATGGTTAACTGGTATATGTTACTGAAACCTATATAGTGAACTGGTATATGTTACTGTAGCCTATATGGTGAACTGGTATATGTTGCTGAAACCTCTATTGTGAACTGGTATATGTTATTGAAGCATATATGGTGAATTGGTATATGTTACTGTAACCTCTATTGTGAACTGGTATATGTTACTAATGTCACTATGGTGAACTGGTATATGTTACTGAAGCCTATATGGTGAACTGGTGTATGTTACTGAAGCCGCTATTGTGAACTGGTATATGTTACTGTAGCCTATATGGTGAACTGGTATATGTTACTGTAGCCTATATGGTGAACTGGTATATGTTACTGAAGCATATATGGTGAACTGGTATTTGTTACTGTAGCCTATATGGTGAACTGGTATATGTTGCTGAAACCTCTATATTGTGAACTGGTATATGTTGATGTAGCCTCTATTGTGAACTGGTATATGTTACTGTAGCCTATATGGTGAACTGATATATGTTACTGAAGCCTATATGGTGAACTGGTATATGTTACTGAAGCCTATATGTTGAACTGGTATATGTTGCTGAAATCTCTATATTGTGAACTGGTATATGTTGATGTAGCCTCTATTGTGAACTGGTATATGTTACTGTAGCCTATATGGTGAACTGATATATGTTACTGAAGCCTATATGGTGAACTGGTATATGTTACTGAAGCCTATATGTTGAACTGGTATATGTTGCTGAAATCTCTATATTGTGAACTGGTATATGTTGATGTAGCCTCTATTGTGAACTGGTATATGTTACTGTAGCCTATATGGTGAACTGGTATATGTTACTGTAGCCTATATTGTGAACTGGATATGTTACTGAAGCCTATATGGTGAACTGGTATATGTTACTGAAGCCCTATTTTTGTGAACTGGTTATATGTTAGTTAAGCCGCTATGGGGAACGGTATATGTTACTGGCCTATATTGTGAACTGGTATATGTTACTAAAGCCTATATTGTGAACTGGTATATGTTGATGTAGCCTCTATTGTGAACTGGTATATGTTACTGTAGCCTATATGGTGAACTGATATATGTTACTGAAGCCTATATGGTGAACTGGTATATGTTACTGAAGCCTATATGTTGAACTGGTATATGTTGCTGAAATCTCTATATTGTGAACTGGTATATGTTGATGTAGCCTCTATTGTGAACTGGTATATGTTACTGTAGCCTATATGGTGAACTGATATATGTTACTGAAGCCTATATGGTGAACTGGTATATGTTACTGAAGCCTATATGTTGAACTGGTATATGTTGCTGAAATCTCTATATTGTGAACTGGTATATGTTGATGTAGCCTCTATTGTGAACTGGTATATGTTACTGTAGCCTATATGGTGAACTGATATATGTTACTGAAGCCTATATGGTGAACTGGTATATGTTACTGAAGCCTATATGTTGAACTGGTATATGTTGCTGAAATCTCTATATTGTGAACTGGTATATGTTGATGTAGCCTCTATTGTGAACTGGTATATGTTACTGTAGCCTATATGGTGAACTGATATATGTTACTGAAGCCTATATGGTGAACTGTTATATGTTACTGAAACCTCTATGGCGAACTGGTATATGTTACTGAAGCCACTATTGTGAACTGGTATATGTTACTGTAGCCTCTATGGTGAACTGGTATATGTTACTGTAGCCTATATTGTGAACTGGTATATGTTACTGAAGCCTATATGTTGAACTGGTATATGTTACTGAAGCCTATTTTTGTGAACTGGTATATGTTAGTTAAGCCGCTATGGTGAACTGGTATATGTTACTGTAGCCTATATTGTGAACTGGTATATGTTACTAAAGCCTATATGGTGAACTGGTATTTGTTACTGAAGCCTATATGGCGAACTGGTATATGTTACTGAAGCCGCTATTGTGAACTGGTATATGTTACTGTAGCCTCTATGGTGAACTGGTATATGTTACTGTAGCCTATATTGTGAACTGGTATAGTTACTGAAGCCTATATGGTGAACTGGTATATGTTACTGAAGCCTATTTTTGTGAACTGGTATATGTTAGTTAAGCCGCTATGGTGATCTGTATATGTTACAGTAGCCTATATGGTGAACTGTTATATGTACTGTAACCTCTATGTGAACTGGTATACGTTATTATAGCCTATATGGTCAACTGTATATGTTACTGAAGCCTCTATAATGAACTGGTAAATTTTACTGTAGCCTCTATGGTGAACTTGTATATTTACTGTAGCCTCTATGTGAACTGGTATATGTTACTGAAGCCTCTATGGTGAACTGGTATATGTTACTGTAGCCTATATTGTGAACTGGTATATGTTACTGAAGCCTCTATGGTGAACTGGTACATATTACTGAAGCCTATATGGTGAACTGGTATATGTTACTGTAGCTGACATATGTTACTGACATCAGTACAGGTTCACTCCTTTATTTCAGAATTCCAAGGTTGCGAATTCTTTTGACATGTACAAATGTTCCTAGAAGTACAAAGACTCTGGTTTCCAATGTTCGAGAAAAATACAACAGGGTATGCGAGTTGTCTTATATTCCCCGATTATGCATTTACCTAGAATTGGCTTCACACTGAGAGATTCTAAGGAACAAATGAATAGAAATAATGATTGTCTTCTTATAATTCCATGTTTATGCACATTTCCTTCGACATAGGGATATATTGTTTTGCAGATGTCGATGGATAGGTACCTCCCATCTGTTCCATATTTTTTTTAACCTCAGGGCTGATTTTAATGAAAATGATCATCATATTGAAACGACGTGTCGTGCATGCATTCAAGACCAATGTTTTGGGAAATTACTTTGTGGATATTTATTTACAAATCCATCAATAGATTTGTCGATGGTGTTTCACTAAAGTTAACATATTTGTTTCCCTCGAAGCTGCCAGAAGTGATGCAGCCAATAATGGATGCCACTCAAGCAGTCACAGAACAGTGTCAGAGAATGCTGGAAGCCATGGCAACGCAATCTCAGAATGATCCAGAAAATGGATTTACTGTTCTAGAGGTAAAATTAATGACTTAGATCTGGGCCCCATTTTATCAACGGTCGTAAGTCCGTCTTAAGCAAAAGATTATTGCTTAAGACCGAGTGACGCCGTTGTAACGTCTTGGTTAAGACCACGGTCCGTTTTATCAACAAATTCGCAGCTAAGATATCATAAATAAAGTCTTAACTTTACGACTGGTTCGATGCAGTCGCAACTTCGGAAAAAGTCTTCGTCAGAGACGTTATGCAAGAATATACAGGGCCGGTATAGACATTGGAGACGTGTGACAATATCCCTTTTCGATATCACATGTCGAGGCCATGGGTTGTCTTGCTTGTGGATATGGTGGGGGAATGACTTGGACAAGGGGACGAACCGCTCTCATTCGATACCCGGTTTGACATAGGTAAAGTAAAATTGATATATTGTTACGCGCCAACCAGGGTCAATCTAGTTGGCAGGCGGGAGGACGGACGTAGACTGGTCACAGCGGACAATTGACTGATCACAGCGGACAATTGACTGATCATAGCGGACAATTGACTGATCACAGTGGACAATTGACTGATCACAGCAGACAATTGACTGATCACAGCGGACAATTGACTGATCATAGCGGACAATTGACTGATCACAGTGGACAATTGACTGATCACAGCAGACAATTGACTGATCACAGCGGACAATTGACTAAGTGACGACAACGATGTGATGTACTTTTATCTTCTTTTACTGTACAGCAACTGCTAGGCATAGGCATGACTGTTAACGATCACTATACAATATTACAAACTGGCCAAGAAACCCGAATTATATCATGAAATGACACTTAATAACAATGCACCAATGTTCAAATGTCGTCTGCTATTTTATACAGACAGGCAAAGATTTCCGGCTATTTCAGAGTGTTGGAGGCCAAGAATAACATTCTGCCCGGTATTTATACTAACACACAATGCGACGTGTGGGATGTGCAACCTGTGGGTGCACACTGGAATCCACACGTCGCAGTGCATGCGCGTGCCCCGCATGATGCTGCCCACATGTCGCATTACGTCACACACAAATTTGTAGTACAACAGGTATACTCACAACTAAAATAAGACTGTTGCGTCAACTAAGCGCTGCATACATACCAATAACATACATACCAATAACATACATACCAATAACATACATACCAATAACATACATACCAATAACATACATACATACCAATAACATACATACATACCAATAACATACATACATACC
>CM026398.1:33182799-33199631 GCA_014843695.1 Archivesica marissinica
TACCAATAACATACATACCAATAACATACATACCAATAACATACATACCAATAACATACACACCAATAACATACATACCAATAACATACATACCAATAACATACATACCAATAACATACATACCAATAACATACATACATACCAATAACATACATACCAATAACATACATACCAATAACATACATACCAATAACATACATACCAATAACATACATACATACCAATAACATACATACCAATAACATACATACCAATAACATACATACCAATAACATACATACCAATAACATACATACCAATAACATACATACCAATAACATACATACCAATAACATACACACCAATAACATACATACCAATAACATACACACCAATAACATACATACCAATAACATACATACCAATAACATACATACCAATAACATACATACCAATAACATACATACCAATAACATACATACATACCAATAACATACATACCAATAACATACATACCAATAACATACACACCAATAACATACATACCAATAACATACATACCAATAACATACATACCAATAACATACATACCAATAACATACACACCAATAACATACACACCAATAACATACATACCAATAACATACACACCAATAACATACATACCAATAACATACATACCAATAACATACACACCAATAACATACATACATACCAATAACATACATACCAATAACATACACACCAATAACATACATACCAATAACATACATACCAATAACATACATACCAATAACATACATACATACCAATAACATACACACAATAACATACACACCAATAACATACATACCAATAAACATACATACCAATAACATACAACACCAAAACATACATACCAATAACATACATACCATAACATACATACAACATACCAATAACATACATACCAATAACATACATACCAATAACATACATACCAATAACATACATACATACCAATAACATACATACCAATAACACATACCAATAACATACAATACATACCAATAACATACATACCAATAACATACATACCAATAACATACACACCAATAACATACACACCAATAACATACATACCAATAACATACATACATACCAATAACATACATACCAATAACATACATACCAATAACATACATACCAATAACATACACACCAATAACATACATACCAATAACATACATACCAATAACATACACACCAATAACATACATACATACCAATAACATACACACCAATAACATACACACCAATAACATGCATACCAATAACATACATACCAATAACATACATACCAATAACATACACACCAATAACATACATACCAATAACATACATACATACCAATAACATACACACCAATAACATACATACATACCAATAACATACATACCAATAACATACATACCAATAACATACATACCAATAACATACTATTAAACAAGTTCGCCCTCTACGAATACCACATACAAGGATACTCTTTGTTTACAAAAGCGATCTATGGAACACCGTCGCATAGCGTCTAATACAGTGTGCATTCAAGATGGCAGCCTACATGCTAAACAAAATACAGTTGGGTCTAAACAGCAAATTACACCCATTCACATACATCAATCACTTAACAGGAACATTCAGTAACACGGATAGGATTAACTGTACTAGGGATGTTCCTAAACAGAACAATACTTGAGGATTGTCATATCAGAACCAGCGAGAATACACGAAACTGGACCCCGTGTAACCCAGGCAATAGATTACAACTGGCGTGATATTCGAAGGCGATCTGTTGTTCTGTTCGTTTCATAGAGCAACGATCAAATTCCTATAGTGCTGCCAGTAAACGTGCATCACCACACTCCATGGAAACGCACCTGGTGCTCAGAGGGTAAGCTAACACCTAGGGTGTTACATTATTTCTACATCTTGCATTATTAAGGTGCATATCAGTGTTATTTGCATACACATTTCTGTACCTATTTCTATTTTAAGATTACAAGGGACGCTACTTCAATAAATATCTTTCGTTAATATTACACACAAGTCATGAATTTGTTATGTTTTTGGAACTGAATGGCGATAAGTAATATGTTTCTGCAATGCATTAGCTAAGTACATTGATGCAGTGTGCAGGTAGGGAATTAAATGCTTGTGTTTATAATGTCATCCGTTTGTTTTCAAATGCTTGTGTATGGCTACAGTATCCGTACACAGAATTAAACATCCCCACGTGTCTTGGACAGGCATAGCCGACCTAAGCGGTTAACCAGTACTAAACTATGTATGTGAGGTGACTTGCTCAATGACATACGTGTACTGATCGAACATGGGACAGTTCGATTCCAAATCCGACACCATTCCATGCATGCCCGGAGGAAATCGTCCTGTTCAATCTGTCACCTTACCATATCACATACTTTCCATTCCGAGGATCGAACCGGGGTTGCATTTGTGAGAAGCGAGCATGCTTAACTACTGCGCAAATTGGACAGCCAAAAGTGTAATCCATGGTACAAGTTGTCATGATATATCTCGATGCGATGATAGACACGATGATCATAATTATAGAGTGGTGGAACCTATGCTCGGCGTAATTGTCCATTTACATCCGTAATTAAAATATTTATATTGGTCACGGGTTCGAGCCCCTCTCAGACCGTGTTTCATTTATATGAAAAAGTTGGCAGTTTCTTACGGAGGTTGGTGTACCCAATTACTGGTTAACCGCTGGAGCCTGCCCAGGAAAGGTGTTGTTAGGTAAACTGCCCGCCGGCGATATAGCCCAAAAATGGTGCTGATGCAGGCGTAAAACCCGAAATATAACATATATCATAACAGGTAGGTGAACTCTTGCTTACATGATCATTAATTGCTAAGTCGATTCGATTAGCTGTCTGATTAGCGTAGTGATTAGCTTCTAGTCAATGCATTCCGGGTTCCTTCCACGGACTGAGAAGTGTGTGAGATGATACAGTGGTCGCCAAATCGGACATGTGAGTTTTCTCCGGTTACGTCCCACACGAATGACTACATAATTATACACTTTCATCTGCTCCAACGAGAGTGCTTAATATTATAAGCTTGTTTCGAAATTGTTGTAAAGTAAATAATGTTTATACAGTTGATTATTCTAACATTAACAATGAAGAACGATGTAAAAACACAAAAGTTAACCATAGTTTTTTCAAAAAAAGAATTAGGCCATAGGCCGAATTCCAAATATTTTTAGTTTCGTCACAGCAACCCAGATTTATGGAACAGTTTTCATCTTATTAATGTACATACACTGTACTAATCACTTAATAATGTACATACACTGTACTAATCACTTAATAATGTACATACACTGTACTAATCACTTAATAATGTACATACACTACTAATCACTTAATAATGTACATACACTGTACTAATCACTTAATAATGTACATACACTGTACTAATCACTTAATAATGTACATACACTGTACTAATCACTTAATAATGTACATACACTGTACTAATCACTTATAAATTGAAAAAATAAATATCTGTCAGGTTCACCGTCACAAATGTTTGATATTAAAGGTGCACGTCCAATGTTTGTTCACAATCATTCCAGTGCAACGTATCGGTTTGACTTCACTATATTGAATACAACAAGGGTGGCATTCACGTTTTCAAATGTTTTGACAAACTACATATTCCCAACAATATCAAATTTTTAATATATATTGTCTGTATTAGTTAAAAATGTTCAAATTTTACAGGACTTTAGCAGATAGAAATGTAGAACTTGAGTTAATAGAGTTTTTATATTTTCTTTCTTTCAGATTCTCTGATGATATAGCTTTAATTGATGTACAGCAGGATTTTTATCGGAACTGCCATATTATACAGAATACAGTTGGTGCAGTTGATGGTACTAATATTAATTGATCAATGATTGTGTGATAGCATGATTCAAGGCATGGCCAAGAAAATGAAGAGTGGACAACAATATTTCAACAGATCAGTTCATACCTCTGTCAACACCACTTGATTTAAGGACACTAATCTTAGCTGTCATATTTACAGTTTAGAAATCTTGAAAACTGTGCAACTATCCAGTGATGAATACTGTGCAACTATCCAGTGATGAATACTGTGCAACTATCCAGTGATGAAAACTGTGCAACTATCCAGTGATACAATGAATACTGTGCAACTATCCAGTGATGAAAACTGTGCAACTATCCAGTGATGAAAACTGTGCAACTATCCAGTGATACAATGAATACTGTGCAACTATCCAGTGATGAATACTGTGCAACTATCCAGTGATGAATACTGTGCAACTATCCAGTGATGAAAACTGTGCAACTATCCAGTGATGAATACTGTGCAACTATCCAGTGATGAAAACTGTGCAACTATCCAGTGATGAATACTGTGCAACTATCCAGTGATGAATACTGTGCAACTATCCAGTGATGAAAACTGTGCAACTATCCAGTGATGAATACTGTGCAACTATCCAGTGATGAAAACTGTGCAACTATCCAGTGATGAATACTGTGCAACTATCCAGTGATGAAAACTGTGCAACTATCCAGTGATACAATGAATACTGTTGGGTACTTTTCTTGTATAGACTATTAAGATTTCATTTTGCCAGTTTTAAAAATTATGAAAGAAAACAATATGAAAGAAATTTCCAGTCTTAATTTTTGTGATTTAAGGTTTCCACAAATAAAGCAAACATTAGATATATACATGTATGCCAAACAAGTGAAATTAGATGTGCACGAAAACACCCTGGTAATTATATGGTATTGAAGCCTGTGTACAAACAAGATGTGCACGAAAACACCCTGGTAATTATATGGTATTGAAGCCAGTGTACAAACAAGTATGTCTATCATACTGTGTTCACTACAGAACTTCAATCTATATCTTGTGCAACAAATCTTCTTTTACTGTGAAATCAGAAATGTCGATGCAACAAAACACGAAACTAGATTGAAACAACTGCAACTGGTCTTCAGTTATTCAATCAACTTTCGTGTTCCATTGTATCAACTTTTCACAGTAAATATAAGGGTGTGACAGACAGACTTTGGTGTGAAAATGTAACTGCTTCAATATACTTCCCACTACACTGTAACAGAAGCTGTAATATTACACAAATAACCCGATACAATATATATGTTGATATACATAATACATGAATACCTGTGAGTGTTTTACATTTATTTATCGTGGTTACCGTTTGCCCATTGTAGCGACACCTACTGAAGAGATTAGTCGACACCTACTGAAGAGATTAGTCGACACCTACTGAAGAGACTAGTCAACACCTACTGAAGAGATTAGTCGACACCTACTGAAGAGACTAGTCAACACCTACTGAAGAGATTAGTCAACACCTACTGAAGAGATTAGTCGACACCTACTGAAGAGATTAGTCAACACCTACTGAAGAGATTAGTCAACACCTACTGAAGAGATTAGTCAACACCTATTGAAGAGATTAGTCAACACCTACTGAAGAGATTAGTCGACACCTACTGACGAGACTAGTCAACACCTACTGAAGAGATTAGTCGACACCTACTGAAGAGATTAGTCGACACCTACTGAATAGATTAGTCGACACCTACTGAAGAGATTAGTCGACACGTAATGATGAGATTAGTCAACACCTACTGAAGAGATTAGTCAACACCTACTGAAGAGATTAGTCAACACCTATTGAAGAGATTAGTCAACACCTACTGAAGAGATTAGTCGACACCTACTGAAGAGATTAGTCGACACCTACTGAATAGATTAGTCGACACCTACTGAAGAGATTAGTCGACACGTAATGATGAGATTAGTCGACACCTACTGAAGAGATTAGTCGACACCTACTGAAGAGATTAGTCGACACCTACTGAAGAGATTAGTGGTTTTAGATTTGGAGGATAGTGCAGTTATTTGCACTGTGTAAAGCACCAAACTCTGTTTAGTCATTTTAGTATTGTATAGCAGGGTATCGAACATGCAACCCCTACTGATCCGCTAGAAAGATTAAAGTGATCTGCTTATCCGTATTGTAATTATGGAAGATAGAACAATATGCAGTATATAGAGATTAATGTCAGCACTAGAACAATATGCAGTATATAGAGATTAATGTCAGCACTAGAACAATATGCAGTATATAGAGATTAATGTCAGCACTAGAACAATATGCAGTATATAGAGCTTAATGTCAGCACTAGAACAATATGCCGTATATAGAGATTAATGTCAGTACTAGAACAATATGCAGTATATAGAGCTTAATGTCAGCACTAGAACAATATGCAGTATATAGAGCTTAATGTCAGCACTAGAACAATATGCAGTATATAGAGCTTAATGTCAGCACTAGAACAATATGCAGTATATAGAGCTTAATGTCAGTACTAGAACAATATGCCGTATATAGAGCTTAATGTCAGTACTAGAACAATATGCAGTATATAGAGCTTAATGTCAGTACTAGAACAATATGCAGTATATAGAGCTTAATGTCAGCACTAGAACAATATGCAGTATATAGAGCTTAATGTCAGTACTAGAACAATATGCAGTATATAGAGCTTAATGTCAGCACTAGAACAATATGCAGTATATAGAGCTTAATGTCAGCACTAGAACAATATGCAGTATATAGAGCTTAATGTCAGCACTAGAACAATATGCAGTATATAGAGCTTAATGTCAGCACTAGAACAATATGCAGTATATAGAGCTTAATGTCAGCACTAGAACAATATGCAGTATATAGAGCTTAATGTCAGTACTAGAACAATATGCAGTATATAGAGCTTAATGTCAGTACTAGAACAATATGCAGTATATAGAGCTTAATGTCAGCACTAGAACAATATGCAGTATATAGAGCTTAATGTCAGTACTAGAACAATATGCAGTATATAGAGCTTAATGTCAGCACTAGAACAATATGCAGTATATAGAGCTTAATGTCAGCACTAGAACAATATGCAGTATATAGAGCTTAATGTCAGTACTAGAACAATATGCAGTATATAGAGCTTAATGTCAGCACTAGAACAATATGCAGTATATAGAGATTAATGTCAGCACTAGAACAATATGCAGTATATAGAGATTAATGTCAGCACTAGAACAATATGCAGTATATGGAGCTTAATGTCAGCACTAGAACAATATGCAGTATATAGAGCTTAATGTCAGCACTAGAACAATATGCAGTATATAGAGCTTAATGTCAGCACTAGAACAATATGCAGTATATAGAGCTTAATGTCAGCACTAGAACAATATGCAGTATATAGAGCTTAATGTCAGCACTAGAACAATATGCAGTATATAGAGCTTAATGTCAGCACTAGAACAATATGCAGTATATAGAGATTAATGTCAGCACTAGAACAATATGCAGTATATAGAGCTTAATGTCAGCACTAGAACAATATGCAGTATATAGAGATTAATGTCAGCACTAGAACAATATGCAGTATATAGAGATTAATGTCAGCACTAGAACAATATGCAGTATATAGAGATTAATGTCAGCACTAGAACAATATGCAGTATATAGAGATTAATGTCAGCACTAGAACAATATGCAGTATATAGAGATTAATGTCAGCACTAGAACAATATGCAGTATATAGAGATTAATGTCAGCACTAGAACAATATGCCGTATATAGAGCTTAATGTCAGTACTAGAACAATATGCAGTATATAGAGATTAATGTCAGCACTAGAACAATATGCCGTATATAGAGCTTAATGTCAGTACTAGAACAATATGCAGTATATAGAGATTAATGTCAGCACTAGAACAATATTCCGTATATAGAGCTTAATGTCAGTACTAGAACAATATGCAGTATATAGAGATTAATGTCAGCACTAGAACAATATGCAGTATATAGAGCTTAATGTCAGCACTAGAACAATATGCAGTATATAGAGATTAATGTCAGCACTAGAACAATATGCAGTATATAGAGATTAATGTCAGCACTAGAACAATATGCAGTATATAGAGATTAATGTCAGCACTAGAACAATATGCAGTATATAGAGATTAATGTCAGCACTAGAACAATATGCCGTATATAGAGATTAACGTCGGCACTAGAACAATATGCCGTATATAGAGATTAATGTCGGCACTAGAACAATATGCAGTATATAGAGATTAATGTCGGCACTAGAACAATATGCAGTATATAGAGATTAATGTCGGCACTAGAACAATATGCAGTATATAGAGATTAATGTCAGTACTAGAACAATATGCAGTATATAGAGATTAATGTCGGCACTAGAACAATATGCAGTATATAGAGATTAATGTCGGCACTAGAACAATATGCAGTATATAGAGATTAATGTCGGCACTAGAACAATATGCAGTATATAGAGATTAATGTCGGCACTAGAACAATATGCAGTATATAGAGATTAATGTCAGCACTAGAACAATATGCAGTATATAGAGATTAATGTCAGCACTAGAACAATATGCAGTATATAGAGATTAATGTCAGTACTAGAACAATATGCAGTATATAGAGATTAATGTCAGCACTAGGGGAACATTTATCTCCAATATAAAGCACATTGTACATGTATATAGGCAAGTTCCTATGTTCCTCCTTCTTTATACTCTTGCTTTCTTACTTTGTGTAGATACATGTAATCATGTTTAAAATATACTTGGTAATGCAGTTATGAACCCTGACATATTATCATATATTAGTTATTAACATTCCTCAAGATTATTAGATAAATATGTTTTAACGCATATATAAGGCATATATATTGATGGTAGGTAAAAAGCCCATGTGACCTAGTTTTTTTATTGTTTTCTTTTCTTGTTCCTACGATATAATTATAAGAGGATATGTGTTTGTTTCAGTGTGATCGAATAATATTTCACCGAATGAACATTGAAAGCATAATTACCAAGTGTGAAGCTAGCCACGAGTGATATTAATAACTTTCTATGTTCATGAGTAAAATATTATTCGATCTTATCTTTCACTTAAACAAACACATATTCTTTTTATTTTGGCTGAAAAGTGTTTTTATGATAGAAACTGTGCCATGGGCTAAATCGTGCTTAGGCAACAATATGTGACGTCATAAAAGACATAATAAATGACTTCGCTCGAGTCCGTAAATGTACATGCTGCCCATTTCAACAAGTACCTTCTAGGTACCACACATGCAAAGCATTTAATATTGTTTAACCAATTCATCTTGGCAATTCTTAGAATTCTATGATAATTCTATTCCATATATGCGAGGATTAAAAACTGCATGTATTATATAATTATATTGGGGTATATTTGCAGTCACATAAATAATGAAATTTAGAATAGTTCAGTTGTTTTATTTCTACTTCCTAACATCCATGATTGTCCTGTGTGTGTATTTTACTTTTATTTATCGTCGCTACCGGTTGCCCATATGAGCGACGCCTCCTGAAGAGATTAGTCATTTTAGATTTTGGAGGATAGTGCAATGATACAGACAGATACCCATTCCAGAGTCTCCTCTGGTTCTTTTACGTGTAGTGTAAAGCACCGACACAAGATCTTGATTTAACGTCCCATCTGAAAGACTTAATTTTATTAGGATCAGACGGGGGGATCGAACCTGCGATCCCTGGATTACCAGTCCAGCGTGTGATTGTCCTGGTTATAATTATTAGTTTCAATATATCTTACCGATCAAGTTAACTTGACGACAATGTAGTAGTTAAAGCGACCATTTATCATCGTCTTTGATCTATTGTGTTTTTGAGCTTAATTATCGTCGCTACCGGTTGCCCATATGAGCGACGCCTCTTGAAGAGATTAGTCATATTGCAGTGATAGAGACAGAGACGGGGTATGTGGCCGATTGGTTAATGTTGTTGACTTCGAATCACTTGCCCCTCACAGCTGATGTTTAGACTCTCACCGGGGGTGTCAGATTATGTTGTGCGAGGAAGCTATTCTACCCAGGCATGTGCCCTTTCACGCTTGACATACTGTTTGGAGGGGTGCCCAGGATCTTCCTCCACCAATAATAGCTGGACCAATAATAGCTGGAAAGTCACCATATTACTTGAGCTGTTGGTGATACATTAAACCCCAAAAACAAACGGTGACCCATTCCAGAGTGTTATTCACTGACTTAAAAGACTGATGATCGAACCTTGGATCTACAGACCAATGTGTTCACCACTGGACTATTGACCCGTCTGTATTTGATCTATTAATCTCATCACACAGATATATACGATATATCACACAGATATATACGATATATCACACAGATATATACGATATATCACACAGATATATACGATATATCACACAGATATATACGATATATCACACAGATATATACGATATATCACACAGATATATCACACAGATATATACGATATATCACACAGATATATACGATATATCACACAGATATATACGATATATCACACAGATATATCACACAGATATATCACACAGATATATCACACAGATATATCACACAGATATATACGATATATCACACAGATATATCACACAGATATATCACACAGATATATCACACAGATATATACGATATATCACACAGATATATCACACAGATATATCACACAGATATATCACACAGATATATCACACAGATATATCACACAGATATATCACACAGATATATCACACAGATATATACGATATATCACACAGATATATACAAATACACACATATAACGATATATCACACAGATATATCACACAGATATATCACACAGATATATACGATATATCACACAGATATATCACACAGATATATACGATATATCACACAGATATATCACACAGATATATCACACAGATATATACGATATATCACACATATATCACACAGATATATCACACAGATATATCACACAGATATATCACACAGATATATCACACAGATATATACGATATATCACACAGATATATCACACAGATATATCACACAGATATATCACACAGATATATCACACAGATATATACGACTAGTGTATGCCCAGTCTGATGAGGATGATTGAGCTTATTTACCCTCGCATCCGGCGAACCATATGGGCGAGCGTAATGCCCAGTCTATGACAGCCTGTATATTATATATGCTAGAATCGCCGGTATAAAAATACATGCTGGTACAAAAGTGTGTTTAATGAATGGCGTCTATTCAGTACATACATCATTAGATATTGTAACATGTAAATACCGTAGTCTGACATGTCTAACAATTCATGAAAACTACGTATCAGATTTTAAATATTGTTGCACGATTGGAAAGCTGGAAACATACCCGTTATACTGAAATAGATGATACATTCACAGTAACAAGAACGATTTAGTGGGGGGCGGTGTTTTCCATTCCAATACAGGCGTGTTAAAGTCATCTACGGATTTGACCAACTACGTCGTATTGGATTTAATATTGTGTTTGTCTGGAGAGTGTAAGGTTTAATTTGGTATAAGAATTATTCACATATATTCCAAGAAGTAAAGAAGTTATGAATAATATACACAGGGGCGCCGGAAGTTTAAATTTCAGATTGTGTCACTGTTTTTATGGTCGTACGACGTAAGAAAATCTTAGCTGCGACCGAAGACTTACGATTGTGTTGATACGGTCCTGTGATAATCGCAGGAAATGTCGTGTGTAGCTGTCAGATAATCGCAGGAAATGTCATAGCTGTCAGATAAGACCGACTTGCGACCGGCATTGTTGATAGAACGGGGCCTTGTAGCATTGATTTACTGTTGCAAAGAGGTTCATGCTCAAGTGTTATTGTGTGTTTTACGTTTATTTATCGTCGCTACTGGTTGCCGATATGAGCGACGCCTCCTGAAGAGATTAGTCATATTAGATTTTTGGAGGATAGTGCAATGATACAGACAGAGACCCATTCCAGAGTCTCCTCTGGTTCTTTTTACGTGCACAGTGTAAAGCACTGACACGAGACATCGGTTTACAGTCCCATCTGAAAGACTATTAATTTTATTAGTGTCAGACGGGGAATCGAACCTGCGATCCCTGAATTACCACTCCAGCGTGTTAACCACTGGACTACAATCTGTAACAATCAAGTGTTATCGTCAAATCCCCTCCCCCCCCCCCAGTTTAAACGATTGCAAATCAAGAGAAAACCCACCTGTCCGATCTGGCGACCACTACCATCTCACATACTTCCGATCTCTCCCCCGAGATCTGGCGACCACTACCATCTCACATACTTCCGATCTCTCCCCCACCGATCTGGCTACCACATACTTCCGATCCCCGAGACCTCTTTTGTCTACCGTCCATACTGCCTATGGCGATCTCGCCTATAAGACAATTCCCCTAATTTGGTCCTGAAATCTACGGGCTTTGGCATGCACTCTCATATAATACAGGTTGATAAAATGGACACCAGACCATGTATAAATTGCAGTTTAACCAATGCAAATTAAAATATGTGCTCTATTAAGCAGCCAAGCTGTATTAAGATTTCCCACTATTTTGTTTTATTATACAACCACCTTGTGCTAAACAGCCACATTTTGTGATTCCCTTGGCTGGCTTCTTAAGATAGGTTTCACTGTATTTTGATGTACAAAAATTATGAGGGCTCTAAGTGAAGGACATCCCCCCCCAGGACCCATTTTTGCGTCATGGTCCTTAGATTGTCAAAATTTCCCACAAGTAGACCTGTCCACCTCTTAATTCTCCATAGTTCATGCCTATGTATGCCAGCAACATTCGAGGAAATCCATTTTTCAATACCATACATTTGTTTATTTGCAGGAATTAATAGATATCAATCAACATTTACTGCAAGCTATGGGTGTCAGTCATGTGACTCTTGACAAAATATGTCATGTGACTTCTAAATATAACTTACACTCGAAACTCACGGGTGCTGGAGGTGGCGGCTGTGCATTTACATTACTGAGGCCGTCCTTGATGGAACGTGATGTGGGTAATGTTGTTGAAGAATTAGATAAAGAAGGGTTCAATTGCTTAGAAACTGAAGTGGGAAGTTATGGGGTAATGATGCACGACAATATGCCTGAAGAGTTATCATGAGGGTAAAGATACATGCCAGAATTGCGTAAAGATAGCCCGTGTATAAGCCAGAATTTACATAGATATCACCAGTCTGCAATCCAGAATTACGCAAAGATCAACCATATGCAAGCCAGAATTACGCAAAGATCAACCATATGCAAGTCAGAATTACGCAAAGATCAACCATATGCAAGTCAGAATTACGCAAAGATCAACCATATGCAAGCCAGAATTACGCAAAGATCAACCATATGCAAGCCAGAATTACGCAAAGATCAACCATATGCAAGTCAGAATTACGCAAAGATCAACCATATGCAAGCCAGAATTACGCAAAGATCAACCATATGCAAGCCAGAATAACCTAATGATCAACCATATGCAAGCCAGAATTACCTAATGATCAACCATATGCAAGCCAGAATAACCTAATGATCAACCATATGCAAGCCAGAATAACCTAATGATCAACCATATGCAAGCCAGAATTACCTAAAGATCAACCATATGCAAGCCAGAATTACGCAAAGATCAACCATATGCAAGCCAGAATAACCTAATGATCAACCATATGCAAGCCAGAATAACCTAATGATCAACCATATGCAAGCCAGAATAACCTAATGATCAACCATATGCAAGCCAGAATAACCTAATGATCAACCATATGCAAGCCAGAATAACCTAATGATCAACCATATGCAAGCCAGAATAACCTAATGATCAACCATATGCAAGCCAGAATAACCTAATGATCAACCATATGCAAGCCAGAATAACCTAATGATCAACCATATGCAAGCCAGAATAACCTAATGATCAACCATATGCAAGCCAGAATAACCTAATGATCAACCATATGCAAGCCAGAATAACCTAATGATCAACCATAATGATATGCACCGCATATAGGGGGTTGCATATATATGTTATTGTGTGTACCTTTGGTATGTTTGTATAGACTGTGTCGTGTGATAATCCAAGACTTCCGCGGTCGTGCGATTTTGTGTGCAGCATGAGACAAGTCACTATACGTTAAATATGTATGCCGCCTGGTTATATCTGCAGGCCATCTTACACACGAAACACAATGCTTGCCAGTTCAAATCCGATCTATTCGGTCGCCTTTTGAACCAATTTTCCATAACGCACACAGGGGAACAGGTGCCTGTTCTCTTGTCGGCTGCTGGGTCAGACAGAGTTAAGTCCCTTTACAGTATGGCGGACCGTCAAGACGGCGTTTTTTTTGATGGAATAAGCCAATATAAGACAAACACATGTTATATTTAATACTTTAGATGACATTATATCATATTTGTTCAGTAACCATCTCTTGTCGACGTCTTGTATGCCTGTTTAACCATTTTTCATCTCTTGTCGGTGAATAGGGAGACCCGAAATTTTTGTTCCATCGCTAGTGTGGCGTCGCTTAGCGATTTTGGAACGTTCGACCAATTTTGGGTCGCTACCAATTTTGGGTCAGGTCGACCATATTCTGGTAGTTCGACCAGCGTGGGGTATATAAATGATCACGTTTGGGTCGGAGATTCATTATAATTTCAGCTTTCGTTCGGGAGGGACATACGATTAAATAGTATAGCTTTATAAGGGTTAGGATCGAGATTATCATTATTTTATTATTTCAACAAAAGAAAACGGCAATTTTAGACTTTGGGATCTTAAAAGTTATTATTAAATTATTAGAATTATTGGGGATTTTATCAAAGTACTATAGGCTGTACACGTAGCGTCTAAACGGGACGGATAACTAGTATTGTGTCGTACTGACTGCGAGTGGTTGCAACAGCATATAATTATAGTACTTAAATTACGGTGTCACTGTTTTACGGCGTCGTTAGTGTCGTATCATCTCTAGCGCGTAGAACCGTCAGAAGTCTTGGGAGTACGATCTTTTATCGTGTTATTGTATGTTTATCGTGTTATTGTATGTTTATCGTGTTATTGTATGTTTATCGTGTTATTGTATGTTTATCGTGTTATTGTATGTTTATCGTGTTATTGTATGTTTATCGTGTTATTGTATGTTTATCGTGTTATTGTATGTTTATCGTGTTATTGTATGTTTATCGTGTTATTGTATGTTTATCGTGTTATTGTATGTTTTCGAGAGTAAACTCATCTTTAACTTAACCATCATAGTACATTCTCTTTATACCCCCGCACATATATACATCACGTGTATATAGTGAAATCAACGCATTGTAGTACCGTACTATCTGCAAGAAGAGCACTAGCTAGAGAAGTGCCCCAGTACCGAGTAGGGACCACGTGAACACTCTACGCACGCTACCACGAAAGTAGGGTGGGCCCTTACTCACTGGAACGCAACATAAGTTATGGTGGCAGCGGTGGGATTTGTCATTACTAGACAAATCCAGAGATACCAGCTTATGCTTCTAGCTAGATATACATAATATACTACACAGAGTATAGAGGTTGTATTATACTACATAGAGTATAGAGGTTGTATTATACTACATAGAGTATAGAGGTTGTATTATACTACATAGAGTATAGAGGTTGTATTATACTACATAGAGTATAGAGGTTGTATTATACTACATAGAGTATAGAGGTTGTATTATACTACATAGAGTATAGAGGTTGTATTATACTACATAGAGTATAGAGGTTGTATTATACTACATAGAGTATAGAGGTTGTATTATACTACATAGAGTATAGAGGTTGTATTATACTACATAGAGTATAGAGGTTGTATTATACTACATAGAGTATAGAGGTTGTATTATACTACATAGAGTATAGAGGTTGTATTATACTACATAGAGTATAGAGGTTGTATTATACTACATAGAGTATAGAGGTTGTATTATACTACATAGAGTATAGAGGTTGTATTATACTACATAGAGTATAGAGGTTGTATTATACTACATAGAGTATAGAGGTTGTATTATACTACATAGAGTATAGAGGTTGTATTATACTACATAGAGTATAGAGGTTGTATTATACTACATAGAGTATAGAGGTTGTATTATACTACATAGAGTATAGAGGTTGTATTATACTACATAGAGTATAGAGGTTGTATTATACTACATAGAGTATAGAGGTTGTATTATACTACATAGAGTATAGAGGTTGTATTATACTACATAGAGTATAGAGGTTGTATTATACTACATAGAGTATAGAGGTTGTATTATACTACATAGAGTATAGAGGTTGTATTATACTACATAGAGTATAGAGGTTGTATTATACTACATAGAGTATAGAGGTTGTATTATACTACATAGAGTATAGAGGTTGTATTATACTACATAGAGTATAGAGGTTGTATTATACTACATAGAGTATAGAGGTTGTATTATACTACACAGAGTATAGAGGTTGTATTATACTACATAGAGTATAGAGGTTGTATTATACTACATAGAGTATAGAGGTTGTATTATACTACATAGAGTATAGAGGTTGTATTATACTACATAGAGTATAGAGGTTGTATTATACTACATAGAGTATAGAGGTTGTATTATACTACACAGAGTATAGAGGTTGTATTATACTACATAGAGTATAGAGGTTGTATTATACTACACAGAGTATAGAGGTTGTATTATACTACATAGAGTATAGAGGTTGTATTATACTACATAGAGTATAGAGGTTGTATTATACTACATAGAGTATAGAGGTTGTATTATACTACATAGAGTATAGAGG
>CM026398.1:33200631-33205631 GCA_014843695.1 Archivesica marissinica
GACCTGTATATTTGACAAGTAATGGATTTACCATCTCGGTATTTTCATATGAGTTCACTGGCTCATTGGTTATAAAGGCTGAACTATGAGTAGTGTTTGACACTTGGTGTCCGTTTGCTAGGTTTCTAGTACCCCTGTACCTAGGTGAATTGGGATCTGCCCAACACTCTGTTCGTCCGTGGCCATTACGCCTACACTAACTACAATATTTTTCTATCCGGGGAGTTCTATGGGTAGCTTGGGAATTATCTATCCTAATATTGGGTCGATACATGGGTGATGGGATATATGGCCTTGGGGCTGGAGGTCGGTGTTCTGTATCTCTGAGTTTCACATTCGGATTTGAAGTAATCCGTGTCCTGGGCGCTAATCTGCGATGGAGGTTATATTCATCAGCCAGGGAAATACATTCCTGGAGAGTAGATGCTTTCTTATCCAGAATGAACAAATTAAGCTCATCACTTAGCTTGGAATCGAATCTATATCTCAAGAGCAGCTCGATCCAGTTGACCTCGCTCGGATCATTGTTCTCCGTCCATAGAGTCATTTGCTCCCTTAATTCCTTAATGAATTCGGAATATGTCTGCTGAGGTTTCTTTACCCAAGAGAAGAAATTCGTTCTATATACAGTGGGTGAGAGTCTATATTCATCCAAGATGGCGGCCTTGAGGGTATCGTAATTATTAGCGTCTTGGACAGGAAGAGTGGCATATATATTTCTGGCCTTGTCGGACAACTTGTCTATAATATGGCCCACCCATGTTTGTTTGGCGACCTGGCTAGCTTCGAACAGTCTCTCACATGTTGCGAAGAATTTATCTGGCATCATAGTCTGGGTCCAAATAGGAACAGAAATGTTTGTCTTAGAGGGCCTATTATCTGTATGGAGGGGGTTATTTTGCTGAGATTCCTGATCTCTCTGGATTTCTCTCAGGCGAATCTCCGTCTGCATTTTCTCTCTTTGCATTCTTTCCTCCCTGTCCCTTTCTTTCTCTTCTCTTTCCCCTCTTTGTTTTACTTCATCCCTCTCTCTTTCTCTCTCTCTTTCTTCTCTTTCCCTCTCTCTTTCTTCTCTTTGTTTTACTTCTTCCCTCTCTCTTTCTTCTCTTTGTTTTACTTCTTCCCTCTCTCTTTCTCTCTCTCTCTTTCTTCTCTTTGTTTTACTTCTTCCCTTTCTTTCTCATAAATCTCACCCTGACGTTCCAGATTTGCCTGATTAAAGAAGGGAAGTCTCATTAATTTGTCCCATATCTCATCACCTGTTGTCTGCAATTCGGGGTGAACCGGCCCCTCAGTTTCCTTATTAGCACTCCTAGTTGTAGCCATTTTTTTTTTTATTTCCCAAAATTTTTAATCCCCAGAATGTATCTCCAAATGTATTATAGAATTGAGTTCAATAAAAGGAAGTAAATCACTAATATAATTTTAATGATAATATTAAGCCTCTATGAAAAGAAAACTGGTACTTACCGAAGTCTGTCTCGTCCGTTAATCAAATATATAATTTATCACATATTCAAAGTTTGCACATTTCCAATAATTTAATCCATTTCATTAATTTAATAATTCGTTGACGTCTTTCACTTATTTCCAAATTCTAACACTGTCTCGCATGCACTTCTGTTTTCCCACGTTAATTAATAGTCCCTTGTATTCTTCATGTATAAATCCTAGTGTCCTTCACAATATTCCATATATAAATCCTAGTGTCCTTCACAATATGTCACGATATGTCATTTCTTCTTTATTTCCAATCCCGGACGAGCGTCCCAATTGTCGCAAACTCTCCTTTTTCTTCTCGTAATAATATGTCTCGGTTGCTACGGCTCTTACCAGGGTCTATCCTATTGTAGACTCGCTGGCGTTGTCTAGGGGGTTTCTTCGTTATTATATGTATTAATGATAACTCAACACAGTATTACATTTCTTCTATATAATATCTTGTTTAAATTGGCATCAGAAATATCCATATATATATAATCAGTGATCTATATATATATACATCGTATCATTAAAAGCTTATTTACCAATCCATTTGTGTGAGCCGACTATGCGCTTACACAATATATTTAACATCCAATCTTTCTAATCCGTCATTACTCAATATCACTATAATCTAATCACTGTTTCTGATTAGATTAACTTTTAATCAACTTCGATATGGTTCGCCGAAACTCTATGTTTCTTCTGTGGCTGAACAATTTAATTATTCGACAAATCTTTATAAGTTATATTTCTTATAATGTCAATAATATCTAAGTATCATAAATACAGTTTATATGTTCTATATACTAGATTGAGATCGCGACCTTTCTCGCTCCTGGAGTTAGGCTCTAGTGTGTCTGATCTATGTTAATAAAATCCATTTCTTATATACATAATTGAATCAGTGTATATATGATATAACAATTCCTAAAACATCTGTTATTCCTAAACCTCTGTTATGTTATCTAATATTACACCATCAAACCAGTTCGGTGCCTTTGTATTACATAACTGGACACCTGCAACCACGGCCTTGATAAACTGAGATTAGGCCTAACATCTTAAGTCAGTTCCCGCGCGAAGCGAGATTGATAATTTTAGGCGCGAAAATAATAGCAGACGATTATGCATAAAACAAATATATATATATTACATGGTAAACATTTGGCCATATATAGAAACAGTTTAATGTATTTATATAATACATTACTATTTATATATAACAATAATAAATATTTCGTGCAAATTGGGGTTTTGCACAACACAGGAGCACGAAAAGCAAATACATACAACCAACAGAACATACGTACAGGAGCACGAAAAGCAACTACATACAACAAACAGAACATACGTACAGGAGCACTCGTTATTGCGTACAGGAGCAGACGTGACACCAACAGATGACTATGCCAGCTGTATACAGTGTAACCGATATTTGCCTTGACAGTCAAATATATACATTTTAACACCAATACTATTAATAGCGCCATGACCGTATTGAGTTGCTGATCATATCAACATTTTGAAACACTTAAAAAAAGGTAAAAATCAACTAACTGGAACCCAGGCTATATAAAATGAAAGGTGTATACGAACTAATAACCGTGACACACACACACACGAGTGCTACGAACTAATAACCGTGACACACACACACACGAGTGCTCCAATTCAGTCGGATATTTGAGGGTGTACGCTTAAAGGAATAAAGGAAATTACAGGTATTTCGTGATTTTATAGTGATCAATTTGACATCAAGATGTTGTAAAGAAGCTACCCTTTTTCTTCAGTCGATAGTTTTCATGCTGCTGGACATTGGTTGGGCAAAAACTGATATTTGTTGGAATATAATTATACTATTTATATTATATATCACAGGGATTCGGCACGTTTGGGGGTACTAGTATATATATTTAAGTACAGGGATTCTACATTATGAAAGAACAGCAAGTTGAGGGGTCAGTTTTCAACGATGGTCTATATTTAATGTTACACGGACATAGAAAACGGTGATGTTAGTTTATGCAAATTTAATTTAGCTCGAGTGCGAAACAAATTCTTACAACTGATATTAATCACTCTCGAGACCTCATTCCTGATGGAATCCATCGCCACGAGGGAGAGAGAAGAGGCAACGTGGCATTTAAATGCCTTGCCTAAGGGCACACTCGTAACAGCTCCAGCGGGGCTCGAACTACAGACAGTTCGCACCTGAAGCGAATGCACATTCACTGCACTATCACGACTTCCACAACAGCGGTGTTTGTCATACAATACTAATTAACTCCACTGAAAAGAGTTTTAACGGGTCAGAGCTATAACCAAACAGTTTCCAGAAATATACCTGAATTATATCCATTGTAATACACACAAGCCATTTCTATTTTGAGTTTCAAATCTCGTCTCCATACACACGTTAATTTGTGAGAATGACATGATGTTGTGAATTTCAATGTAATCGACGCTGTTTGGTGCATGGTGGTGTTTTACGTTTATTTATCGTCGCTACCGGTTGCCCATATGAGCGACGCCTCCTGAAGAGATTAGTAATTTTAGATGCTTGGATGGTAGTGCATAATACAGACAGAGACCCATTCCAGAGTCTCCTCTGGTTCTTGTACGTGCACGGTGTAAAGCACCGACACGAGACCTCGGTTTAAAGCCCCATCTGAAAGAATTTTAATTTTATTAGGGTCAGACGGGGGGTCGAACCTCCGATCCCTGGATTACCAGTCCAACGTGTTAACCGCTGGACTACAGATCCGTCTGTCGTATGTAATGTTGAGGTATGTCCCACGTTCTTCATAGTGCCTACTCAGAGAGAATCTGAGTTATGAAACCACATGCACTGCGGCGTGGCAACATATAAGTATGTTATCAATGGATCTCATTGACCTTACTTCTAGATCTGAAAAATAGATAGTTCTAAGTTGCATTAAAACGCAATTAAATAGAAAACAAATCAACGTAACAAATTAGCATGGGTGATAGCGCAAACACATTTTGGGAGAACAGCAATGCTGTCATTACAATTTGACACCTATATCAATGTATGTTATGAAGGAGTTAAGCGTGTAGTGTCTGGCTGTCGTGATAATGACACGAACGTGTTGGATTTTAATGGACTTATCGGCTTGCTATTGTTTGGCAAATTAGTGTAAATCAGTTTCCATTTCTAGCATTGAGCAAACTATGATGCGAGTAGATAATTATTAAACCACCAGAAGACACATATTAGACACATGAGACTTCCGGTTGTGATAAATAAGTTGTTGTTTACTTTTTGCGGAGATTATTTCAATTATTTGGATGTTTTATTAGTCCTTTTCGGGACAGATATTTTTATCAGTAATTGGTGAGGTGTTATATGAACTATTTGTGAATTATTGTGGAATTTTGAATCCAGAAAAGTGATATAGGCTGATTTATAACCTGCTGTTTACCACCTGTGTTGCTATTTATAGTATCAGTATTAACACTTAGTATTATTGGATTTCGTGATCAGTAATCGTCAT
>CM026398.1:33210631-33236585 GCA_014843695.1 Archivesica marissinica
TCGATTTTATTTGGTATGCCCAATTAGAACCATTATACGTCACATTATTATTCGCATCGTTTTTTAGCATTATATAAATTCGTTTAATGAGTGCATTATCATTCATGTTTAAAATTTTAATCCAATATCTTATCATATATACTTGTCTATTTATTTTCAAAGGGACTCTTCCAAGATCGCCATATAAACCACTTAAATTTGTGGATTTTTTTACAATAAGAAGTTTTCTGCAAAACTTTGTATGAATTAATTCTATATCTTTTCCTGGGTTTAACCCCCAAATTTCCGAACAGTAATTTAGGACAGATGCAACAAGAGTATCAAACAGTTTAGATTTCTCAAATGTCCTAAATTCATATTGATTAAAAATAGAAAAAAGTCGGTACATGGCCTTTGATGCATGTTCAGCTATGCATTTTTGCGTTCGGTGCCAATTGCCATTTTTAAAGAAGTATATACCTAGGTATTTAATAGAGGAGACATTTTCAATTTGTTGATTGTAGAGATAAAAATTGTGAGTAGTATGTCTTCCTCTCTCGAATATCATAACCTTCGTTTTATTAGTATTGATTTTCAGACCAAATGTATTACAATAAATTTCTACGTCATTCCACATAGATTGCAATGATGTCGGTGATGTAGAGAACAGTACTTGATCGTCTGCATACAAAACAATAAAAAGCTGTAGTTCATCTAATGAAAATATTCCATTTAAATTTGAGTTTATATTATTCATTATGTCATTCACGAACATCATGAATAAAAGACTTGAGCTCGGATCACCTTGTTTCATGCCGAGATGTGAATCAATGCAGCTGGAATGAATTTTTCCATTATGTTTTATGGCAGATCGTACAGTACTATACATAGATTTTACAGCTGTTATCATTTTTGTGCTGACTTGTTCAGCAAGTAATTTTTGCCATAGAAACGCACGATTTATTTTGTCAAAACATTTTTCGTAGTCGATAAACACAGAATAGAGTTTTTGACCTGTGTGTATTACTTTGGATATTATAGAGTGTAGTATAAACACACAATCGACCGTGCTTTTGCCCTTTTGGAAACCAAATTGAAAGTCTGATAATTTTTCGTACTTTTCTGACCATACTGTTAGTCTATTAAGAAGAATTTGGGAATATACTTTGGCTAGTATATTATTTAAAGTAATGCCTCGATAATTCTTTGCTTCTTTTGGGTCACCGCCTTTAAATATAGGTATAATATACCCCATACCCCAACTTTCTGGATATTCACCGGTATTAAATATGCTGTTAAAAAGAGATACTAGGTGAGTTGAAATAATGCTATAAGATGCTTTAATAATTTCAGCCGATAATTTGTCGGGTCCCGAAGCTTTACAGCTATTTTGTTTATACACTGCTTTATGTATTTCAAATTCTGTTATAGGACAATCTAATTCATCGTTTAATACGTTTTGCATATTAATAATATCATTGTTTACATCAATGTTTGGCTCTTCGCCATATAACGTGTTGAAATGCTCATGTAAATCATCAACTTTAATTTCATCATCCTTAGTATATGATTTTTTATAGCATTTTTTAACAGATTTCCAGAATTTACGCGGCTGACACTTTGCAATATTTTTTTTTATTTTTTTTTATTTTTTATTTTTTTTTTTTATTTTTTTTTTTTTTTTTTTTTTTTTTTTTATTTTTTTTTTTTTATTTTTTTTTTTTTTTTTTTTTTTTTTTTTTTTTGAACCACGTTAAGGCCCGTTATTTTCCTCGTCATAGGTGACCTGTGGGTCGAGGGCAGAATTTACGCGGCTGACACTTTGCAATATTTTTTTTTTTTTTTAACCACGTTTAAGGCCCGTTTATTTTCCTCGTCATAGGTGACCTGTGGGTCGAGGGCATCCCACAAGCACCTTACAATAATTTACATTTTCTAACGAGTAGAATAAACAAACGGCATGAATAATAGTGTATATAAATATATCAAGTCATTATCATGTTGGCCTTAAAGTGGTGACAAATGTTCAGTTACACTTAGAAAAAAAAGGAAAAAAAAGAGAAAAAGTGGTCTGCAGCCTATATTCTACCAAGTGATTGATGACAATTATTTTCAATATAATTTTAAATTAAAACTTTTTAGCATATTGCTTCCATATTTCGTCAAATTCAAATAATTTGTTCTGTATTGAAGCTGTCTCACGTTCAGTATCATATAATAGTTTTAATCGACACATCAGATGTTGAACGGATGGTTTTATGCCCGAGCACTTACAAAAGTATATGAAATATTTTGCTTCTAGGCAAATCTGTTGCGCCACAATACACGTATGTTCATTAAAGTTTCCAAATAAAAATGATTTCTCATCTTTTATAGTGATGTTAAATTTCTGCTTTATATAAGTATATATATTTTGTGTTGTATTGCAGTTCCACAATAAATGTGATATTGTTTCAGGGAAGATTTTGCAAAAAGTACAGGTTGGGTCATCTTTGAGTTTCATTTTGCACAGTGATGTATTAGTTACTAAAATATTATGATTTATTCTTACTTGAAACCACTGAAGAGTTGTATTTGTGGTGGTTTTAAATGCATTCTGATATATTTGTTTCCACTCATCATCATTAATTAAATACTTATTTGATAATGTTAGTTTTCCATCAGTAACATCATTACTATTATTGAGTATATCATAGTAATACTTATTTCCTTTTGATTTTTTGTAAACATATATCTGGGTCGGAATGATTGGATTGGGTAAGTTATGAGTAACTTCAATGTTTGATCTTTTTCGCCACTGATCAACTGCACTTATCATGCTCTGGTATTGTAGAAAATTGATCTTGACATCAAAATATTGCGAGAATTCTTCAAATGTAAGGAACTGACCATTACTATTAATAATGTCTTTTATATAACAGACCCCTCTGTCAAAGCAATTCTTGTAAAAGAAAGGTTGGTTTCCAATCATTATATTTTGATTTTAAAAAAATGGTGAGCTTAGGAATAGCGCATTGTCAATGTACTTATTCTTTTTATTAATTTCAATATGAGCTTGTAGTACATCTCTCCAGAATTTATTTTGGATTTCTGGGAGCTTATTTATTATGTAGTGCACACCACATTTATAAAAGCGACTAGTATCAATGTATAGGTTGAAAAACAATTGGTTGCTTGAAGTACATGTGTTCATTATTCTCTTTAGCCATGAAGCTTTCATTGCCATTAAAAAGGCAGGGACATTAACCATCTTAATACCACCATATTCATAGTCTTTGGTCACTACATTCTTCTTTATTCTAGCATTTTTTGAATTCCATAAAAACGAATAAAATATATCTTCTAATTCCCGCAATATATTCGGCCCAGGGTTGGGTAGAGATGAAAATATATGGTTTAAAGTTGGCATTAACATTGTTTTTATTACAACTACTTTTCCTAGTGGCGTTAGGTGTCTACGTGTCCAAGAGGATATTTTGTATTTAATGCGATCAATTTTGTCTCGATAATTTACCAATACCATACTATCAAGATCTACATCAAAACATATCCCTAACAGTTTGAATTTCCTACAGCCCCATATTAGTTTCCATTTCGTTTTTATACCATTTTGTGAATATTTTTTGGACCCAATCCATATAACGTGTGTTTTTTCAAAATTAACATTTAAACCTGATATTTTTGCATAATTATCTAGTTCATGAAGTGTCTCATGTAGTGATTCATCGGAACCATCTAATATAGCTGTTGTGTCATCAGCAAATTGTGTTAATTTTTGCTCTGTATTATTTATTTGTATCCCTTTTATTCTGTTATTATTTCTTATTCTGATAGATAATATTTCAGCACATAAAATAAAAATGTACGATGAAATAGGATCACCTTGCTTGCAGCCACGTTCCACATTAAAAAATGATGAATAATGATTGCATTGATTCACTGTCAATACTGATTTATTGTAAAGAACTGATATCCACTTTCTAATTGATTCTCCAAATTTGAAGAATTGTAATGTTTTATTGATGAAAGACCAAGATAGGGAATCGAACGCTTTCTCAAAATCAACAAGCAGAAGCAGGCCAGGAATGTTGTTAGTTTCAGTGTATTGCATAATGTCATAAATTAATCTAGTATTTTCTCCAATGTAACGTCCAGCTAGAAATCCTGTTTGACTTTCATGTATTAGTTTATTAAGTGCAGTTTTAATTCTGTATGCTATAGCAGATGATGCTATTTTATATTCTGTAGTCAACAAGCAAATTGGTCTGTAATTTTTCAAAAGTGTTCTTGGCTTATTTTCTTTAGGAATAAGTGTAATAATTCCTTGTCTGAAGGACAGAGATAGTTCTCCTTTGATGTAACTATAGTTTATGGCTCTTAATACAAAATGACCAATTTTTTTCCAAAACATTTTAAAGAATTCACAAGAATAGCCACTTATTCCAGGACTTTGCAATATTTTCTAGTCTATGTCCTTCTTGTATTTTATATTTTTGTTTTGCACGATTTTTGGTTCTATTGTATTTCGTACGCATCTTGGTAAAACTCGTTCTATTTTCTTCCGTTTTATGTTTTAAGAATATATTTCGCGCCTTCTTGAATTCATGCTTGGCAGTATAACATTCTTCGTTGAACCACTTAGAATTATTGGTAGTAAAAGCTTTTTGTTTTTTGAATGTTTGCTGTTTACCAAAAATTGTAAATGCATTATTTTGTAAGACATCCGTTAATTGTTTTACACGAGTATCAATCGATAAATCGGTGTTATTCGCCATATTTTTATTAATCATATCACGCGATAATGAAATTTTAAAAATATTTACTTTTTCTTCATCCCATATTATTTTTTGTCCTATATCTGCGTTTTCAGATTCTACCGTTTCCTGTTCATGGGTATGTGTACAATTTTTCTTGAAACAGTACAAAATTGATGCATGATCAGATAAGGCAGTGTGTCCTAAAATATTAAATTGAGAAATTGTGTTCACGATATTTTTGTCAATCAGTAAATAATCCGTTACGCTAAGACCACGTGATGAACAGAATGTAAAATTACCTAGTTCGCCGTCACTATGTAACCGCCCATTTGCTATTATGTGATTGGTAGATTTACACAAAGATATTAATCTACGCCCATTTGCGTCGACCACGTGGTCTTGATTGTGCCGTATTGGGAAATCGTACTCCGTGATAAATTGAGAATCATATACATCATTATCAAGATACCTGTCATATTCTATCAGATCAGACAATAGGCCTGTCCGTGAATTTAAATCTCCAGCGACATATGTATAGCCTAACCGATTATATTTTTCTATTCCCTTTTCAATTTCTTCGAAAAAGTCAAAATCTTTATCAACTAAAACTTTCGAGGTAATTGGTGGAATATATACATTGCAAATATAAACATCTTCATTAAAACAAAATACATCATGATTAATTTTTAACCATATAATACCATTTTCATTTTTTTCTATGATTGAAACTTTAGGCTCAATTTCTTTACGAAAATAAACGGAGATACCTCCGCTATAACGTCCCTTTTTTACACCATGTGATTTGTTTCCATAAATATGAGAACTTTGATATCCATTTTATTTCCAAGTCAATTAAGTGTTTTTCGCTAATCCAAGTTTCACAAAGTAAAAGTATATCATATGAATTTACATAGACTATAAACTCTTCATCAGATAATTTTCTGGACAGTCCGTTTATATTCCATGCAAGAATTCGTAGCTCCTCCTGCTTGTCCTAATTTTTCACCTCATGGAACGGCCCTTCAGCGCCCTCGCGTACCAATAATTTAGATCCTGCCCATTTAACAGTTTTTCCGGATTTTCTCTCCCTGTCCATAATGGGGTACAAGTCCCTTCGTCTGGCTAGTACAGTCTTTGTTTGTTGAACACCGACGCCCTGTTTTTTTACTTTTAGTTCGTTCATTTTTCCTATGGCAGTAATTCGCACCAGTTCCCTGTCCTTGGCTGCATGCAATTTCACCACTATTGGTCTTATTCCCGTGCCCTTAGGTGTGCCAATTCTGTGGGCTCGTTCGATTGGTATTTCCTTCGTAATGTTTAAATCAACTTTGATTAAGGCCAACACGAGTGTTTCACAATCCTCATGTTGGGATTCTGTTATTCCATGAAATCTCTTTTTGACGTACATTTTTGCCGAATAAACCTACACGTTAGTGGAAACACATTTTATTGATAATGTTATTCACAGTTAAAACTCTCCCGTCGAAGATTTATTTTTGTTGCTGACAGAACCCGTGTCCTAGTATGGAAATGTGACCTGCCATGGCCAATGTCTGTGGCAATTGTTTGCAAAGTATACATGCATGCAGCTTAAAGTTGTGTTTTATTTGAAGAACAATATAAAGACTCGGGATAGGCGTTATATTTGGACAGATTTGTACAAAATTGTTTCAGATAGGGCCATTTTACTGATCGATGCGAAATCTGACATCCAACAGAGTAGAATCCCTGTACTTAAATATATATACTAGTACCCCCAAACGTGCCGAATCCCTATGTTATATATAGGATGGAGGATAGTGCAATGATACAGAGAGACCAATTCTAGAGTATCCTCTGGTTCTTTTATGTGCACGTTGTAGGGCACCGACACGAGACCTCGGTTTAACGTCCCATCTGAAAGACTGTTAATTTTATTAGGGTCAGACGGGGAATCGAACTACCATTTTTTTCTCCAGTCGATAGTTTTCATGCTGTTGGACATTGATTGGACAAAAACTGATATTTCTTGGAATATATAATATTTATATTATATCTACTCGATATTTGCTGTATATATGCATTGATAATGTATTTGTGATCAATGGGTGTTTGTATGTGTTTTACGTTTAATTATCGTCGCTACCGGTTGCCCATATGAGCGACGCCTCCTGACGAGATTAGTCATTTTAGATTTTGGAGGATAGTGCAATGATACAGACAGAGACACATTCCAGAGTCTCTCCTCTAGTTCTTTTACGTGCACTGTGTACAGCACCGACAAGAGACCTCGGTTTAATGTCCCATCTGGAAGACTGTTAATTTTATTAGGGTCAGACGGGGGATCGAACCTGCGATCCCTGGATTACCAGGCCAGCGTGTTACCACCGGACTTCAGATCCGTCTGTAAAATGGGTTTCTTAAGAGATGGGTAGTTTTTATTCAGATGTGGTCTCTATTCAGAGGTGGTCTTTATCCAGAGTAGGTCTTTAACACTGGCTAGATAGTACTTTACTGGTTGTTCTCAGTTTTGTAAAATATTAGGAGATATCCCTTTAACCCTTTCATTCATAGAGATTTAGGTTAATATACTATTATATCTCCATACAAACGACATCCATTTAGCCATCATGTAGTAGATAAGTAGTTGCCATATCTAGCACACCTCCATATATATTACTGGGACTTCATAGAGATCTATGTTAATATACTATTATATCTCCATACAAACGACAGCCATTTAGCCATCATGTAGTAGATAAGTAGTTGCCATATCTATCCCACCTCCATAGATATTACTGGGACTACATGAGATTCTGGCCTTTATTATGAACATTGGTTTGGCTACTACATTGTTAATGTATGTCGTATTGGTTATGGCGTCGAGAGGTGCTTCTATGAGGGAAAGGGTTTATGAACATTGGTTTGGCTACTACATTGTTAATGTATGTCGTATTGGTTATGGCGTCGAGAGGTTCTTCTATGAGGGAAAGGGTTAAGTCAGATGACAAGTAAAATAGTGCGCCATTACAGAATGCATTTTTTTGGAAACCAGTGCTTGACGGTCTGCTTCGCTGTACCTATTTCTGATTCACTGTATACATCGATGTACATATCGTTGTACGTATCATACATATCGATGTACATATATCGTTGTACATATAGCTGTACATATCGATGTACATATCGTTGTACGTATCATACATATCGTTGTACATATCGTTGGACATATAGCTGTACATATCGTTGTACATATCGTTGTACGTATCATACATATCGATGTACATATCGTTGTACATACCGTTGTACGTATCATACATATCGATGTACATATCGTTGGACATATAGCTGTACATATCGTTGTACATATCGTTGTACGTATCATACATATCGATGTACACATATCGTTGGACATATAGCTGTACATATCGTTGTACATATCGTTGTACGTATCATACATGTCGATGTACATATCGTTGGACATATAGCTGTACATATCGTTGTACATATCGTTGTACGTATCATACATATCGATGTACACATATCGTTGGACATATAGCTGTACATATAGCTATACATATCGTTGTATGTATCATACATATCGATGTACATATATCGTTGTACATATAGCTGTACATATCGTTGTACATATAGCTGTACATATCGTTGTACATATCGATGTACATATCGTTGTACGTATCATACATATCGATGTACACATATCGTTGGACATATAGCTGTACATATAGCTGTACATATCGTTGTACGTATCATACATATCGATGTACATATATCGTTGTACATATAGCTGTACATATCGTTGTACATATAGCTGTACATATCGTTGTACATATCGATGTACATATCGTTGTACGTATCATACATATCGATGTACACATATCGTTGGACATATAGCTGTACATATCGTTGTACATATCGTTATACGTATCATACATATCGATGTACATATATCGTTGTACATATAGCTGTACATATCGTTGTACATATAGCTGTACATATCGTTGTACATATCGATGTACATATCGTTGTACGTATCATACATATCGATGTACATATATCGTTGTACGTATAGCTGTACATATCGTTGTACATATCGATGTACGTATCATACATGTCGATGTACATATCGTTGGACATATAGCTGTACATATCGTTGTACATATCGTTGTACGTATCATACATATCGATGTACACATATCGTTGGACATATAGCTGTACATATAGCTGTACATATCGTTGTACGTATCATACATATCGATGTACATATATCGTTGTACATATAGCTGTACATATCGTTGTACATATAGCTGTACATATATCGTTGTACATATCGATGTACATATCATTGTACGTATCATACATATCGATGTACACATATCGTTGGACATATAGCTGTACATATCGTTGTACATATCGTTATACGTATCATACATATCGATGTACATATATCGTTGTACATATAGCTGTACATATCGTTGTACATATAGCTGTACATATCGTTGTACATATCGATGTACATATCGTTGTACGTATCATACATATCGATGTACATATATCGTTGTACGTATAGCTGTACATATCGTTGTACATATCGATGTACATATCGTTGTATGTATCATACATGTCGATGTACATATATCACTGTACATATCGCTGTACATATATCACTGTATATATCGCTGTAAATATCATTGTATATATCGTTGTACATATTGCTGTATATATCGCTGTACATATCGCTGTACATATCGCTGTACATATCGTTGTACATATCGTTGTACGTATCATACATATCGATGTACATATATCACTGTACATATCGCTGTACATATATCGCTGTATATATCGCTGTAAATATCGTTGTACATATCGTTGTACATATTGCTGTATATATCGCTGTACATATCGCTGTACATATCGTTGTACGTATCATACATATCGCTGTACATATCGTTGTACATATCATACATGTCGATGTACATATCGTTGTACGTATAGCTGTACATATCGTTGTACATATCGATGTACGTATCATACATGTCGATGTACATATCGTTGGACATATAGCTGTACATATCGTTGTACATATCGTTGTACGTATCATACATATCGATGTACACATATCGTTGGACATATAGCTGTACATATAGCTGTACATATCGTTGTACGTATCATACATATCGATGTACATATATCGTTGTACATATAGCTGTACATATCGTTGTACATATAGCTGTACATATCGTTGTACATATCGATGTACATATCGTTGTACGTATCATACATATCGATGTACACATATCGTTGGACATATAGCTCTACATATCGTTGTACATATCGTTATACGTATCATACATATCGATGTACATATATCGTTGTACATATAGCTGTACATATCGTTGTACATATAGCTGTACATATCGTTGTACATATCGATGTACATATCGTTGTACGTATCATACATATCGATGTACATATATCGTTGTACGTATAGCTGTACATATCGTTGTACATATCGATGTACATATCGTTGTATGTATCATACATGTCGATGTACATATATCACTGTACATATCGCTGTACATATATCACTGTATATATCGCTGTAAATATCGTTGTGCATATCGTTGTACATATTGCTGTATATATCGCTGTACATATCGCTGTACATATCGCTGTACATATCGTTGTACATATCGTTGTACGTATCATACATATCGATGTACATATATCACTGTACATATCGCTGTACATATATCGCTGTATATATCGCTGTAAATATCGTTGTACATATCGTTGTACATATTGCTGTATATATCGCTGTACATATCGCTGTACATATCGTTGTACGTATCATACATATCGCTGTACATATCGTTGTACATATTGCTATGCATATCGCTGTACATATATCACTGTACATATCACTGTAAATATCGCTGTACGTATCATACATTTCGATGTACATATCTCTCGCTGTAAATATCGCTGTACATATCGCTGTACATATCAGTGTACGTATCATGCATATCGATGTACATATATCGCTGTAAATATCGCTGTACGTATTATACATTTCGATGTACATATATCGCTGTAAATATCGCTGTACGTATTATACATTTCGATGTACATATCTCTCGCTGTAAATATCGCTGTACGTATCGCTGTACATATCAGTGTACGTATCATACATATCGTTGTACATATATCGCTGTAAATATCGCTGTAAATATCGCTGTACATATCGCTGTACATATCAGTGTACGTATCATACATATCGTTGTACATATATCGCTGTACATATCGCTGTACATATCGTTGTACATATCGTTATACGTATCATACATATCGTTGTACATATATCGCTGTAAATATCGCTGTAAATATCGCTGTACATATCGCTGTACATATCGCTATGCGTATCATACATATCGTTGTACATATATCGCTGTAAATATCGATGTACATATCGCTGTACATATCGTTATACGTATCATACATATCGTTGTACATATATCGCTGTAAATATCGCTGTACGTATCGCTGTACATATCAGTGTACGTATCATACGTATCGTTGTACATATATCGCTGTAAATATCGCTGTACATATCGTTGTACATATCGTTATACGTATCATACATATCGTTGTACATATATCGCTGTAAATATCGCTGTACATATCGTTGTACATATCGTTATACGTATCATACATATCGTTGTACATATATCGCTGTAAATAACGCTGTACATATCGATGTTCATATCTCTGCACATGATGTGCGTTTACTTTCAATGTCCACACCGAAATTGGATTTCCATAATTCCAAATAATGTCCATTTGTGGTTTATACGTGATCATAAAACTCTACTGCAATTTGAGGAAAGAAAGGTAGTTGATTGATTTTGCATAAGATCATGCCTATATTTACTCGTATAGTTTTCATGGCAACTGACGTTATTCAATACCACCTAAGATTACAATATTGTATTGTATCTGTATTAAAGCGACATTACATCGCAAAAAGCAAATACAATGCATTTGTTCACGTATAAATGCATAGCTACTATTAATTCATCCGAATACATTCGAACACATTGAATCAATAAACAGTGTTTTGTGGATTGAAAGTATGATTTCATATAGCGGTCATCCATGTTCTTCAATTGACGTTTGTGTGTCACCGGGGTCAATAATAAACGCGAGGTAATGTCGTTTAGAGATATTTTAACTAAGAATAGTCTACAAATAAACAGGCACAAATGTGAGATACAACTGTGCATCTGTACCATAAATCGTGTTATTCAGGATACACTAGTTGTGTTACGCATAGATGTTTACATTATTTTGTTATGTCAACAAACCGCGTATACGACGTTTGTTTATTTGTTGAAATACTCAGTATTTGTGGCAAATATTTGGAAAAAAAATAATTATACCATATACATGTAATAGGAAAATGCATTCTGTGGAAAGTTGTGTGTTCACTGGTGTAGTGTCGCTTTAAACAAGTCTATACGTATACGCATATATATATATATATCCTCCAGAAAGTAGTGCTAGAAAACAACCCTCCATTTTGCCGACCTCAGAATTATACCGGTTCAGACAATGGCACTTAAGCAGCAGATATTCTGAGACAATTTCTGTCTGATATGAAAAATGTCACATGTGATATTACTGTGGCAGGTAGACGGACGTGTCTTTATTTACGGATGGTACATGTGATATTGCGGTGGCAGGTAGACTAACGTGTATTTATTTACGGATGGTACATGTGATATTACTGTGGCAGGTAGACTGACGTGTATTTATTTACGGATGGTACATGTGATATTACTGTGGCAGGTAGACTGATGTGTCTTTATTTACGGATGGTACATGTGATATTACTGTGGCAGGTAGACTGACGTGTATTTATTTACGGATGGTACATGTGATATTACTGTGGCAGGTAGACTGGCGTGTATTTATTTACGGATGGTACATGTGATATTACTTTAGCGGGTGTTGAAATTGTACACAATAGACAAAGTATGTTGGCTTTCTTGATGTATTTATTTCTACATCAGTGAGGGAGTGGTTCGTAGAAAGACCAGAACCACAGTTAGTTAATACAGCTCTATCAAGATATGGATATTACTGTCCCACTATCTCCCTGCTTATTGTGGTGTGGTGTTTTACGTTTATTTATCGTCGCTACCGGTTGCCCATATGAGCGACGCCTCCTGAAGAGGTTAGTCATTTTAGATTTGTGGAGGATAGTGCATGATACAGACATATACCCATTCAGAGTCTCATCTGGTTCTTTTACGTGCACGGTGTAAAGCACCGACACGAGACCTCGGTTTAACGCCCCATCTGAAAGACTGTTAATTTTATTAGGGTCAGACGGGGGATCGAAGCAGCGCATTACCACTGGACTACAGATCTCTGACATGTCTCAGTTCGTATGCAATATAAAAGTTACACAAGAAATGTGTAACCTCAACCCAGCCAATCAACGGTGGCGGCGGCGGCGTTCAATAGCGGCGGCGGCGTTCAATAGCGCCGCCGCGGGGTTAGTTTACAATTCAATCGTTCGTATTACTTCTTTGTTGTCATATCATGTTTTCGACTTCTCAAACATATAGACACAGCTTTAAGTGAAGTGTTATGAATAACCGTTCTTTCAGATTTGAAGCAGCACTACCGTCTTCTTGGTTTATGTGCAACTGCAATTATCTGAAATCTGTTTTCCTCATGGGTAGATAGTACGGACTGTCAAACGTGTAGCCACATACGTTTTTCTTGTTTTTCTCCACTCGCCTTAGCAGTGGACGTTCTTCGTCTTTCACCATACTTACTCCGCAATTGTCCAAATATATGTAAAGTACGTTCATCGTTTTAGTTCTGGACTCCTAGGCATGACATTCCTTGAGCACCACTTTCCAATTGCTGCGTGCGTTGCTGCGTGCGTGCGTGCGTGCGTGCGTGCGTGCGTGCGTGCGTATAATACATATGTTTAAAGTTTTGCCGATGTCGTCATTAGTTTAAACATAGTTTATTTCAAAGAATGATACAACATGTACAACTTTACATTTTACACAACATTTAGAAACATGTAAGAAAAAGGATTAGAACCGGAAGCTATAGCTTATAGAGGTCTTCTCCTATAGTAAGGTACTTAATGTTACGGTATGACAGTGTTGCAATCTTGTCTAAACTATTAATTTAAATTTGAAAAAGGTCAGTATAATTCATTATTGTTTTTAATCATGGACTGTAAGTTAGAAAATCAATAGGATAAGTACATGAAGTAATTAATGGAGAACGTTGAAATTGAGATTGACTCAGAAGAAATGGGACAGAATAAAAAGAGAATAATAATAAATATATTCATTCGGATTGTTTAATGGCCGGAGCAAGCATTCTACATTTTGTGAACTGATGCTCATGAAAATCGTCTGCTTTCTCGTATGTAGTTTTGGACTGCTGCAAATATATGTGCGTTGAAATTATCGCTAAGATTCTGGTCTCCGTGTAATAGAGTGTATAGTGTTGTGGTGCAATATTTAGAGGTAGTTGCTAAGAGACGGACCCTTATGTCATTGTAGTAGAGACATTCAAAGAAGAAATGACGATTACTCTCAGTTAGACCACATTGGCAGAGGGGTGATGGAGAAATGTTTTTGCTGAACAAATGCTGGTTTAATGAGCTACAATTAGTACGTAGTCGAGCATGATATGCTTGCCATTTCCTGTCACCATTGTAGAAATATTTGGGGCATTTTGAGACGTTACTCTTTAATTGCGATTTGAATGATGCCAGTGATGGTGAGTTTTGTAGTTCGTTTGAAAGTTCGTTCCAGTCCCTCAGAGCCGATGGTAGAAAAGCATTGTTGTATAGAGATGTTCTCGTCCGTATAGATTGGATATCGTCTGCATTGCGCAAATTATACCTAGAAGTTTCCCCTACAGTAGGTGGGACTAGAGAAGAAAGATAATCAGGAGTTAGGCCATTCTTCATCTTGTAAAGCATGATTAGTTTATGGTTGTCTTCGGCCCTCAAGCGATTCCCATGGAACTTCTCTATGGAGTTCGTGAAGTGATATTAGTTTGGTAGTCCCAGAAACAATACGGGAAGCTTCATGCTGAATTTTATCGAGTTCCAGTTTCTCATAGTGTGTACAATTGGTGTAAGCTACGTCTGCGTATTCAATAAGAGGTCTGATGAAAGATATATATATGACTTCTAGAGATCTTCTATCTAGTTGGAATTTAAGCTTTCGCATGATATGTATTCTTTTCCATGCCCGCTCTTTGATGGAGTTGATATGAGCATGCCAAGAGCCATCGTCAGAAAAGTGGACACCAAGATGTTTATGACAATTTACTAAAGTGATAGGTTGATCGTACATGTGTAGTGGTGGATGGAATGGTTTAAGGGTCTTACGTGATATGGTCATAGTTTCTGATTTGGAAGGATTAAACGTGACAAACCATTTGTCCGCCCAATTTGATATTTTTTCAATGTCGGATTGTAGAATTTCCGCAGCTGAAATTGGATGATCAACAATTATGTGTAAGCTGGTATCGTCAGCAAATAGATGTACCTGAGAACCCATATCATCGACGATATCGTTGATAAACACTAAGAATAAAAGTGGACCAAGGATTGATCCCTGTGGAACTCCTGCATTTACAGTTGACCAATTTGATTGTGTACCAGGTAGAACAACAGATTGGCGTCTGTTAGAAAGGTAGTCAGAAAACCAGTTAAATAAACAGCCATCTAGTCCAGCATTTTTTAACTTGTGGAGTAGACCTTTATGCCATACTTTATCAAAGGCCTTACTAATATCGAAGAATACAGTTCTTACTTCAAGTCCTTCATCGAGAGCCTTGCAGAAGGTATTGTACAAATAGGTGAGCTGATTCACTGATGAGTCTCCTTGTCTGAACCCAGATTGTAGGGGAGAGAGGAAGTTATTATCACGAAGAAAGTTGAACAGATACTTGAATATGATACGCTCAAATACCTTCTCTATACAGCAGAGCAGGGAAATCGGTCGGTAGTTGTTTAGTAAAGATGGGTCACCTTTTTTAAAGATAGCACAGACATTAGCATCTTTCCAAGTATGCGGTACCGTACTGCGGCTTAGTGAATGATTGAACAGAGAACACAGAGGATACTTAATCACAGGTGCAGTTTCACGCAGGATCCGATTACTAATTCCATCTGGTCCCGACGCTTTGTTGATTTTTAGAGATCTTAGAGCTTCTTCAACGTCTTGTAGGGTAATATAAATAGAATCAAGTTTATTTATATGATCTTGATAGTGAATCTCAGGAAGTTCCTTACTGGAGTTGTTAAGTGAAGACTGACTACAAAAGAAGTCGTTCAAGAGATCAGACTTCGACTTAGAATCAAGGACAAGTTCTTGTGTGACCGGGTCTATAAGTGGAGGGATGACTTGTTTATTAGCAGGTGAGATGAATGTTTTAATGAGTTTCCACCAGTCTTTTGGGGTTGTATATGGTTTTGTTTAGCAGACCGGATAAGTGTGACTATTTCATTGCGAATTGTTCTGAATTTGTGCCAGTGAATATGGTTCTGAGTGCGTTTAGCTTTACGATAGTATTTTTTACGTTTTAGAATTTCTTTCTTTATTTTCGTTGTGATCCATGTAGTATCATATGGTTTAACTGTAATGTTTCTTGTTGGAATGCATTCCTTGGAAAGTTCAAGGAGTTTGTTCGTAAAAGAGGAAGTGTATGTGTTAATGTCATCATTCTTGAACAGTTTCCAGTTAGTTTCATTGATCCTCCGTCTAAGTAAGGTGTAGTCACCTCGGTCATATAGCCACACTAACCTTTTAAAAGACTTGACATGAGGTTTAGAAAATGTAAATAAAGCAAAAATAGGGCAATGAAACCGTTGGTTCTGGTCTAGAACAGGTTCTCCTACACCAGAAGTTATTACGCTGTTGCTGCAGGATACAAGAAATAGGTCCAGTATAGAAGAGGAAGACTCTGTGAAGTGAGTGGGTTCAACAATAAGTTGCTCTAAGCTAAATTGCTGGCAGATGGAATGGAGTTTGCGACTCATGTTCGGGTTTGACTCATTAAAGTTAAAGTCACCAGTAACGATTACATCCGATATACCCGAATCAAGAGCCAAGCTGAGCGAGTCCTCTATTAGATTTGTAAGACTAGCATCTGCGTTTGGAGGGCGATAGAACACAGCAAACAGGATATGTTTGGAGTTAGAAGGCATCAATTCGATCCAGATGCATTCTAAGTTTCTGGGTTCGAGATCAAACCTTCTTTTGTAGTGTAAAGTTTCCTTCAAGTACACAATAACACCACCATAACCATTCTCAGTTCTGTCCATTCTCTCTGGAATATGAAAGCCTGGTAGTTTGATGTTGTCATAAGAGATGTTTGGATTTAGCCATGTTTCTGTGAATGCAAGGACATCAAATATACCAAACTCAGCTCCAAGAACATCAATCTTGTTCAGGAGGCTTTGTACGTTATATTGTAAAAATGAGAGGCATCTGGTGTTTGTTATTAGTTCTGATAATGTGTTAGATATGGAGGAACTGGTAGATGAAGAAGAACTGGTAGAGCTCGTTAACGATGGGCCAGGGTTCGGATGAACATCACCCGCTTGAGCTATTAAGAGATACAGCCATGTTATAGATAATAAACCTGTAAACACAAAACATACATTACTCATGAACGAACGATTTTGTTTGAATGTGAGCCCTGGAAGCGTGCGCTTATGTGGGTATGTAATGTTATGTTTTACTTGAAACTTTAACTGGTTGGTCAGAGAATACACATACAATGTGTTTGAAGCGATGACTATGTAATACTGAGTATTATGGTATGTAGAAATAGAGAGAATTTCCATGGGCTAGTATAGGTTTGCACGACTGTGGGTGAGGAATTGTTAATCATTATGTTACTGCTGACAAGGACAGCCTTGTCAGCAAAAACAGGTTGACCACAGTCATGCATACGCACACAAAAATATCGGATGCAAAGAGCCCGCCATATAAACTGGTCCGAATGATATGGATAACATTTATTAACAGCAAAGTGTTTGATAGATAATGTAAGTGTATAGGATTGCAGAGGAGTGCATACAAGAAGAAAATAGCATCCATTCTGCGATCTAGTAAGAGTATGATAGTCTAATAAGAGAAATATGATATAAACTGGCGTATTAGTTACTTGATAAATTATGTATAATAACTTATAGGACTGCGAAACTGGGAATTAACTAAAGATTTGACGAAGTACATGTAAGTGTTTGCGAAGTACAGACATTTAAATTAAGCCATTCGCATGTATATGTACATACACGTACCAAGGGAGGTAAATCAATAAAGATTCGTTTAGAAGGGTACGAGCAATCTACGTAATATGAATCGCATGTAGAATTCACGTATGGAATGGCACGTGTTATAACAATCTTGTGAAATCAACAATTTTGATTTAGTATTCCCTGCATCGAACACGATGTAGAAGTGCCATTGCACATACGTTAGCAGGACTTTCTGGGGGGAAAACAAATAATTATGGCATTTCCCTAAAAATATCACAAACAAGATAATTCGATGAATTGGTATCCCCCACAAGGAAATCCCGATGGACGGACGCACGCACAGACGGACGTGTACACATATGGTATCATTGGTGTATTTCTGGCTAATCGATCCATGAACGGACGGACAGCACAATTACAATATTCCCCTCTGATTTCATCTGGAGTGGGGGAAAACAACTAAACGTTTCCATAGGGGAGGTAATTCAATAAGGTTGCGATATTGTATAATAGAAATGGTATGTGAAGAACACTCGGATGTACCACACAGCGAACAATCACACGTTAGTAATAACGAGTGTTCTATGATTTCAATCAAGTTATCAATGCATATAATCATAATGATGTGTATCACACATCTAAGTACATATAATAATAAGTTTATTATTACAAAGGCATCATGCCTATCAGTATACATGCATACAACATATTATTACATAACATATCAATGGTGACACAATTTGTACATATACTCTGACACACAGTGAGAAGAATAGGTTATTGATGGTAGTATAAAGTATTTCTTTTTTCAAAGCTTTTACATATATACATCGACAAGTTTCTAACAATACACGAACTAGTAGCTTGTAGCAACTCCTTGAACTTTAATATGTTCGGTCTTTTCCAATAATATCTTTTTATATAAAGAATTCTAATTTCATGATACAGAGGGCATTCTAGCAAAAAGTGAAATTCATCTTCTACACTATTACATAATTGACAGTTGCGATCATCTATCGGAATCTTTTCTGGTTTATGCCATCTACCTGATTCAATTTCTAATCTATGGGCTGATACTCTCAATCTAGTATATGCTATCCTGAATTTACGAACATTTATAATATCTAAATAAGGTTGGAAACAAAAATCAGAAAATAGTCTATAAGTACGAGCTCTTGTTGAGTTTTCTAACTGGCTATTCCAGTCTTGTAAATACTTATCATATAGCCGTTGTTTAAAAGTTGCTAAAAATAGGTCTGTATCTCCTACTCCTTGAACAATCCATACGTGATTAAAACCTAATGACTGTAATACATTTCGTACATTTCGTGCCCAAGTTTTTTGTGTGGATACAATTCTAAGTCATGTAACATCATTTTATAGATAACACTAACATATTTAACATCATCACATTGTAAAACTTTAAACCAATATCGCATAATTGCATACAATCTTTTAATAAGTAATGTACATCTACCAGTTTCTCCATACACAAAACTATTTTGTGTCTGTACACGTACACCGAGCAGTTGCTTACAATACTGTAAATGTACCTTTTCAATTGTAGCTATCTCATTGAAACCCCATATTTCACAGCCATAACTAAGAATTGGTGTAATGAGTTTATCAAACAAATCAAGAGAATGACTAACTAAAATATTAGGAAATTTAACTAAATAAGTTTTTAATTTGGACATAGCTTTTAAAGCTTGTCCAGCTAGTGCATCGTGTGTTGAGTTAAAAGAACCACCTGTGGTAAACACAATTCCTAAATAAGTAAACTGCTTTACAATTTCAATTATGTCTCCATTATATGCAAACTGAACATTTCGTCTATTTGCCCCACCTTTCTTAAATATCATTATTTTTGTTTTATTTATATTCACAGTTAACTTCCACTTTTGACAATAATCATGCAATATTTCTAAACCTTTTTGCAAACTATTTTCAGATTCTGCAAATATTACTATATCATCAGCATATAATAACAAAAATAACTTAAGCATACCAACATCCACTCCATCATAACCATGTAGCATAAAATCCTCTTCAATATCATTCAAGTACATGGAGAATAGGAAAGGTGATAAACATTCGCCTTGTCTAACTCCCAAATAACATGTAAATTCATCACTTAATATGTTTTGATATTTAACTCTCGCTTTAACATGTGTATACATGGACTTAATAATGTTAAGAATTTTACCTCTAACACCTATTTTTAATAATTTGTACTACATTATATCTCTAACTACAAAATCGAAGGCTTTCATAAAATCAATGAAGGCTACATACAGTTTCCTATTGTTATTTAGCATATGATTTATTATTCCATGCAATATAAAGATGTTATCAATAGTTCCCATGCTCTTTCGAAAACCAGCCTGTGCTTCTATATAGACATTATACATTTCAGCCCAAGTAGTCAAACGATTGTTTAAGATTCTGGTAAATAGTTTTCCAAGCGTGCTTAATAAAGTTATACCCCTGTAGTTTCCAGTTTCATCAACATCACCTTTTTTATGCAGTGGAATAATAAAACCGTCAGTCCACATATATGGGAAATACCCAACATCGAATAATTTATTAAACAGACATTTTAAATACAACAGAAGTACTTCATTGTTGGTTCCATGTTTAAAGAACTCGTTTAATACAGCATCTGGACCAGCAGATGTTCCACATTTTAACTCTCTGCAAGCTTTAATAATTTCAATAGACATGATTTCTACATTCAATTCATTAAACATACAATTTAATTCTCCATTTAAATATCTATCATTAAAATACATAACATCTTCATCCGCTTGAAAAAATACAGATTGCGGATCATTTATTGACTTAAAATAATCAGCAAATTGATTAGTTGACAACACCTTAGATGTCCTCATGCCACATAACCCTTTTAACCGTTTCCAATATTCCTTAGCATTTTTTACCCTCATAGTCTCTAATTGTTTGGTTTGGCATTTATCATAATTATACTTCTTATTTCTAATAATATCCTTATATTCGCTTCTAGCTCGGACCATTTGCCTTCTATTTTCATTAGATTTATCATATCTAAAATCATTCAAGCACAAATAAAACTGATGTTGTCCCGCCTTACATTCATCATCATACCATGGTTTCTGCACATGAGTTGGTCTATTTATTTTATTTTTTGGACTATTGTTTCTTTTAAACAGTGGTGTACATACCTGTTCTATAGTGCTATAAAATTCGTTCAAATTTATATCAACGTCATCCTTGTTTTCTACAGCATTTAAATTGTCACATAGGTATTGTAATTTGCTAGTAATATTATCGCTAGCTAATGTTTCCATGTACAAATCCTTCTTAGCATCATCCCATTTATATACAAATTTCACATGATCATTATTAATATCTGGTAAAGTATTTCCGTGGACATTTTCATCAATATGTGAATTAAAAACAAATTCCACAGCACAGTGATCATATATAATATTTGAATCATGAACCACAAAAGATTTAATCTTATCAAATAATTCTGGTTTACATAAAACCATATCTATGACACTACTACCTCTTTCAGCAATACATGTATATTTCCCAATGTTTTTATCTAAACCAACTCTGCCATTTGCAATTCTAATACCAGTTGCTTTACAAAAGTTCAATAATACTTTTCCACTATCATTTACTGTTTTATCCTGGCTTATTCTAGGTAATTCATCATCCACAATATAATCGTCAGGTAACAAATCTACATTATAAAGGTACTCATTTTCCACATAGTCTGGTTTTTCACCAACTCTAGAATTTAAATCTCCAGTTATCAAATAATTACATTTTCCATCATATAAATTTTCAAAATAATACATATCACTAGCAATAATGTCAAATATATTTTGCTCCACAAACATCTCTCTACTACTGCCACCTGGGATATTATAACATAAGCACAATAATACATCATTCTCAAAACCAAATACATATCCCTTCAATTTTAGCCATATTATGCTATCATCCACAGTTTTTACAAACTCCACATGTTTATTTAAGTTTTGTGACACATAAATAATAAGACCACCACTGTCTCTTCTTGCACCTTTATGTTTTTCATTTCTATTTAAGACATACGAACTAAACCCATCTACATTTACATTAAAAATATCATTTGACCATGTTTCTGTGAAAAGTAAAATATCATTTCTTTGGAATAGTGTGTTCAAGTAATCAGAATCTAGCTTGTTATACTGTTTTCCAATCAAACCCTGTACATTTAACAAGCAAAATTTTATACTCCTATTCCCACTTTGATCCTATTGTGTATCAGCAGTTCTTCTCTCTGTGTGATCTATACCTGTATTGCTTGTCACGTGCTGGCTGTTACTCCGGTTTACCCGACTCCTATTTATAGATGTCGCGCTCCGCGAAGCGGGTCACATGTGAATCTTGTCGCTACCTGAAACAAAACTTGAGCTGTTTTTTGAGTATATAACAACCTAAATAGGTCTAGGTAATAAGTATACGTTTGAGTAATATGTTGTTCGTAATAAATTAATCAGTTAAAGTTGTATTACTGTTCAAACTGACCGTCACAATTTCAAAAACAGATGTTATTATACAATTTTATTTGTTGCAAAATCAGTTTTACACAAATGTCAGGACATGCCAAAACTGTAACATTTTTAAATTAAATGTACTTGGACATAATTACAATACAGACTACTGAATTGTGACTGTGTTCCATTCAGTCGGCTCTCCTCGCAGCTCCGATAAAAACCACAGTAGTCATGAAACCAATGACTTAAAGCATGCCTTATTATAATTACAGGCACATAAACCGGGATAGTCCTCTACACTGCAATTTAGATTTTTTTGAACAGCAATGCAGCTTTAAATACAACTACAAACGTATTTAATTGTTATCGAGTATTGAAGTGATGTATAATTCACAGTTGACTGGTCACTATAACAATAGTCAGCTTTACTACTACAGGTTACAGGTATACTTCACGTCGAAGATTACGGCACATGTTGTTACTGGTCACTATAACAATAGTCAGCTTTACTACTACAGGTTACAGGTATACTTCACGTCGAAGATTACGGCACATGTTGTTACTGGTCACTATAACAATAGTCAGCTTTACTACTACAGGTTACAGGTATACTTCACGTCGAAGATTACGGCACATGTTGTTACTGGTCACTATAACAATAGTCAGCTTTACTACTACAGGTTACAGGTATACTTCACGTCGAAGATTACGGCACATGTTGTTACTGGTCACTATAACAATAGTCAGCTTTACTACTACAGGTTACAGGTATACTTCACGTCGAAGATTACGGCACATGTTGTTACTGGTCACTATAACAATAGTCAGCTTTACTACACAACAGGTTACAGGTATACTTCACGTCGAAGATTACGGCACATGTTGTTACTGGTCACTATAACAATAGTCAGCTTTACTACTACAGGTTACAGGTATACTTCACGTCGAAGATTACGGCACATGTTGTTACTGGTCACTATAACAATAGTCAGCTTTACTACTACAGGTTACAGGTATACTTCACGTCGAAGATTACGGCACATGTTGTTACTGGTCACTATAACAATAGTCAGCTTTACTACTACAGGTTACAGGTATACTTCACGTCGAAGATTACGGCACATGTTGTTACTGGTCACTATAGCAATAGTCAGCTTTACTACTACAGGTTACAGGTATACTTCACGTCGAAGATTACGGCACATGTTGTTACTGGTCACTATAACAATAGTCAGCTTTACTACTACAGGTTACAGGTATACTTCACGTCGAAGATTACGGCACATGTTGTTACTGGTCACTATAACAATAGTCAGCTTTACTACTACAGGTTACAGGTATACTTCACGTCGAGGATTACGGCACATGTTGTTACTGGTCACTATAACAATAGTCAGCTTTACTACACAACAGGTTACAGGTATACTTCACGTCGAAGATTACGGCACATGTTGTTACTGATCACTATAACAATAGTCAGCTTTACTACTACAGGTTACATGTATACTTCACGTCGAAGATTACGGCACATGTTGTTACTGGTCACTATAACAATAGTCAGCTTTACTACTACAGGTTACAGGTATACTTCACGTCGAAGATTACGGCACATGTTGTTACTGGTCACTATAGCAATAGTCAGCTTTACTACTACAGGTTACAGGTATACTTCACGTCGAAGATTACGGCACATGTTGTTACTGGTCACTATAACAATAGTCAGCTTTACTACTACAGGTTACAGGTATACTTCACGTCGAAGATTACGGCACATGTTGTTACTGGTCAATATTTGCGCCCCAACTAGTAGTTTGTTGAGCTGGTTTTGGGTATGTATGTGGATACCTCGGATTCAGCTCTGGACCCTTAACGTTTATTAAGTCAGCTTCGGTATTGATGCGATGAACCTTGCCGGTGATGTCCTTTATCATTATGTTGCCATCATAGGTCCAGGCACCAGTCAAGTGTCGACTTTTCAATAATTGCCTGGCCTTGAAGAATAGGGACGAGCGCATCCTCGTTAAGTCTTCATTCACGAAGACACCCGAATAGCCACAATCTTTTAACCCAACCCTGGATCTATATATAATATTTCTCGCTCTGTAAGATGAGAATTTGACGATGATATCCCTGGGCTTACCGGGCTTCAGTATCCCGATGCGGTGGGACCGGTCGATATCAGAGAGGGATACATCAACATCCAGCGCTCTCGCAATTTGCGTTATTGTTTCGTCACTAGACACATGTTGTAACCGATGTACGTTAGCGCTGGTCTGAGAGGAAGTTGCGGCGTCTCGATCCATAGTTGTAGGTTCATGGCTGGAAGTGTGTTCAGGAATGCCACTAAAACGAAGGCAGTTCCGTCGGCTATACTGTTCGGCGACGTCAGCGTCACGTTCCAATTTAGTAACACGTGTACGTAGCTCCTCGTTCTCATGTTCAAGATGCTGAATCTTTTTGTTCAGACCCGCTAGTACACCATCAATTATAGCTTGTACCTGAACATCGACATTGGTTGAAGGTTTAGAACTAACCATTTCTGAACGAAACGTATCTTTCAACACGTTAGCTATGGCAATAATGTCTTCTTGAGCTAGCATAATGTGAGTTTGGGGTGTTTCTGATGTCTTAGACTTTTTGGAATCGTCATTATCAAGTGGAGAGGACAACTGTCTTTTCTTAGTCTCCATTATTGGTGTTAAGCATTCGTCTACTTTAGGATCACTCATACTGAATATGGTTACACAGTTTTTCCGCTCAGTATAGATTTTGAAAAATTCGTGCGGGGATGTATCTGTTACTAAATATAGTACAATGCACGATTTTCACGAGTGTCGATCTAAACTGCAGATTTCAGAAGAAATTCATTGCAACAAAAACATAGTTCATAAATACATAACTTCTCTTCGGTGTTCTTTCGGTCGACAGATACCTCCAAGCGCCAGTTAAATCATATTTCGAACTTTTTGTTTACATATTTTTGAACACTGCCATTTACCGGAAGCGGAAGTTTTTTCATTGTAAATTAAACTTATTAATATTGTACATAAGTGTTGATTGTGTCTCGCGGGTTATTGTGATCAAGCTTTCCCGGGCCATCCTGTTACAGGGCTAAAAACATTTTAAATGCAAAGTGTATAATTATTTTCTTTGTGTCGCTGAAAAGAATAAGTAATATAAATATAAGTGATGAATCGCGGGTTAATAGTTTCTATTGGGGTATGAACTACATTGGGCGTGCTTTAAGTTAGCATGGATGCATTTGGTCTCCACACACTTCAATTACGCCCAATGGAAACTATTAACCAGCCATTCATTCCTTAACTAAACTTTCTACACAAATATAATGTTAATTAAGGAATGATTCT
>CM026398.1:33237585-33280294 GCA_014843695.1 Archivesica marissinica
CGCTATCACGTCTTCCATTGCCACTGCGCTATCACGTCTTCCACTGCGCTATCACGTCTTCCACTGCGCTATCACGTCTTCCACTGCGCTATCACGTCTTCCACTGCGCTATCACGACTTCCATTGCCGCTGCGCTATCACGTCTTCCATTGCCACAGCGCTATCACGTCTTCCACAGCGCTATCACGTCTTCCACTGCGCTATCACGTCTTCCATGCCACTGCGCTATCACGTCTTCCACTGCGCTATCACGTCTTCCACTGCCACTGCGCTATCACGTCTTCCACTGCGCTATCACGTCTTCCACTGCCACTGCGCTATCACGTCTTCCACTGCCACTGCGCTATCACGTCTTCCACTGCCACTGCGCTATCACGTCTTCCACTGCCACTGGGCTATCACGTCTTCCACTGCCAGGCTATCACGTCTTCCACTGCCACTGCGCTATCACGTCTTTCATTGCCACTGCGCTATCACGTCTTACATTGCCACAGCGCTATCACGTCTTCCACTGTCACTGCGCTATCACGTCTTTCATTGCCACTGCGCTATCACGTCTTACATTGCCACAGCGCTATCACGTCTTCCACTGCCATTGCGCTATCACGTCTTCCACCGCTATCACGTCTTCCACTGCGCTATCACGTCTTCCACTGCTCTATCACGTCTTCCATTGCGCTATCACGTCTTCCACTGCGCTATCACGTCTTCCACTGCGCTATCACGTCTTCCACTGCGCTATCACATCTTCCACTGCGCTATCACGTCTTCCACTGCCTATCACGTCTTCCACTGCCACTGCGCTATCACGTCTTCCACTGCCACTGCGCTATCACGTCTTCCACTGCGCTATCACGTCTTCCACTTCCACTGCGCTATCACGTCTTCCACTCCGCTATCACGTCTTCCACTGCGCTATCACGTCTTCCACTGCCACTGCGCTATCACGTCTTCCACTGCCACTGCGCTATCACGTCTTCCACTGCCACTGCGCTATCACGTCTTCCACTGCGCTATCACGACTTCCATTGCCACTGCGCTATCACGTCTTCCACTGCCACTGCGCTATCACGTCTTCCACTGAGCTATCACGACTTCCATTGCCACTGTGCTATCACGTCTTCCACTGGGCTATCACGTCTTCCATTGCGCTCTCACATCTTCCACTGCGCTATCACGTCTTCCACTGCGCTATCACGACTTCCATTGTCACTGCACTATCACGTCTTCCACTGCGCTATCACGACTTCCATTGCCACTGCGCTATCACGTCTTCCACTGCGCTATCACGACTTCCATTGCCACTGCGGTATCACGTCTTCCACTGCGCTATCACGACTTCTATTGCCACTACGCTATCACGTCTTCCACTGCGATATTACGACTTCCATTGCCACTACGCTATCACGTCTTCCATTGCCACTGCGCTATCACGACTTCCACTGCCACTGCGCTATCACGTCTTCCACTGCGCTATCATGTCTTACACTGTTACAGCGCTATCACGACTTCCATTGCCACTGCGCTATCACGTCTTCCACTGCCACTGCGCTATCACGTCCTACATTGCCACAGCGCTATCACGACTTCCACTGCCACTGCGCTATCACGACTTCCACTGCCACTGCGCTATCACGACTTCCACTGCCACTGCGCTATCACGTCTTCCATTGCCACTGCGCTATCACGACTTCCACTGCCACTGCGCTATCACGTCTTCCACTGCGCTATCATGTCTTACACTGTCACAGCGCTATCACGACTTCCATTGCCACTGCGCTATCACGTCTTCCACTACCACTGCGCTATCACGTCCTACATTGCCACAGCGCTATCACGACTTCCACTGCCACTGCGCTATCACGACTTCCACTTCCACTGCGCTATCACGACTTCCACTGCCACTGCGCTATCACGTCTTACATTGCCATAGCGCTATCACGACTTCCACTGCCACTGCGCTATCACGACTTCCACTGCCACTGCGCTATCACGACTTCCACTGCCACTGTGCTATCACGTCTTCCACCGCTATCACGTCTTCCACTGCGCTATCACGTCTTCCATTGCCACTGCGCTATCACGTCTTCCACTGCGCTATCATGTCTTCCATTGCCACTGCGCTATCACGTCTTCCACTGCCACTGCGCTATCACGTCTTCCACTGCGCTGTCACGTCTAACACATCCACTGCGCTATCACGTCTTCCACTGCGCTATCACGTCTTCCACTGCCACTGCGCTATCACGTCTTCCACTGCCACTGCGCTATCACGTCTTCCACTGCCACTGCGCTATCACGTCTTTCACTGCGCTATAACGACTTCCATTGCCATTGCGCTATCACGTCTTCCACTGCCACTGCGCTATCACGTCTTCCACTGAGCTATCACGACTTCCATTGCCACTGTGCTATCACGTCTTCCACTGGGCTATCACGTCTTCCATTGCGCAATCACGTCTTCCACTGCGCTATCACGACTTCCATTGCCACTGCACTATCACGTCTTCCACTGCGCTATCACGACTTCCATTGCCACTGCGCTATCACGTCTTCCACTGCGCTATCACGACTTCCATTGCCACTGCGCTATCACGTCTTCCACTGCGCTATCACGACTTCTATTGCCACTACGCTATCACGTCTTCCACTGCGATATCACGACTTCCATTGCCACTACGCTATCACGTCTTCCATTGCCACTGCGCTATCACGTCTTCCACTGCCACTGCGCTATCACGTCTTCCACTGCCACTGCGCTATCACGTCTTCCACTGCCACTGCGCTATCACGTCTTCCATTGCCACTGCGCTATCACGTCTTCCACTGCCATTGCGCTATCACGCTTCCACTGCGCTATCACGTCTTCCACTGCCACTGCGCTATCACGTCTTCCACTGCGCTATCACGACTTCCACTGCCACTGCGCTATCACGTCTTCCATTGCCACAGCGCTATCACGTCTTCCATTGCACTGCGCTATCACGTCTTCCACTGCGCTATCACGTCTTCCACTGCGCTATCACGTCTTCCATTGCTGCGCTATCACGTCTTCCATGCCACTGCGCTATCACGTCTTCCACTGCGCTATCACGTCTTCCACTGCGCTATCACGACTTCCATTGCCACTGCGCTATCACGTCTTCCATTGCCACAGCGCTATCACGTCTTCCACTGCGCTATCACGACTTCCATTGCCACTGCGCTATCACCTCTTCCACTGCGCTATCACGACTTCCATTGCCACTGCGCTATCACGTCTTCCACTGCGCTATCACGACTTCCATTGCCACTGCTATCACGTCTTCCACTGCGCTATCACGATTCCATTGCCACAGCTATCACGTCTTCCACAGCGCTATCACGACTTCATTGCCACTACGCTATCACGTCTTCCACTGCGCTATCACGACTTCCATTGCCACTGCGCTATCACGACTTCCATTGCCACTGCGCTATCACGTCTTCCACTGCGCTATCACGACTTCCATTGCCACTGCGCTATCACGACTTCCATTGCCACTGCGCTATCACGACTTCCATTGCCACTACGCTATCACGTCTTCCACTGCGCTATCACGACTTCCATTGCCACTGCGCTATCACGTCTTCCACACTGCGCTATCACGTCTTCCATTGCCACAGCGCTATCACGTCTTCCATTGCCACGCGCTATCACGTCTTCCACCGCCACTCTTCTACTGCGCTATCACGTCTTCCATGCCACTGCGCTATCACGTCCTACATTGCCACAGCGCTATCACGACTTCCACTGCCACTGCGCTATCACGACTTCCACTGCCACTGCGCTATCACGACTTCCACTGCCACTGCGCTATCACGTCTTACATTGCCACACGCTATCACGTCTTCCACTGCCACGCTACACCCACCCACGGCTATCACGTCTTCCATTGCCACTGCGCTATCACGTCTTCCACTGCGCTATCACGTCTTCCATTGCCACTGCGCTATCACGTCTTCCACTGCCACTGCGCTATCACGTCTTCCACTGCGCTATCACGACTTCCATTGCCACTGCGCTATCACGTCTTCCACTGCCACAGCGCTATCACGACTTCCATGCCACTGCGCTATCACGTCTTCCACTGCGCTATCACGTCTTCCACTGCGCTATCACGTCTTCCACTGCGCTATCACGTCTTCCACTGCGCTATCACGACTTCCATTGACGCTGCGCTATCACGTCTTCCATTGCCACAGCGCTATCACGTCTTCCACTGCGCTATCACGTCTTCCACTGCGCTATCACGCTCCACTGCGCTATCACGACTTCCATTGACGCTGCGCTATCACGTCTTCCATTGCCACAGCGCTATCACGTCTTCCACTGCGCTATCACGACTTCCATTGCCACTGCGCTATCACGTCTTCCACTGCGCTATCACGACTTCCATTGCCACTGCGCTATCACGACTTCCATGCCACTCGCTATCACGTCTTCCATTGCCACTGCGCTATCACGACTTCCACTGCCACTGCGCTATCACGTCTTCCACTGCGCTATCACGTCTTCCATTGCCACTGCGCTATCACGACTTCCATTGCCACTGCGCTATCACGTCTTCCACTGCCACTGCGCTATCACGTCTTCCATTGCCACTGCGCTATCACGACTTCATGCCACTGCGCTATCACGACTTCCACTGCCACTGCGCTATCACGACTTCCACTGCCACTGCGCTATCACGTCTTACTTGCCACTGCGCTATCACGTCTCCATTGCCACAGCGCTATCACGTCTTCCACTGCCACTGGCTATCACGTCTTCCACCGCTATCACGTCTTCCACTGCGCTATCACGTCTTCCATTGCCACTGCGCTATCACGTCTTCCACTGCGCTATCACGTCTTCCATTGCCACTGCGCTATCACGTCTTCCACTGCCACTGCGCTATCACGTCTTCCACTGCCACTGCGCTATCACGTCTTCCACTGCGCTATCACGACTTCCACTGCCACTCGCTATCACGTCTTCCACTGCCACTGCGCTATCACGTCTTCCATGCGCTATCAGCTTCACTGCGCTATCACGTCTTACCACTGCGCTATCACGTCTTCCATGCGCTATCACTCTTCCATTGCGCTATCACGTCTTCCACTGCGCTATCACGCTTCCATGCCATCCTATCACGTCTTCCATGAGCGCTATCACGTCTTCCACTGCCACTGCGCTATCACGTCTTCCACTGCGCTATCACGACTTCCATTGCCACTGCGCTATCACGTCTTCCAGCCACAGCGCTATCACGACTTCCATTGCCACTGCGCTATCACGTCTTCCACTGCGCTATCACGCTCTCCACTGCGCATCACGTCTTCCACTGCGCTATCACGACTTATCCACTGCGCTATCACGCTTCCATCCACGCGCTATCACGCTTCCACTCGCTACACCTTCCATGCCAGCGCTATCACCTTCCTGCCACTGCGCTATCACGTCTTCCACTGCGCTATCAGTCTTCACTGCACAGCGCTATCACGCTTCCATTGCCACTGCGCTATCACGTCTTCCACTGCCACTGCGCTATCACGTCTCATTGCCACAGCGCTATCACGACTTCCACTGCCACTGCGCTATCACGACTTCCACTGCCACTGCGCTATCACGACTTCCACTGCCACTGCGCTATCACGTCTTCCATTGCCACTGCGCTATCACGACTTCCACTGCCACTGCGCTATCACGTCTTCCACTGCGCTATCACGTCTTCCACTGCCACTGCGCTATCACGTCTTCCATTGCCACTGCGCTATCACGTCTTCCACTGCCACTGCGCTATCACGTCCTACATTGCCACAGCGCTATCACGACTTCCACTGCCACTGCGCTATCACGACTTCCACTTCCACTGCGCTATCACGACTTCCACTGCGCTATCACGTCTTCCATAGCGCTATCACGACTTCCACTGCCACTGCGCTATCACGACTTCCACTGCCACTGCGCTATCACGACTTCCACTGCCACTGTGCTATCACGTCTTCCACCGCTATCACGTCTTCCACTGTGCTATCACGTCTTCCATTGCCACTGCGCTATCACGTCTTCCACTGCGCTATCACGTCTTCCACTGCGCTATCACAACTTCCATTGCCACTGCGCTATCACGTCTTCCACTGCGCTATCACGAATTCCATTGCCACTACGCTATCACGTCTTCCACTGCGCTATCACGACTTCCATTGCCACTGCGCTATCACGACTTCCATTGCCATTGCGCTATCACGTCTTCCACTGCGCTATCACGACTTCCATTGCCACTGCGCTATCACGACTTCCATTGCCACTGCGCTATCACGACTTCCATTGCCACTACGCTATCACGTCTTCCATTGCCACATCGCTATCAGGTCTTCCATTGCCACTGCGCTATCACGTCTTCCACTGCGCTATCACGTCTTACACTGCCACAGCGCTATCACGACTTCCATTGCCGCTGCGCTATCACGTCTTCCATTGCCACTGCGCTATCACGTCCTACATTGCCAAAGTGCTATCACGACTTCCACTGCCACTGCGCTATCACGACTTCCACTGCCACTGCGCTATCACGACTTCCACTGCCACTGCGCTATCACGTCTTACATTGCCACATCACTATCACGTCTTACATTGCCACAGCGCTATCACGTCTTCCACCCTATCACGCCACTGTGCTATCACGTCTTCCATTGCCACTGCGCTATCACGTCTTCCACTGCGCTATCATGTCTTCCATTGCCACTGCGCTATCACGTCTTCCACGCTATCACGTCTTCCACTGCGCTATCACGTCTTCCATTGCCACTGCGCTATCACGTCTTCCACTGCGCTATCATGTCATCCATTGTCACTGCGCTATCACGTCTTCCACTGCCACTGCGCTATCACGTCTTCCACTGCCACTGCGCTATCACGTCTTCCACTGCGCTATCACGATTTCCATTGCCACTGCGCTATCACGTCTTCCACTGCCACTGTGCTATCACGTCTTCCACTGCGCTATCACGACTGCCATTGCCACTGTGCTATCACGTCTTCCACTGGGCTATCACGTCTTCCATTGCGCTCTCACATCTTCCACTGCGCTATCACGTCTTCCACTGCGCTATCACGACTTCCATTGTCACTGCACTATCACGTCTTCCACTGCGCTATCACGTCTTCCACTGCGCTATCACGTCTTCCATTGCGCTATCACGTCTTCCACTGCGCTATCACGTCTTCCACTGCGCTATCACGTCTTCCACTGCGCTATCACGACTTCCATTGCCACTGCGCTATTACCTCTTCCATTGCCACAGCGCTATCACGACTTCCATTGCCACTGTGCTATCACGTCTTCCACTGCGCTATCACGATTTCCATTGCAACTGCTCTATCACGTCTTCCACTGCGCTATCACAACTTCCCATTGCCACTGCGCTATCACGACTTCCATTGCCACTACGTTATCACGTCTTCCACAGCGCTATCACGACTTCTATTGCCAATACGGTATCACGTCTTCCACTGCGCTACCACGACTTCCATTGCCACTGCGCTATCACGACTTCCATTGCTACTGCGCTATCACGTCTTACACTGCGCTATTACGACTTCCATTGCCACTGTGTTATCACGACTTCCATTGCCACTGCGCTATCACGACTTCCATTGCCACTACGCTATCACGTCTTCCATTGCCACTGCGCTATCACGACTTCCATTGCCACTGCGCTATCACGTCTTCCACTGCGCTATCACGACTTCCATTGCCACTGCGCTATCACGTCTTCCACTGCCACTGCGCTATCACGTCTTCCATTGCCACAGCGCTATCACGTCTTCCATTGCCACTGCGCTATCACGTCTTCCACTGCGCTATCACGTCTTACACTGCCACAGCGCTATCACGACTTCCATTGCCACTGCGCTATCACGTCTTCCATTGCCACAGCGCTATCACGACTTCCACTGCCACTGCGCTATCACGACTTCCACTGCCACTGCGCTATCACGACTTCCACTGCCACTGCGTTATCACGTCTTACATTGCCACAGCGATATCACGTCTTCCACTGCCACTGTGCTATCACGTCTTCTACTGAGCTATCACGTCTTCCATTGCCACTGCGCTATCACGTCTTCCACTGCGCTATCACGTCTTCCATTGCCACTACGCTATCACGTCTTCCACTGCCACTGCGCTATCACGTCTTCCACTGCCACTGCGCTATCACATCTTCCACTGCGCTATCACGACTTCCATTGCCACTGCGCTATCACGTCTTCCACTGCCACAGCGCTATCACGACTTCCATTGCCACTGCGCTATCACGTCTTCCACTGCGCTATCACGTCTTCCACTGTGCTATCACGTCTTCCACTGCGCTATCACGACTTCCATTGACGCTGCGCTATCACGTCTTCCATTGCCACAGCGCTATCACGTCTTCCACTACACTATCACGTCTTCCACTGCGCTATCACGTCTTCCACTGCGCTATCACGACTTCCACAGCGCTATCACGTCTTCCATTGCGCTATCACGACTTCCATTGCCACTGCGCTATCACCTCTTCCACTGCGCTATCACGACTTCCATTGCCACTGCGCTATCACGTCTTCCACTGCGCTATCACGAATTCCATTGCCACTAAGCTATCACGTCTTCCACTGCGCTATCACGACTTCCATTGCCACTGCGCTATCACCTCTTCCACTGCGCTATCACGACTTCCATTGCCACTGCGCTATCACGTCTTCCACTGCGCTATCACGACTTCCATTGCCACTGCGCTATCACGACTTCCATTGCCACTGCGCTATCACGTCTTCCACTGCGCTATCACGACTTCCATTGCCACTGCGCTATCACGACTTCCATGCCACTACGCTATCACGTCTTCCATTGCCACAGCGCTATCACGTCTTCCATTGCCACTGCGCTATCACGTCTTCCACTGCGCTATCACGTCTTACACTGCCACAGCGCTATCACGACTTCCATTGCCGCTGCGCTATCACGTCTTCCATTGCCACTGCGATATCACGTCCTACATTGCCACAGCGCTATCACGACTTCCACTGCCACTGCGCTATCACGACTTCCACTGCCACTGCGCTATCACGACTTCCACTGCCACTGCGCTATCACGTCTTACATTGCCACAGCGCTATCACGTCTAACATTGCCACAGCGCTATAACGTCTTCCACTGCCACTGTGCTATCACGTCTGCTATCACGTCTTCCACTGCGCTATCACGTCTTCCATTGCCACTGCGCTATCACGTCTTCCACTGTGCTATCATGTCTTCCATTGCCACTGCGCTTTCACGTCTTCCACTGCCACTGCGCTATCACGTCTTCCACTGCCACTGCGCTATCACGTCTTCCACTGCGCTATCACGCTATCCACTGCGCTATCACGTCTTCCACTGCGCTATCACGTCTTCCTCCACTGCGCTATCACGACTTCCATTGCCACTGCGCTATCACGTCTTCCACTGCCACTGCGCTATCACGTCTTCCACTGCGCTATCACGACTTCCATTGCCACTGCGCTATCACGTCTTCCACTGCCACTGCGCTATCACGTCTTCCACTGAGCTATCACGACTTCCATTGCCACTGCGCTATCACGTCTTCCACTGCGCTATCACGTCTTCCATTGCGCTATCACGTCTTCCACTGCGCTATCACGACTTCCATTGCCACTGCGCTATCACGTCTTCCACTGCGCTATCACGACTTCCATTGCCACTGCGCTATCACGTCTTCCACTGCGCTATCACGACTTCCATTGCCACTGCGCTATCACGTCTTCCACTGCGCTATCACGACTTCCATTGCCACTACGCTATCACGTCTTCCACTGCGCTATCACGACTTCCATTGCCACTGCGCTATCACGTCTTCCACTGCGCTATCACGACTTCCACTGCCACAGCGCTATCACGACTTCCATTGCCACTGCGCTATCACGTCTTCCACTGCCACTGCGCTATCACGTCCTCCATTGCCACTGCGCTATCACGACTTCCACTGCGCTATCACGACTTCCACTGCCACTGCGCTATCACGACTTCCACTGCCACTGCGCTATCACGTCTTCCATTGCCACTGCGCTATCACGACTTCCACTGCCACTGCGCTATCACGTCTTCCACTGCGCTATCATGTCTTACACTGTCACAGCGCTATCACGACTTCCATTGCCACTGCGCTATCACGTCTTCCACTGTCACTGCGCTATCACGTCCTACATTGCCACAGCGCTATCACGACTTCCACTGCCACTGCGCTATCACGACTTCCACTTCCACTGCGCTATCACGACTTCCACTGCCACTGCGCTATCACGTCTTACATTGCCATAGCGCTATCACGACTTCCACTGCCACTGCGCTATCACGACTTCCACTGCCACTGCGCTATCACGACTTCCACTGCCACTGTGCTATCACGTCTTCCACCGCTATCACGTCTTCCACTGTGCTATCACGTCTTCCATTGCCACTGCGCTATCACGTCTTCCACTGCGCTATCATGTCTTCCATTGCCACTGCGCTATCACGTCTTCCATTGCCACTGCGCTATCACGTCTTCCATTGCCACTGCGCTATCACGTCTTCCACTGCGCTGTCACGTCTTCCACAGCCATTGCGCTATCACGTCTTCCACTGCGCTATCACGTCTTCCACTGCCACTGCGCTATCACGTCTTCCACTGCGCTATCACGTCCTACATTGCCACAGCGCTATCACGACTTCCACTGCCACTGCGCTATCACGACTTCCACTTCCACTGCGCTATCACGACTTCCACTGCCACTGCGCTATCACGTCTTACATTGCCATAGCGCTATCACGACTTCCACTGCCACTGCGCTATCACGACTTCCACTGCCACTGCGCTATCACGACTTCCACTGCCACTGTGCTATCACGTCTTCCACCGCTATCACGTCTTCCACTGTGCTATCACGTCTTCCATTGCCACTGCGCTATCACGTCTTCCACTGCGCTATCAGTCTTCCACTGCGCTATCACAACTTCCATTGCCACTGCGCTATCACGTCTTCCACTGCGCTATCACGAATTCCATTGCCACTACGCTATCACGTCTTCCACTGCGCTATCACGACTTCCATTGCCACTGCGCTATCACGACTTCCATTGCCATTGCGCTATCACGTCTTCCACTGCGCTATCACGACTTCCATTGCCACTGCGCTATCACGACTTCCATTGCCACTGCGCTATCACGACTTCCATTGCCACTACGCTATCACGTCTTCCATTGCCACATCGCTATCAGGTCTTCCATTGCCACTGCGCTATCACGTCTTCCACTGCGCTATCACGTCTTACACTGCCACAGCGCTATCACGACTTCCATTGCCGCTGCGCTATCACGTCTTCCATTGCCACTGCGCTATCACGTCCTACATTGCCAAAGTGCTATCACGACTTCCACTGCCACTGCGCTATCACGACTTCCACTGCCACTGCGCTATCACGACTTCCACTGCCACTGCGCTATCACGTCTTACATTGCCACATCACTATCACGTCTTACATTGCCACAGCGCTATCACGTCTTCCACTGCCACTGTGCTATCACGTCTTCCACCGCTATCACGTCTTCCACTGTGCTATCACGTCTTCCATTGCCACTGCGCTATCACGTCTTCCACTGCGCTATCATGTCTTCCATTGCCACTGCGCTATCACGTCTTCCACCGCTATCACGTCTTCCACTGCGCTATCACGTCTTCCATTGCCACTGCGCTATCACGTCTTCCACTGCGCTATCATGTCATCCATTGTCACTGCGCTATCACGTCTTCCACTGCCACTGCGCTATCACGTCTTCCACTGCCACTGCGCTATCACGTCTTCCACTGCGCTATCACGATTTCCATTGCCACTGCGCTATCACGTCTTCCACTGCCACTGTGCTATCACGTCTTCCACTGCGCTATCACGACTGCCATTGCCACTGTGCTATCACGTCTTCCACTGGGCTATCACGTCTTCCATTGCGCTCTCACATCTTCCACTGCGCTATCACGTCTTCCACTGCGCTATCACGACTTCCATTGTCACTGCACTATCACGTCTTCCACTGCGCTATCACGTCTTCCACTGCGCTATCACGTCTTCCATTGCGCTATCACGTCTTCCACTGCGCTATCACGTCTTCCACTGCGCTATCACGTCTTCCACTGCGCTATCACGACTTCCATTGCCACTGCGCTATTACCTCTTCCATTGCCACAGCGCTATCACGACTTCCATTGCCACTGTGCTATCACGTCTTCCACTGCGCTATCACGATTTCCATTGCAACTGCTCTATCACGTCTTCCACTGCGCTATCACAACTTCCCATTGCCACTGCGCTATCACGACTTCCATTGCCACTACGTTATCACGTCTTCCACAGCGCTATCACGACTTCTATTGCCAATACGGTATCACGTCTTCCACTGCGCTACCACGACTTCCATTGCCACTGCGCTATCACGACTTCCATTGCTACTGCGCTATCACGTCTTACACTGCGCTATTACGACTTCCATTGCCACTGTGTTATCACGACTTCCATTGCCACTGCGCTATCACGACTTCCATTGCCACTACGCTATCACGTCTTCCATTGCCACTGCGCTATCACGACTTCCATTGCCACTGCGCTATCACGTCTTCCACTGCGCTATCACGACTTCCATTGCCACTGCGCTATCACGTCTTCCACTGCCACTGCGCTATCACGTCTTCCATTGCCACAGCGCTATCACGTCTTCCATTGCCACTGCGCTATCACGTCTTCCACTGCGCTATCACGTCTTACACTGCCACAGCGCTATCACGACTTCCATTGCCACTGCGCTATCACGTCTTCCATTGCCACAGCGCTATCACGACTTCCACTGCCACTGCGCTATCACGACTTCCACTGCCACTGCGCTATCACGACTTCCACTGCCACTGCGTTATCACGTCTTACATTGCCACAGCGATATCACGTCTTCCACTGCCACTGTGCTATCACGTCTTCTACTGAGCTATCACGTCTTCCATTGCCACTGCGCTATCACGTCTTCCACTGCGCTATCACGTCTTCCATTGCCACTACGCTATCACGTCTTCCACTGCCACTGCGCTATCACGTCTTCCACTGCCACTGCGCTATCACATCTTCCACTGCGCTATCACGACTTCCATTGCCACTGCGCTATCACGTCTTCCACTGCCACAGCGCTATCACGACTTCCATTGCCACTGCGCTATCACGTCTTCCACTGCGCTATCACGTCTTCCACTGTGCTATCACGTCTTCCACTGCGCTATCACGACTTCCATTGACGCTGCGCTATCACGTCTTCCATTGCCACAGCGCTATCACGTCTTCCACTACACTATCACGTCTTCCACTGCGCTATCACGTCTTCCACTGCGCTATCACGACTTCCATTGATGCTGCGCTATCACGTCTTCCATTGCCACAGCGCTATCACGTCTTCCACTGCGCTATCATGTCTTCCACTGCGCTATCACGACTTCCATTGACGCTGCGCTATCACGTCTTCCATTGCCACAGCGCTATCACGTCTTCCATTGCGCTATCACGACTTCCATTGCCACTGCGCTATCACCTCTTCCACTGCGCTATCACGACTTCCATTGCCACTGCGCTATCACGTCTTCCACTGCGCTATCACGAATTCCATTGCCACTAAGCTATCACGTCTTCCACTGCGCTATCACGACTTCCATTGCCACTGCGCTATCACCTCTTCCACTGCGCTATCACGACTTCCATTGCCACTGCGCTATCACGTCTTCCACTGCGCTATCACGACTTCCATTGCCACTGCGCTATCACGACTTCCATTGCCACTGCGCTATCACGTCTTCCACTGCGCTATCACGACTTCCATTGCCACTGCGCTATCACGACTTCCATGCCACTACGCTATCACGTCTTCCATTGCCACAGCGCTATCACGTCTTCCATTGCCACTGCGCTATCACGTCTTCCACTGCGCTATCACGTCTTACACTGCCACAGCGCTATCACGACTTCCATTGCCGCTGCGCTATCACGTCTTCCATTGCCACTGCGATATCACGTCCTACATTGCCACAGCGCTATCACGACTTCCACTGCCACTGCGCTATCACGACTTCCACTGCCACTGCGCTATCACGACTTCCACTGCCACTGCGCTATCACGTCTTACATTGCCACAGCGCTATCACGTCTAACATTGCCACAGCGCTATAACGTCTTCCACTGCCACTGTGCTATCACGTCTTCCACTGCGCTATCACGTCTTCCATTGCCACTGCGCTATCACGTCTTCCACTGTGCTATCATGTCTTCCATTGCCACTGCGCTTTCACGTCTTCCACTGCCACTGCGCTATCACGTCTTCCACTGCCACTGCGCTATCACGTCTTCCACTGCGCTATCACGACTTCCATTGCCACTGCGCTATCACGTCTTCCACTGCCACTGCGCTATCACGTCTTCCACTGCGCTATCACGACTTCCATTGCCACTGTGCTATCACGTCTTCCACTGCGCTATCACGTCTTCCATTGCGCTCTCACATCTTCCACTGCGCTATCACGTCTTCCACTGCGCTATCACGACTTCCATTGTCACTGCACTATCACGTCTTCCACTGAGCTATCACGACTTCCATTGCCACTGCGCTATCACGTCTTCCACTGCGATATCACGACTTCCATTGCCACTGCGGTATCACGTCTTCCACTGCGCTATCACGACTTCCATTGCCACTACGCTATCACGTCTTCCACTGCGATATTACGACTTCCATTGCCACTGCGCTATCACGTCTTCCACTGCGCTATCACGACTTCCATTGCCACTGCGCTATCACGACTTCCATTCACACTGCGCTATCACGACTTCCATTGCCGCTACGTTATCACGTCTTCCATTGCCACTGCGCTATCACGACCTCCACTGCCACTGCGCTATCACGTCTTCCACTGCGCTATCATGTCTTACACTGTCACAGCGCTATCACGACTTCCATTGCCACTGCGCTATCACGTCTTCCACTGCCACTGCGCTATCACGTCCTACATTGCCACAGCGCTATCACGACTTCCACTGCCACTGCGCTATCACGACTTCCACTGCCACTGCGCTATCACGACTTCCACTGCCACTGCGCTATCACGTCTTCCATTGCCACTGCGCTATCACGACTTCCACTGCCACTGCGCTATCACGTCTTCCACTGCGCTATCATGTCTTACACTGTCACAGCGCTATCACGACTTCCATTGCCACTGCGCTATCACGTCTTCCACTGTCACTGCGCTATCACGTCCTACATTGCCACAGCGCTATCACGACTTCCACTGCCACTGCGCTATCACGACTTCCACTTCCACTGCGCTATCACGACTTCCACTGCCACTGCGCTATCACGTCTTACATTGCCATAGCGCTATCACGACTTCCACTGCCACTGCGCTATCACGACTTCCACTGCCACTGCGCTATCACGACTTCCACTGCCACTGTGCTATCACGTCTTCCACCGCTATCACGTCTTCCACTGTGCTATCACGTCTTCCATTGCCACTGCGCTATCACGTCTTCCACTGCGCTATCATGTCTTCCATTGCCACTGCGCTATCACGTCTTCCATTGCCACTGCGCTATCACGTCTTCCATTGCCACTGCGCTATCACGTCTTCCACTGCGCTGTCACGTCTTCCACAGCCATTGCGCTATCACGTCTTCCACTGCGCTATCACGTCTTCCACTGCCACTGCGCTATCACGTCTTCCACTGCGCTATCACGTCTTCCACTGCCACTGCGCTATCACGTCTGCCACTGCCACTGCGCTATCACGTCTACCACGCCGCTATCACGTCTTCCACTTCCACTGCGCTATCACGTCTTCCACTCCGCTATCACGTCTTCCACTGCGCTATCACGTCTTCCACTGCAACTGCGCTATCACGTCTTCCACTGCCACTGCGCTATCACGTCTTCCACTGCCACTGCGCTATCACGTCTTCCACTGCGCTATCATGTCTTCCACTGCCACTCCGCTATCAAGTCTTCCATTGCGCTATCACGTCTTCCACTGCGCTATCACGACTTCCACTACCACTGCGCTATCACGATAGCGTATATATTTCATACCCCAATGGAAACTATTAACCTTTAATTAATTTGTTTCATCTGAGCACATACTATTAGTTATTTCTTGCGAGTCAGGTTTGGTTTATATTGACATAAATAGGTGAAATGTTTACATGTCCGTCTCCGTGGTCGACTTGTATACCACTGTAACCAATCATCACTGATGTGTTTGTTTTACGTTTATTTATCGTCGCTACCGGTTGCCCATATGAGCGACGCCTCCTGAAGAGATTAGTCATTTTAGATTTTTGGAGGATAGTGTAATGATACAGAGAGAGACCCATTCCAGAGTCTCCTCTGGTTCTTTTGCATGCACGGTGTAAAGCACCGACACGAGACCTCGGTTTAACGTCCCATCTGAAAGACTGTTAATTTTATTAGGGTCAGACGGGGGATCGAACCTGCGATCCCTGGATTACCAGATCCAGCGTGTTACCACTAGACTACAGATCCGTCTGGTCATGGGTTTTTTTAATACTTTATTTATTTTACAACGATTGCGAAGCAAGTTTTAACAACTTATATTAATCACTCTCGCTGGCTCGGATGAAAGCGTATATGTGGTCATTCATGTGGGAGGAAACCGGAGTACCCGGAGAAAACCCACCTGTCCGATCTGGCGACCATCGTACCATCTCACATACTTCCCTGTCCGAGGATCGAACCCGGGTTGCATTGGTGAGAAGCGAGTGCGCTAACCACCGCTCCTTAGAGAAACCAGTCGCCACATTCCTTGGCGGAGGTGACTTTAAATAAAGCTAGACATCATCAACAGGTCGACGGACAAATAGCACCAGTATTATGTCTTTGCTGGTTATTGCAGTGAATAGTTTGACAGTAGTGAGGTTATGGGTGACTCAGTGGCCGAGTGTGGTTAACATTGTTCGGTTCAAACCACTTGCCACTGACCACTGTAGGGTCGAATTCAACTGGGGTGACGAATTAGTTCATGTCCAGAATAGTCGATGGTTCTATCCGGGTACCCGTCCATGTCTGAAATACTGCCCGGAGGAGCACCACGTGGTAGCTAGAGAATCGCAATATGACCTAGAATGTAGGCGCGACTAAACCACAACAACACACAAAAACGTAGTGGAAGTCGTGATAGCGCAGTGGTAGCGTGTTCGCTTCAGGTGCGAAAGGCCCTGAGTTCGCGCCCAGCTGTAGCCGTTACGACTGTGCCCTTAGAAAAGGCATTTAAATTACACATTACCTCGTGGCGATGAATTCCACCAGGAATGAGGTATCGAGAGTGATTAATATAATTTGTAAGAACTTGTTTCGCAATCAAACTAAAATAAATTTATATAAACTAAACTAAAACAGGTGATATTACTTGCATAGAACATGTTAGGGGCCCCCACATTTCTACGGCAAATACATTAGAAGTGGGAATGATTGCTTGTTCATATCGTCAAATACGTCAGGCGCCTCACACTAGTGTTAACCAGGGGACTACGCAAACTGTTACAGAGGTGAGCATAGAAAACAGGGAACTATTTCATAGTGATAACAAAGAAAATTATATGATATATACGTAGATATAATTATTAAAAACATGTTCTTGTATCTGTATACAGAAAGAGAGTTCATAACATCATAAGAAGTCCCGCCAAATCTACACATGGCATGTTATATTAGAATGTACAATATATAATGTTCTTAGAACTCTTTGAGAAGGCTATATTAGTTGACCATAATTGCTGAGATGTTTGGAGGATAGTGCAATGATACAGACAGAGACCCATTCCAGAGTCTCATCTGGTTCTTTTACGTGCACGGTGTAAAGCACCGACACGAGACGTCGGTTTAGCGTCCCATCTGAAAGACTGTTAATTTTATTAGGGTCAGATGAGGAACTTGCGATCCCTGGATTACCAGTCCAGCGTGTTAGTAGATAGTGTTTTAAATAGGCGTGTAAATCCAGACTTTCCATTCTATGATAATAGAACAAACCCCAATGTAACATGACAAGCAGTGATCAATTTATTATTAATTTGTATTATTTGTATTATCCGTGCCAAAACCTGTTTTAATATACTCAAATGTCGATAAGTTTACCTTTGTAAATAGCGTCCTCTCTTTTTAGTATTATAGATATATTACTAGTATTCTGACTTGTGTGCTCTACAAGAAGCAGATCTGCTAATGAAGTAATTCTAGATCTAATCCTGGGTGACAACTGATTTCTAAATAAGATATTTCTTAATAGAGCATTATAGTGCTAGTTTTCAATACAATATGTTATATCCTTTTTTGGAAGAGCTATTTCCTATTGTTGGTTATAACTTGTGGCCCGACCATTTTGCTATGTTACACAAATGTATGTATGTGCTTAATAATATGTTAATTTCACATCTGATTCATGCTCGTATGTAATATTGTATTGTCGAATGTATTACATATGCAATAAAAATCTCTCTTTCTCTCGCCTCTCTCTCCTCCCCTCCCATTCGTTCTCTCTCTCTCTCTCTCCTATCTCCTCCCCCTCTGTCTCTCCTCCCCCTCTTTCTCTCTCTCCTCCCCTCCCCCTCCTCCTCTCCTCTCTCTATTTCTCTCTCTCTCTGCAGATTTAAACATACCCTCTCGCATTGTGTGTATGATTAACATGATATATTCCTTTATATTATATACAAGTACTTAGATATCTTTAATTCCATTTTATTCTTAGTTGGCATGATAGTATTTAACTTACATTGCGAATGTGTTTTAGTTCTTACACTTCTGTATTTCGTACAACATAGCAAAAAAAGTGATACTCCGCTTCAACCGATTTTTGGTTACATAGTTTACATAATCGATTAAGCTCCTACATATACATATCTACCAAATTCAATGTTTAGGCTGTGTGAACATAATCTTATTACTGTGAAAGTTGTAGTTAATAAACGTCACAATATCATCTCTAAGGAAAACGAGCATAAGCTTTATATTGTCATTCTGTACACTTTGTTCGGCAATTCTAACCACCCAATCAAGCAAACCCACAGCTAGCAAACTATTTCTGAGTTATTAATCCGTTGTCCATATGAACAGCTACTCGAGTACGGTTTATGTTATTAGCAGGACGATGAATTCTGTCCGTGAATCTAACGAAGGTCTGTATATGTAGCTCCAGTTGGAATATGTCCTACGCTATGGAACTGGACATGCTCGATCTACTAGTCGATCCAGACCTCACCGATCGGCTAGTCGAGCTAGACCTCACCGATCGGCTAGTCGATCCAGACCGAACCGATCGGCTAGTCGATCCAGACCGAACCGATCGGCTAGTCGATCCAGATCTCACCGAGTTATGTACACCGAGTGTCTCGTAGTCCGGGTTTGTGTAGCTGGGTAATGGCATGGACATGTATGTTACGTCCTTGATATTACCACCGGAAATACTGTAAGCTGGTGGGCTATGTGGGTACGGTGTGTATGCTGGCGGTCTGTTCCCCATTTCGCGTACTACGCCGTACACGTTGTTTTCAAATGACAACGCTCGGCTTGTGACGTCATGCATACTTGGACGCGATGAGCACGATAGGTCGGACGATTGTCTCTGTTTTTTGTACGGCATTGCGTAATCGATGCTACCAATATCCGCGTAGATGTTCTCTGTGTTTGGTTGTTTTTTACCTTTAACAGCTTTGTGAGCATCAAGTGTTGTTTTCGAGCTTGATGCGCACAATTTTCGTCTGCAACAATACAGCAGCACGAGGGCCAATACGCCAAGAAAGGTAGCAACACCAACCGGAGCCACTGAAACATTAATATAACTCAGTTTATCACATAACCTTGCTTGTATTCGGTGTAATAACACCATCTCATAATTTCTTATATATACACACGTGTAATAACACATGGAAACGATTCTGATTGGTTGAGAGAATAATCCTTGTAATTTGTAAACTATGCATAGGTCTATTTGAATTGGTACATAACGTTGATTTTAAAGAAGTCTTGATGCAATTATAGCCCTGTTTAAAACATAAATATAACGCTGATTTGCGTAGTGACGTCATACTAATTAAATGAGTCTTTCAGATGAGACGTTAAACCGAGGTCTCGTGTCGGTGCTCTACACCGTGCACGTAAAAGAACCAGAGGAGACTCTGGAATGGGTCTCTGTCTGTATCAATGCACTATTCTTCAAAAATCTAAAATGACTAATCTCTTCAGGAGGCGTCGCTGATATGGACAACCGGTAGCGACGATAAATAAACGTAAAGCACACACATGGTGCCAGTATAATAACTAATACACGAATGTATATATTAATTGATGCTATAAGTAAATTATTGTTAATTTGAATAGGACCTACCAATAAGATGTAGTTTGTTGTTAGTGTTATATCGTGCACGCAAGGCAGGTGGCATGTCCTCGATGGCCGTATCTGAAGCAGAATAAACGGAATCTTTTATGTAGCAATATTTAGTTTATACAACATTATTTTAGCTCGATTGCGAAACAAGTTCTTACACTTATATTAATCACTCTCGAGACCTCATTCCTGATGGATTCCATCGCCACGAGGGAGAAATATTTCTTTTATGCTTTCCACTCCACCTTCCACTGTTTCGTATTCCTCCGTGGTTGCATGTATTTTGTTTCTTATTAGCTATTTTCTGACAATCCTGAACAGTTAATTATAAAATAATAATTTCTAAACAATTTGTTTAGTCTGTAGTTTTTAATTTTGACAGCAAATAGAAACTTGAAATATATACCAGAACTATTTCTTATTGCGAAAGTTCACACTAGCATACGTGGTTGTGCAACTGTGTATTGTAGAGAAATGAGGCCCCCGAAAGGGGAAGCTAAACTTAGTTAAATGTGATAACAATTATTATATTAGTCAAAATCATTGGAACTCATGAAAGAAAAAGAAGATGGTGTGCTTAAAGATCATATTTCGTCTCGTGATCACCGAAATATGGTGATAACGCCACTCGGGTAAGAACAAATTTCGGTGATCACTCGATGAAATCAAATCCTATCTTACACTAATAACCACAGCTAGTCTCTATGTGTAGCCGTTATGAGTGTGCGCTTAGGCAAGGCATTTAAATCCCACGTTGCCTCTTCTGGGGGCAAAACCACCCACCTTTAGAAAGTCACATTGAGCATCGTCGTAGTAGTAATCATTAAATAGATAAATTATACGGTAAAGAACACGTGCTACATTGAATAAGTATAAAATGTCACCACCTACCATCTGCAATAACAGATACACGGAAGACGCAGGTAGCTGTATTACTGTCGTAGTCCCAAATGTCGTATGTCACTATGTGGACTCCGACGGGGAACACCTTGCCGTTTTGATCACTTGAGCATGACGTGTCGAAAACACCTACGTTATCCGTAAACGTTGGTTCAAGCCAATGTACAGTCTCTTCTTCGAAAACGTATATATCTTCCGGACAAGATTTCAGAGTTGGTGGGAATGTATCTGTAAATATGGATACGGTTAGGTCGAAGCTGACACCATAAAAATATGTAACCGAGGTCTGGTGTCGGTGCTTTACACCGTGCACGTAAAAGAACCAGAAGAGATTCTGGAATGGATCTCTGTCTGTATCATTGCACTGTCCTCCAAACATCTAAAGTAACTAATCTCTTCAGGAGGCGTCGCTCATATGTGCAACCGGTAGCGACGATAAATAAACTTAATGCGTGTTGTTTTACAGAAATTAACCGAAAGCACAACATTTGAACGTCTTTATTTCTTAGACTATTTTAATAATTCGGATACCGAATTAAACCTTACACTCAGACATTTCCAATAATTATGGCTTTGTTGGTTATACTAACCTGTCACAATAACCAGGAACGGGCACGTGACAATGTTGCCATGGTGATCAGAGGCGTGTGCATCTACAGCAGTTGTCGTCATTGATGGTTCATGGCATTTACAATGGTGTACAATGGCTGGCGAATAACTAACCTGCAAGAGTTATAATCTAGTTTTAATTATCTTTATTATTGTCAGATCTGTGTACATATACAAGTAATAAAACAAAACATGGGCAATATACAACATTACATAACCATTCAATAAGTGACATTACATCAGTGAAAATGCCAATTTATACAGAATGTAATTTCCTATTATATGTTATAATCTTTTCCAAATATTTGCCTCAAAAACTGAATATGTTAACTAATAAACAAACGTCGTATACGCGATTTGTTTACATAGCAAAATAACGTAAACAGGGTCGACATGCATGCGTAATACAACCCGTTTCACGAATAACAGATTTATGGTACAGATTTACCGTTATATCTCACATTTATGCCTATGCATATTTATTTGTAGACTATTCTTAGTTAATTTTAGTATCTCTAAGTGACTATATCATGCTTTTAGTATTGACTAGAATGACAAAGAAATATCAATTCAGGAGCGTGGATGACCAGTATATGAAATCCTACTTTCACTTTTGAAACCTTGTAGACCACAAACGCACTGTTTATTGATTCAATATTTGTGTTCGAATGTATTCGGAAGAATTTGTAATAGCAATGCATTTATACGTGAACGATACATTTTTGGGCTTTTTGATGTAATGTCGCTTTAATATATAGAACTACAAAAGACATAACTTCAAAATAGCACAGGAATTCAACGAAACCACGATCACTACACAAACACACACCGGCACAATGCACAGCTTGTAGCGTTTCCAGGACGACAATGGATGACCGGAATACATCATTATCTTCAGCAACTTCCTTCGATTTATCTCGTGAAAGTCCTCCTTTAGGGTTTACAAATCTCTAGTTTTTGGCACAGACACTTGGGGTCTAGATAAGTGGTTTTGCGTTCAAAAACATTTGTTTATATTTTCTTAACCATAACAACAATGTTTTAAGAACAATTTCATACGCCATAGGCTTGACACTATACAGTCAAACCTGTCTTAAGCAGCCAGCCAAGGGAGTCAGAGAAAGTGGCTGCTTAGCACAGGTGGCTGCTTAATAGAGGTCAAATATATAATAAAACAACCGATTGGAAATCTTGAAACTGGCTGCTTAATACAGGTTGGCTGCTTAATGGAGGTGACCACTAACACAGGTTTGACTGTACACACAATTTTAGGGGTGTTATATTTTAAGCATACTTGGATATGGCCTAAAAATATGGATGTATAGTGTCAAGCCTATGTTTTATCAAAATGTTCTAAAATCATTATTTATTTCTTAATTTATTTTTAAGAACATTTTATAAAGGCACAATCATAACGACATCCACTGTTCAGGTGTGTGGTTTGAGCCTCGTAGGTGGAGATACACTCAATGACTCGACCTGCAGCACTCTGTGGTGCACTTCATGGAATACAGCATGTTCGACTCAGGAGTTACCCGGATCAGGTTCTGTACATATTATATCATACCAGACACATTCTGTTGCATCTATATCTTTCTCATTGATTGCGAGACAAGTTCTAACAACATTTATTAATCACTCTCGTTGGCGTAAATCTGGTCATTCGAGTGAGAGGAAACCGGAGACTCTAAGAAAACCCACCTGTCCGATCTGGCGACCACCGTACCATCTCGCATACGCCTCGGTCCGAGGATCGAACCCTGGTTACATTGGTAATTAGGAGCGTGGGAACCACTACGATACTCTTAATTATTTCATATACCGACACCATAAAAAACTGTGCACTTTTATATTGAGCATTACTTTTTCGCTACAAATTTTAGAATTATGGATTTTACTATCATGAGTGAAGAAAATAATCATTCACACATTGCATTAATTTACCCAATATTTCGCACATTTTGATACCAACTTTTTAAAAACGATATAAATTTTACCTCTATGGCAAGTGTACAGTTTTTGTTTGTTGTCAGTATATATCACGCACATAAATGGTGTCCTTTACGACATGGTAAAACAGTTTGTTGTCTATTACCTGAAGTCTATTGTTGTATGCGTCATATGCGTCCACCATTACGTTGACTTCATTCAGCAACGTCCCGTTGGCATAACGCTCAATACTCACACGTACAGGTTGTGACGGACAGTTGATTATCGGTAGAGGTTTGGGGTCCACTACAAAGATACGGGAGTTATATATATATATATATATATATATATTATATATATATATATATATATATTATATATGAATGAACACTACACATGGAAACGCATTTGTTTCCATGATTAAATGTAACGATTGTGGCTGGCAAACAGTTGATTACCGCGAGAAGATAGCTAGGGCTTCGTTCAGTTTATGAAAATGTATTTTAGCTCGATTGCGAAACAAGTTTAAAAACATCAGATCAATCGCTTTCGAGGTCTCATTTCTTGTGGAATGCATCGCCATGAGGGAGAGAGAAGAGACAATGTGGAAATTACGCGCCTTGCCAAATGTCACAATACATGTAGTAACGATTACAGATGGGCTCGAACTCCGGACCTCTCGCGCCTGAAGCAAAAGTGCTACCACTGCGTTATCACGACTTGCACAGGGTTTCCCGTGTGAGGAACTCCGGATACTGGAGCTGTGCTAGATGAGAATACGTCGAGGATGACTTCCTGTGTAATAGAGCCGAGAGGTCACCACACCACTGGTGGGAAGAGCCTTGTATGCAGCAGTATTCGAACTTGTAAAGAAGGCTGTGATGTGGCAATTTATTAATTGCGCGTGTTTATGTATCGTCGCTACCGGTTGCCCATATGAGCGACGCCTCCTGAAGAGATTAGTCATTTTAGATGTTTGGAGGATAGTGCAATGATACAGACAGAGACCCATTCCAGAGTCTTCTCTGGTTCTTTTACGTTTTACGTGCACAGTGTAAAGCACCGACACGAGACATCGGTTTAACGTCCCATCTGAAAGACTGTTAATTTTATTAGGGTCAGACGGGGATCTAACATGCGATCCATGGATTACAAGTTCAGTGTGTTACTACTGGACTACAGATCCACCTGTTTATTAATTGCCTTAGAGAAATCTAGAGTTGTTTTGCATCTTTCTTCTCATTGCTGTCATTGTTCTTCGTTGCTAGATCTTGAATGTTGATGTTAATAGTGATTAAGTTGCCGAACGCTTAAGGCGGTTTGAGCGTTGATTTTCTGAATCTTACAAACGACGTATGGGTGGTCTTTGCTCCACAACAACAGAGTTACCTACTAGGTATAACCGGAATGTCATTGTTTGGACAGATATGGAAGAAAACTAGTATTTGAAGTCATGAAGCGTTTCTTCATTAACAAACTCAATCTCAAACATTCTGATTGGTTTAGTCAAAGAGCGAATATAAGATTAAACCAATTATAACACTAGAGCTCTATTGGCAGATTTGAGAATATGTGTAACGACAGCCATTTAGCTATTATGCAGTGGATAAGTAGTCGCCGTATCTATCCCACCTCCATAGATATTACTGGGACTACATGAGATTTAGGTTAATATACTATTGTATCTCCATACAAACGACAGCCATTTAGCTATCATGCAGTGGATAAGTAGTCGCCGTATCTATCCCACCTCCATAGATATTACTGGGACTACATGAGATTTAGGTTAATATACTATTATATCTACATACAAACGACAGCCATTTAGCTATCATGCAGTGGATAAGTAGTCGCCATATTTATCCCACCTCCATAGATATTACTGGGACTACATGAGATTTAGGTTAATATACTATTGTATCTCCATACAAACGATAGCCATTTAGCTATTATGCAGTGGATAAGTAGTCGCCATATCTATCCTACCTCCATAGATATTACTGGGACTACATGCGATTCTGGTCTTTATAATGAACATCGGTTCGGCTTCTACATTGTCAATGTATGTCGTATTGGTAATGGCGTCAACTTGAGAGGTGCTTCTATGAGGGAAAGGGTTAACATAAAATATTGCATAGCGAAGTGAATTAAACCATTAGGCACACAGACGCTTGGGGATCTGGACAAATGTTTTCGGTTTCAAAATGACAAAACTAAAAAAAACATTTATGTTTTGGTGTTTAAGAACACTGTGATACACCAACAGCTTGACACTATACATATATTTGTTATGCAATTCCAAGCAAGTATATAGCCTTGATAGGTGTCATTTTAAAACTTGCTTGGAATGGCCTAAATACGTGTATGTATAGCCTATAGTGTATCATAGTGTTCTTAAAAAACAAGAAAGATTTTTAGTTTTGCGGTTTTGAACACGAAAATAGTTGTCAAGACCCCAAGCGTCTGTGTATTTATATGTTTATATGTATAAAACATGGTGCAGTTTAAGTTTAAATGTTATTTTTTCTTACTTTATTTTAACGATTGCGAAGCAAGTTTTAACAACATATTAATCACTCTTGTTGGCGCGGATGAAAGCGTAAATGTGGTCATTCGTGTGGGAGGAAACCGGAGTACCCGGAGAAAACACACCTGTTCGATCTGGCGACCACCGTACCATCTCACATACTTCCCGGTCCGAGGATCGAACCTGGGTTTCAATGGTGAGAAGCGAGCGCGCTAACCACTGCGCTAAATCGGACAGCCATGGTAGCAGTTGATTTTAGATAACAATAAGTAACGTGAAAAGTAGTACTGTACCTGGGCAGATGAGACAGCAGTGGGCGGGATCGGTTACAGGTCGTCTGCCAAAAGGACAAATTAGCAGCGAGCAGGACATCGAGCAACACACCATATCACCAGTAGAAGAGCAAGCACAGGTCTGGTGAGATACAGATACACATGTTGACCTACATAGCAACAAATGTTGACCTACATAGCAACTGACTGGAGCATGTATTTTATACAGAGCATGGAAATTACATTACAAAGTACAGCCGGATCTGTAGTTAACACGTTGGACTGGTAATCCAGGGATCGCAGGTTCGATCCCCCGTCTGACCCTAATACAATTAACAGTCTTTCAGATGGGACTTTAAACCGAAGTCTCGTGTCGGTGCTTTACACCATGCACGTAAATGAACCAGAGGAGACTCTGGAATGGGTCTCTGTCTGTATCATTGCACTATCCTCCAACAATCTAAAATGACTAATATCTTCAGGAGGCGGCACTCATATGGGCAACCGGTAGCGACGATAAATAAACGTAAAACACACACACGCATAATAACTGGAAGAAGAGATCTCCAATCTCCACAATTTTATTTCTTTGTTTATCGTCGGTTTAAAGTCCCATCTGAAAGACTATTCATTTTATTAGGGTCAGACGGGGGATCAAACCTACGATCCCTAGATTACAAGTCCAGCGTGTTAACAACTGGACTACAGAGCCGTCTGTAAAAAAGTGCAATGCCTTTCATTTCAGACAGAATTGTGGGTGGCAAATAACGGCAACAAATAGGCTAAAATTCATATCTGAGTAATAATCGCGAATAAGATTGTTAAAATAAGAAACACAATGTGTAAACAGTGAATTTGAATATGATATATTTAGTGTATCAGGATATGTAGGATGAAACCTCGAATACTTACAGTACATGGATCAGGGCTATTTGTAGCATATAAGGATATATAGGAGGAAACCTCGAATACTTACAGTTCATGGATCAGGGCTATTTGTAGCATAAAATTATAACGATATATAGGAGGAAACCTCGAATACTTACAGTACATGGATCAGGGCTATATGTAGTATATCAGGATATATTGCAGGAAACCTCGAATACTTACAGTACATGGATCAGGGCTATATGTAGTATATCAGGATATATAGGAGGAAACCTGGAATACTTACAGTACATGGATCAGGGCTATATGTAGTATATCAGGATATATAGGAGGAAACCTGGAATACTTACAGTACATGGATCAGGGCTATATGTAGTATATAAGGATATATAGGAGGAAACCTCGAATACTTGTAGTACATGGATCAGGGCTATATGTAGTATATAAGGATATATAGGAGGAAACCTCGAATACTTACAATACATGGATCAGGGCTATATGTAGTATATCAGGATATATAGGAGGAAACCTCGAATACTTACAGTACATGGATCAGGGCTATATGTAGTGTAGCAGGATATATAGGAGGAAACCTCGAATACTTACAGTACATGGATCAGGGCTATATGTAGTATATCAGGATATATAGGAGGAAACCTCGAATACTTACAGTACATGGATCAGGGCTATATGTAGTATATAAGGATATATAGGAGGAAACCTGGAATACTTACAATACATGGATCAGGGCTATATGTAGTATATCAGGATATATCGGAGGAAACCTCGAATACTTACAGTACATGGATCAGGGCTATATGTTGTATATAAGGATATATAGGAGGAAACCTCGAATACTTACAGTACATGGATCAGGGCTATATGTTGTATATAAGGATATATAGGAGGAAAGCTCGAATACTTACAGTACATGGATCAGGGCTATATGTAGTATATCATGATATATAGGAGGAAACCTCGAATACTTACAGTACATGGATCAGGGCTATATGTAGTATATAAGGATATATAGGAGGAAACCTGGAATACTTACAATACATGGATCAGGGCTATATGTAGTATATCAGGATATATAGGAGGAAACCTCGAATACTTACAGTACATGGATCAGGACTATATGTAGTGTAGCAGGATATATAGGAGGAAACCTCGAATACTTACAGTACATGGATCAGGGCTATATGTAGTATATCAGGATATATAGGAGGAAACCTCGAATACTTACAGTACATGGATCGATCAGGGCTATATGTAGTGTAGCAGGATATATAGGAGGAAACCTCGAATACTTACAGTACATGGATCAGGGCTATATGTAGTGTAGCAGGATATATAGGAGGAAACCTCGAATACTTACAGTACATGGATCAGGGCTATATGTAGTATATCAGGATATATAGGAGGAAACCTCGAATACTTACAGTACATGGATCGATCAGGGCTATATGTAGTGTAGCAGGATATATAGGAGGAAACCTCGAATACTTACAGTACATGGATCAGGGCTATATGTAGTATATCAGGATATATCGGAGGAAACCTGGAATACTTACAGTACATGGATCAGGGCTATATGTAGTATATAAGGATATATAGGAGGAAACCTCGAATACTTGTAGTACATGGATCAGGGCTATATGTAGTATATAAGGATATATAGGAGGAAACCTCGAATACTTACAGTACATGGATCAGGGCTATATGTTGTATATAAGGATATATAGGAGGAAACCTCAAATACTTACAGTACATGGATCAGGGCTATATGTTGTATATAAGGATATATAGGAGGAAAGCTCGAATACTTACAGTACATGGATCAGGGCTATATGTAGTATATCATGATATATAGGAGGAAACCTCGAATACTTACAGTACATGGATCAGGGCTATATGTAGTATTGACAGCATACTGTTTACCCTCCACTTCACAATGATCTATTTCCGGTTGCCGACATACAGAATTACAGCCCTCTTTACAGCATACTCCAGCACCGGCGCACTGACTGTTACCCGTGCAGTCAGATTGGCACGTGTCAAGTGGTGAGGGCGCTGGGGGTGGACAGGTGTTCGGATCAGTGTCTGTAACAGGGTTCATACTAGGTCAGAATTGTTGGGAGAAGTGAGAAAGCGCGCGATGGTGTTATTTAATAAATGTCCACAAAATATTGTTAACATTCACAGTATGACCATTAAATACAACATTTGAATAACAATTATAATCCTATTATCTTTTGATTGCACTTGATTTGTATATATGTTGAGGGGCTCATGGTAGCTTAGCTTTTATTAAATGACTTCTCTCGTAAAATAAAGTATTTATTATTATTATTCCATAGAGAAGGATACTTCATTGTTTAAATGTATACAGCCCTACATTATCATATACTAGAGGACATAGAAAACGCACACCTACAGTATATGATTATTATTACATGAAAACGAAATATGAAGGATTCCATCAAAGATATATCACATCTTTATTACAAAACACAAACTGAACAACTAAAAATATTCCAAAATGTCTAAAACTATGTATTTATATAGTTATTGTTTTTTTGTTTATTAGTAGAAATACTCAGTTTTTGAGGCAAATACTTGGAAATAAAGTATACCATATAATAGGATATTATATTCTGTAGAACTTTGCATTTTCACTGATGTAGTGTCACTTTAACATTATGTATTTTTCTTTCATTTTTGTCAATGAATTATTGAGTTCAATGAAAGAAAACGCTAACTTTCACTGTTTTGAAACAGTGGAAGATGGCATTTTCCCCGCCACTGATTGTGTATATGTATTTTAATGTTCTTACAATTGAAACAGTGGAAGATGGCATTTTCTTTGCCACTAATTGTGTATATGTATTTTAATGTGCTTACAATTGAAACAGTGGAAGATGGCATTTTCTCTGCCACTGATTGTGTATATGTATTTTAATGTTCTTACAATTTCGTTCACAATTCCTTCCTATATAATTAGCCGTGCATCTACAGAATTGATTGGTTCCGGTCCTCTCACAACTACCACCATTATAGCACAACAGTGTACACTTTGCTGAAACAAGTATGTGTATTATTAGCATTATAAATAAAAGCATTACTTAAGGATAGTTGATTTGTGGAAGTCGTGATAGCGCTGTTGTAGAGTGTTCGCTTCAGGTGCGAAATGCCTGGAGTTCGAGCCCCGCTGGAGCCAATACGAGTATGCCCATGGGCAAGGTATTTAAATTCCACGTTGCCTCTTCTCTATCCCTCGTGTGTATGGCTTCCATCAGGAATGAGGTCTCGAGAGTGATTAATATAAGTTATAGTGGTAGAGTGGTTAAGGTCGCTGACCTGCATACAACTGTAACCTATCATCACTGATGGTCACGGGTTCGAGCCCCGCTCAGACAGTGTCTCTTTATAAGGAATAGTTGACATTCTCTTAAGGAGGTTGGTGCACCAAGTACTGGTTAACCGCTGTAGCCTGCCCAGGAATGGTGTTGTTAGATAAACTGCCGGTCATTCAAATGGGCAACTAGTAGCGAAGTTAAATAAACTTAAATAAAACAAGAACTTGCAAGCAGAAATTAGTAAAAAAACAAGAGTAAAAACAGATACATATTCACATTATATTTCGAAAGTATGCAAATTTTGATGCTTTCATTAACTAATTCACATCCAATGCCGCATAAAAGCGCTTTGCAAAAAGCTGAGAACCCGATGAGACAGAACAAAACATGCCATCTGATCAGGCTATATGCTGATTGATCTTCAGACAGTGGAGCTGAAGCACCTGCCAGCATAGCAATGTAACACAGCGGTTGAGCTGGATCTAAGTTGTTTGCACATTGCTTTGAATTGATTCGGCGCTGAAACGGTTACTCTCATTCAGGACAGAAACAGTTACTCTCATTCAGGACAGAAACAGTTACTCTCATTCAGGACAGAAACAGTTACTCTCATTCAGGACAGAAAACCGGTACGTCTGAGGTATCATATACCGGTGCTATATACAGGGCATGTAAAAGAACAGTGGATACTTCTACAGTTGGAGCATCATCTTTATCTTGTAGCAACCTCCAAAAATGAGAATCACTAATATATTTCAGAAGGCGTCGCCCCGATTAACGAGAGGTCGACGCTAAATAAACGTGTAAAAGACAACCATATATAATCGAAAACCTTTTCCGACGGAGATATTAAAACGACAAACCTTTTCCGACGGAGATATTAAAACGACAGAAAGCGTTGTTTCCATCGAAGTCCCACACCTCCATTGAGACGCTATGATTGCCCACGTGGAAACTGGTTCCACTTCGCTTGCCCATCATCGACACTCCTGCCACAGCAACATTGTCGCCACTCACTGGTGCCACCCACTCAACGAGTTCACCCTCAGTTGCGTAGATATTGTTCGGACAATAAGAGAATGTGGGGCTGTGTTTATCTATAAATGGTATACATTTACAAAGTTAGTGGTGAAATGGGTTTAAAAGATGCACACGACAACCATCTTATGCTTAGGTATCAGACTGGAGATGTTCGAATCGCAAGGAAACGCAAGCAAACGTGACAATCGCAAGCCATTGCCAACTATAATGGTCATGTAGCTATACCACAAACAAACGTACCTATAACAATGACCTCGCATGAGCATGTAGCTATACCACAAACAAACGTTCCTATAACAATGACCTCGCATGAGCATGTAGCTATACCACAAACAAACGTTCCTATAACAATGACCTTGCATGAGCATGTAGCTATACCACAAACAAACGTTCCTATAACAATGACCTTGCATGAGCATGTAGCTATACCACAAACAAACGTTTCTATAACAATGACCTCGCATGAGCATGTAGCTATACCACAAACAAACGTTCCTATAACAATGACCTTGCATGAGCATGTAGCTATACCACAAACAAACGTTCCTATAACAATGACCTCGCATGAGCATGTAGCTATACCACAAACAAACGTCCCTATAACAATGACCTCGCATGAGCATGTAGCTATACCACAAACAAACGTCCCTATAACAATGACCTCGCATGAGCATGTAGCTATACCACAAACAAACGTTTCTATAACAATGACCTCGCATGAGCATGTAGCTATACCACAAACAAACGTTCCTATAACAATGACATTGAATGGTCATGTAGCTATACCACAAACAAACGTTCCTATAACAATGACCTTGCATGAGCATGTAGCTATACCACAAACAAACGTTCCTATAACAATGACATTGAATGGTCATGTAGCTATACCACAAACAAACGTTCCTATAACAATGACCTTGCATGGTCATGTAGCTATACCACAAACAAACGTTCCTATAACAATGACCTTGCATGGTCATGTAGCTATACCACAAACAAACGTACCTATAACAATGACCTTGCATGATCATGTAGCTATACCACAAACAAACGTTCCTACAACAATGACCTTGCATGAGCATGTAGCTATACCACAAACAAACGTCCCTATAACAATGATCTCGCATGAGCATGTAGCTATACCACAAACAAACGTACCTATAACAATGACCTTGCATGAGCATGTAGCTATACCACAAACAAACGTACCTATAACAATGACCTTGCATGATCATGTAGCTATACCACAAACAAACGTTCCTACAACAATGACCTTGCATGAGCATGTAGCTATACCACAAACAAACGTTCCTATAACAATGACATTGAATGGTCATGTAGCTATACCACAAACAAACGTTCCTATAACAATGACCTTGCATGAGCATGTAGCTATACCACAAACAAACGTTCCTATAACAATGACCTTGCATGATCATGTAGCTATACCACAAACAAACGTTCCTATAACAATGACCTTGCATGAGCATGTAGCTATACCACAAACAAACGTTTCTATAACAATGACCTTGCATGAGCATGTAGCTATACCACAAACAAACGTCCCTATAACAATGACCTCGCATGAGCATGTAGCTATACCACAAACAAACGTTCCTATAACAATGACATTGAATGGTCATGTAGCTATACCACAAACAAACGTTCCTATAACAATGACCTTGCATGAGCATGTAGCTATACCACAAACAAACGTTCCTATAACAATGACATTGAATGGTCATGTAGCTATACCACAAACAAACGTTCCTATAACAATGACCTTGCATGATCATGTAGCTATACCACAAACAAACGTTCCTATAACAATGACCTTGCATGATCATGTAGCTATACCACAAACAAACGTTCCTATAACAATGACCTTGCATGATCATGTAGCTATACCACAAACAAACGTACCTATAACAATGACCTCGCATGAGCATGTAGCTATACCACAAACAAACGTTCCTATAACAATGACATTGAATGGTCATGTAGCTATACCACAAACAAACGTTCCTATAACAATGACCTTGCATGGTCATGTAGCTATACCACAAACAAACGTACCTATAACAATGACCTTGCATGATCATGTAGCTATACCACAAACAAACGTTCCTATAACAATGACCTTGCATGAGCATGTAGCTATACCACAAACAAACGTTCCTATAACAATGACCTTGCATGAGCATGTAGCTATACCACAAACAAACGTACCTATAACAATGACCTTGCATGAGCATGTAGCTATACCACAAACAAACGTACCTATAACAATGACCTTGCATGATTATGTAGCTATACCACAAACAAACGTTCCTATAACAATGACCTTGCATGATTATGTAGCTATACCACAAACAAACGTTCCTATATCAATGACCTTGCATGATTATGTAGCTATACCACAAACAAACGTACCTGTAACAATGACCTTGCATGATCATGTAGCTATACCACAAACAAACGTACCTATAACAATGACCTCGCATGAGCATGTAGCTATACCACAAACAAACGTTCCTACAACAATGACCTTGCATGGTCATGTAGCTATACCACAAACAAACGTACCTGTAACAATGACCTTGCATGATCATGTAGCTATACCACAAACAAACGTACCTGTAACAATGACCTTGAACGAACACGTGGCACTACTACCAGGTTTGTCAGTTACACTAGCAGTTACTTGTGTCTCCCTGGATATAGGATCGGAGCAGTGACAGTGACGAATAGTCCGGGGTACGAAGCTCATCTGCAAGTTACACGAGAATTCTGTTTAGTATTGATTTATTTACTTTATTAATTTTATTATTTATTTTATTTATTTATTATTTATTTTAATTTATTTTATTACTATATGTATTTTATTTCTTCTGTTTAGTATTTATTTTCCACTCATGTCAAACCCTTTGCAACCTAGACATATTTTCTTAGGCAGGCTTACCCGACCTAAGCGATTAAACAGTACTAAGCAACTAATGTGCCTTGCTCAAGGACACTACACACGGGACAAACTGTAGAACCCGGGACATCTCCATTCAAAATCCGACGCTATATATATCATTGGACAACAAGCGTCAATACGCACGTCTTTCGCATGAAATAGTCATTTCAAGGAGACGTCAAAACAATAGTATGCATGTGTTAAACTATGGATCTCTCGATTCTCTCGCTGTTTAACCCATTCCACCCCAAGTAACTCACATGGACTGGTCCATATGTTTAGACCAATAAATTAATAAGAAAATTACCTTTGGACCAGTTCATTTATCAAAATGGGTAATTTTAACTAAAACTAGTAATAATTATTACTAGCAAAAAGTGCAGATCCTGATGAGACGGCTCGTCAGCAGCCGGCCCCCGGTTCATCTGGATCTACACTTTTTGTAAGTCTATTTAGAGGCCTGTAGTGTTGAAAGGGCTAAAGACCAATACGACAACGATTTTCAGCAGTAGTACTTGATAGCTTATAACAGAAAATTAAAAGTTCCGTTATTTGAATTTGAGAGATTTTGGATTTTGAAATGGACAGCGATCTTGACGATGTTCTGGAGATATATTCTACAAGGAATGAGATTGCTCCGTATTTATACGAGCCACGAAAACAGAAAGGCGAAGTTCCAGAGTGGTCGTCGTCAGAATCGAGAGTCGAACATCATGTGCCGAATGTATTCGAATTGTTGGTACACTAATTAAAGTAATTTTTATTATATATACAAGCAACACTACTGTTTTATTTATATGAATTATTTCCCCACCATGTCAATCCGATACTCGGGACTGGTAAATTGGCCTTTGTTTGTTGGTGGATGGGGCATCTTATGCTAAATGTCCGTCAATAAAGACGTAATGATTATCTAGTAATCAAATGATTGTCAACCTAAAGACAATCTGTTCTGTTATGCTTTCCAAAAAATTAATATTAGTACAGTGAAAGAAAATGCTATCTTTTCATGTTTTGGAATCATTGTTACCCAATGCCTGGGTTTCGTATTCCTCTGTGCTTGCAAGCACCTGTGTAGTTTAGCTATTTTCAGAACATTATAGACAATTAATTATAAACTATTATGTTCTAATAAAATTGTTTTGTCTGTCGTTGTCAATTTTGACAGCAAACGGAAAATTCAAAAACTTGCTAAAACCATTGTGGAAATACAAATTTAATTCACCAAATTCGATGAAATAAATTCCTACTTTAAACTAGCAAACTATTATCGTATGCTTACCTGTAGTTTAGTTCCGTTGGGGTGGTATGCTTCAATGGAGGTACTTGTTTCATCAATTGTAACACGGTCAGTACTCTCAGAGACCTCTAACGTTATCACTTGTTTCGGGCAGTTATTTATCCTTGGTGGAGCATCTACATATAATATAGTATAATATCATGTGGAAGTCGTTAGCCGGTCAAACAATCATAGCTTCACAGTTAGCCGGTCAAACAAGCATAGCTTCACAGTTAGCCGGTCAAACAATCATAGCTTCACAGTTAGCCGGTCAAACAATCATAGCTTCACAGTTAGCCGGTCAAACAATCATAGCCACAACCCAAACAACAACCACAACCCAAACAACAACCACAACCCAAACAACAACCACAACCACAAACAACATAGCTTCACAGTTAGCCGGTCAAACAATCATAGCTTCACAGTTAGCCGGTCAAACAATCATAGCTTCACAGTTAGCCGGTCAAACAATCATAGCTTCACAGTTAGCCAGTCAAACAAGCATAGCTTCACAGTTAGCCGGTCAAACAATCATAGCTTCACAGTTAGCCGGTCAAACAATCATAGCTTCACAGTTAGCCGGTCAAACAATCATAGCTTCACAGTTAGCCAGTCAAACAAGCATAGCTTCACAGTTAGCCGGACAAACAATCATAGCTTCACAGTTAGCCGGTCAAACAATCATAGCTTCACAGTTAGCTGGTCAAACAAGCATAGCTTCACAGTTAGCCGGTCAAACAATCATAGCTTCACAGTTAGCTGGTCAAACAAGCATAGCTTCACAGTTAGCCGGTCAAACAAGCATAGCTTCACAGTTAGCCGGTCAAACAAGCATAGCTTCACAGTTAGCCGGTCAAACAAGCATAGCTTCACAGTTAGCCGGTCAAACAATCATAGCTTCACAGTTAGCCGGTCAAACAAGCATAGCTTCACAGTTAGCCGGTCAAACAATCATAGCTTCACAGTTAGCCGGTCAAACAATCATAGCTTCACAGTTAGCCGGTCAAACAATCATAGCTTCACAGTTAGCTGGTCAAACAAGCATAGCTTCACAGTTAGCCGGTCAAACAATCATAGCTTCACAGTTAGCCGGTCAAACAATCATAGCTTCACAGTTAGCTGGTCAAACAAGCATAGCTTCACAGTTAGCCGGTCAAATAAGCATAGCTTCACAGTTAGCCGGTCAAACAAGCATAGCTTCACAGTTAGCCGGTCAAACAATCATAGCTTCACAGTTAGCCGGTCAAACAATCATAGCTTCAGTTAGCTGGTCAAACAATCATAGCGTCACAGTTAGCCGGTCAAACAATCATAGCTTCACAGTTAGCCGGTCAAACAATCATAGCTTCACAGTTAGCCGGTCAAACAAGCATAGCTTCACAGTTAGCCGGTCAAATAATCATAGCTTCACAGTTAGCCGGTCAAACAATCATAGCTTCAGTTAGCCGGTCAAACAAGCATAGCTTCACAGTTAGCCGGTCAAACAATCATAGCTTCACAGTTAGCTGGTCAAACAATCATAGCTTCACAGTTAGCCGGTCAAACAATCATAGCTTCACAGTTAGCCGATCAAACAATGTACAGAGATCAACATGTACTAGATTATATCATGTAAAGCTTTGTAAGAAAATTCCAGATACTTTGCCTAAATTATTTTGAATACTTACTTTTAACGACCGACACGTTGAAATGACAGCGAGCAGTGTTGCCGTCGTAGTCCCATATCTCGTATGACACTGTATGGTTGCCGACGGGGAATATCGAATTATTCTGACGGTCTAACGTGTTACTTCCAGCCACAGCTACGTTGTCTTCAAACGTCGGTGCACGCCACACAGCCTTTGCTCCCTCAGAAACTACTATATTCCGTGGACAGTTCTTGATGGTCGGCGGGTAGATATCTAAATATATGTCGTACACGAGTTCATAGAAAAGTCAAAACGATTTGCCCGAGTTGTGTAGTTCAAGACGTCCACTATGAAATCAACTTCACAATCCGCTCCACCCCTATGTCTTGCTCTCATTCAATACTACACGTCAATACTTATCTCAACTTATTCTATTCCATTTTCATCCTTATTTCCTTTTTTCTATTTCTAAGCCCTTAGCTACCAATTTTCAGATATTTATAAGCGTTTCGATGGGTACTCCGGTTTCCTCCAACATGAATGGCCACATATACGCTTTCGTTCTAGCCAACGAGAGTGATTAATATAAGTTGTTAAAACTTGCTTCGAAATCGTTGTAAAATAAATAAAGTTTAAAAAAAAATAAAATACAAAATCCTGCATAATTCTTACAAATTGTGTAATAATAATAATAATAATAATAATAATAATAATAATAATAATAATAAAATGATGATATATGGACTTGGCTAGCAGAGTAGAAAATGGGAATGAGACAATTTATGATGCTAGATCTTATCTAACAATATGCAGATTTGACTGTGTGTGTTTGCTTCAGGGCTTATAGGCGCACCAACAGCGTTGGTCATATGACGACTAGCCAGCTATTACTGGTTCAGGGTGGAAGAAGACCCAGGGTACACCTCCGAACAATGTTTCAGGCACGGACGGACATCCCAGGTAGAACCACCGACCTTCCGCAAATCAGCTGAATAACACCCCCAATGGACATAATTCGACACCCCTAGTAGGATTAGACCATACAGCGGTGAGAGACAAGCCGATAATGGAAGTCAGTGACCTTAACCACTCAGTCACAGAGGCCCTCTAAAAATAATAATCGTTACGAAAACAATACAGTAAAGAAAGAAATAAAAAATAACAGAAATGTCGTCAGGAGGTTGATAATAGTCTTTAAATTAGTGCAAACAGAATTGTTTTAATGATAAATAACATAATATAACCTCTGACGGTGATGTTGAAGGTACAGGTTTCCACATTGCCGTCTCCGTCGGCAACGTAAGCGGTCACTGACGTATCCGCTGACTCATAACAGTAACAATGATGAACACTAGGAGGCTGGTACGTCACCTGTAAACAAATAACAGTAACAATGATGAACACTAGGAGGCTGGTACGTCACCTGTAAACAAATAACAGTAACAATGATGAACACTAGGAGGCTGGTACGTCACCTGTAAACAAATAACAGTAACAATGATGAACACTAGGAGGCTGGTACGTCACCTGTAAACAAATAACAGTAACAATGATGAACACTAGGAGGCTGGTACGTCACCTGTAAACAAATAACAGTAACAATGATGAACACTAGGAGGCTGGTACGTCACCTGTAAACAAATAACAGTAACAATGATGAACACTAGGAGGCTGGTACGTCACCTGTAAACAAATAACAGTAACAATGATGAACACTAGGAGGCTGGTACGTCACCTGTAAACAAATAACAGTAACAATGATGAACACTAGGAGGCTGGTACGTCACCTGTAAACAAATAACAGTAACAATGATGAACACTAGGAGGCTGGTACGTCACCTGTAAACAAATAACAGTAACAATGATGAACACTAGGAGGCTGGTACGTCACCTGTAAACAAATAACAGTAACAATGATGAACACTAGGAGGCTGGTACGTCACCTGTAAACAAATAACAGTAACAATGATGAACACTAGGAGGCTGGTACGTCACCTGTAAACAAATAACAGTAACAATGATGAACACTAGGAGGCTGGTACGTCACCTGTAAACAAATAACATTTTGGGTGTTAAAGTCGCTAACAAATGAGGAGAACAAAACCTTATTTTTGGACGTGCAAACTTACATAAAAAAATTGCATCGTTTTTCGGCACTCCTCTATTGAATAAAATATACGTTAATTGCTTGTGAGGCGGAACCGTGGGTTCGGATCTTGGCGTGGTGTGGGGGAAGAACAGGTGCAATCTAAGCAACATTTTTATTTTATTTTGATATGTTTGTCTTTTTTCTCTAATCCTTCGAGTCATTTTTATTATAGTTTGCGTACTCTTTTCAGGAACGAAACTCATTGTCATTTAGTTTAATCAAAAGTTAACTTCACTTGCTGGTGCGGGCCGTTGTCTATTGTTGTAAAACGTGTGGCCCAAGCCATTTGCATGTTCCCAATCCTAATTGTGCAGTTGCAACTATTCCTATGTTATGTACCATTCTTGAATAAAATATTGTTTAGTTTATACAGATTTATTTTAGCTCGATTGCGAAACAAGTTATTTCAACTTATAGTAATCACTCTCGAGACCTCATTCCTGATGAAATCCATCGCCACGAGGGAGAGAGAAGAGGCAACGTGGAATTTAAATGCCTTGCCTAAGGGGACAATGATAACGGCTGGTTAACACGCTGGACTGATAATCCAGGGATCTGTAATCCAGTGGTTAACACGCTGGTCTGGTAATCCAGGGATCTATAGTCCAGTGGTAACACGCTGGACTGGTAATCCAGGGATCTATAGTCCAGTGGTAACACGCTGGACTGATAATCCAGAGATCTGTAGTCCAGTGGTATCACGCTGGTCTGATAATCCAGGGATCTGTAGTACAGTGGTAACACTCTGGACTGATAATCCAGGGATCTGTAGTCCAGTGGTAACACGCTGGACTGGTAATCCAGGGATCTGTAGTCCAGTGGTAACACGCTGGACTGGTAATCCAGGGATCTGTAGTCCAGTGGTAACACGCTGGACTGGTAATCCAGGGATCTGTAGTCCAGTGGGTAACACGCTGGACTGATAATCCAGGATCTGTAGTCCAGTGGTAACACGCTGGACTGGTAATCCAGGGATCTGTAGTCCAGTGGTAACACGCTGGACTGGTAATCCAGGGATCTGTAGTCCAGTGGTAACACGCTGGACTGGTAATCCAGGGATCTGTAGTCCAGTGGGTAACACGCTGGACTGATAATCCAGGGATCTGTAGTCCAGTGGTAACACGCTGGTCTGATAATCCAGGGATCTGTAGTCCAGTGGTAACACGCTGGACTGATAATCCAGGGATCTGTAATCCAGTGGTAAACACGCTGGACTGATAATCCAGGGATCGCAGGTTCGATCCCCCGTCTGACCCTATTAAAATGAACATTCTTTCAGATGGGACATTAAACCTAGGTCTCGTGTCGGTGTCTCTGTCTGTATCATTGCACTATCCTCCAAAAATCTAAAATGACTAATCTCTTCAGGAGGCCTCGCTCATATGGGCAACCGGTAGCGAGATAAATAAACGTAAAACGCTCGCGAATTTGAGTTTGAAAGTTGAGAAAAGGTTTCTAACCTCCGATCCAGCGATTATTTGGTGGAGGTAGATATGTGGTTCTACCCGGACACTTGGGAATACAAATCTGGGTTGATTTATGTATGTCGTTGTATGTTATATGTCATTTGCAATAACTATTGTTTAAACCAAATCTGGGTTTATTTATGTATGTTGTTGTATGTTATATATGATTTGCAATAACTATTGTTTAAACCAAATCTGGGTTTAGACGACGAGAGAGCACCTTAACTGCAGCAGTTTGAACTACAAAAATGGATATTAAATTTCTACGAATTTAAGCTTTATTTATTTTACAACGATTGCGAAACAAGTTTTAACAACTTATATTAATCACTCTCGTTGGTGCGGATGAAAGCGTATATGTGGTCTTTCGTGTGGGAGGAAACCGGAGAAAACTCACCTGTCTGAGCTGGCGACCACCGTACCATCTCACATACTTCCCGGTCTGAGAATCGAACCCGGGTTGCATTGGTGAGAGGCGAGTGCGCTAACAACTGCGCTAATCGGACAGCCTACGTTCTAAGAACAATAAATGCTGACATTCATTGTTCATCATTTCACGGTTTCAACATCACCAATTAATGATGTGAATGAGTGAAGTTGAAATCGTGAAGTCATGAAGTTGAAATCGTGAATTTGTATAGTAGAACTGGTGAAATAGAAGAGTGTTACCACCTGCTGTTCGACATTTCACATAGTACCTGCAGCTTATTTCCATCAGAGTCGTATGCTTTAATTGATGAGACTTGCTCATTTAAGATTGCGTTGTTCGTGTTGTACGATGTGTTCAAATATAACACTTGTGTCGGACAATTGGTGATCTTCGGAGTTATTGGTTTGTCTGAAATGAGAACAAAATTATTGTATTTAGATGCACGTGGCATTATTAATGTCTTAAGCAGAACAACAACTATACTTGGTTGGCTAGTAATCAAAAGTTAGCCAATATCTAACACAAGTAGAAGTCGTGATAGCGCAGTGGCAACTCATTCGCTTCAGGTGTGAGAGGCCCGTCATTCGCTTCTGGTGTGAGAGGCCCGTCGTTCTCTTCAGTTGTGAGAGGCCCGTCGTTCTCTTCAGTTGTGAGAGGCCCGTCATTCGCTTCTGGTGTGAGAGATCCGTCGTTCTCTTCAGTTGTGAGAGGCCCGTCGTTCTCTTCAGTTGTGAGAGGCCCGTCGTTCTCTTCAGTTGTGAGAGGCC
>CM026398.1:33281294-33389689 GCA_014843695.1 Archivesica marissinica
TAACACGCTGGACTGGTAATCCAGGGATCTGTAGTCCAGTGGTAACACGCTGGACTGGTAATCCAGGGATCTGTAGTCCAGTGGTAACACGCTGGACTGGTAATCCAGGGATCTGTAGTCCAGTGGGTAACACGCTGGACTGATAATCCAGGGATCTGTAGTCCAGTGGTAACACGCTGGTCTGATAATCCAGGGATCTGTAGTCCAGTGGTAACACGCTGGACTGATAATCCAGGGATCTGTAATCCAGTGGTAAACACGCTGGACTGATAATCCAGGGATCGCAGGTTCGATCCCCCGTCTGACCCTATTAAAATGAACATTCTTTCAGATGGGACATTAAACCTAGGTCTCGTGTCGGTGTCTCTGTCTGTATCATTGCACTATCCTCCAAAAATCTAAAATGACTAATCTCTTCAGGAGGCCTCGCTCATATGGGCAACCGGTAGCGAGATAAATAAACGTAAAACGCTCGCGAATTTGAGTTTGAAAGTTGAGAAAAGGTTTCTAACCTCCGATCCAGCGATTATTTGGTGGAGGTAGATATGTGGTTCTACCCGGACACTTGGGAATACAAATCTGGGTTGATTTATGTATGTCGTTGTATGTTATATGTCATTTGCAATAACTATTGTTTAAACCAAATCTGGGTTTATTTATGTATGTTGTTGTATGTTATATATGATTTGCAATAACTATTGTTTAAACCAAATCTGGGTTTAGACGACGAGAGAGCACCTTAACTGCAGCAGTTTGAACTACAAAAATGGATATTAAATTTCTACGAATTTAAGCTTTATTTATTTTACAACGATTGCGAAACAAGTTTTAACAACTTATATTAATCACTCTCGTTGGTGCGGATGAAAGCGTATATGTGGTCTTTCGTGTGGGAGGAAACCGGAGAAAACTCACCTGTCTGAGCTGGCGACCACCGTACCATCTCACATACTTCCCGGTCTGAGAATCGAACCCGGGTTGCATTGGTGAGAGGCGAGTGCGCTAACAACTGCGCTAATCGGACAGCCTACGTTCTAAGAACAATAAATGCTGACATTCATTGTTCATCATTTCACGGTTTCAACATCACCAATTAATGATGTGAATGAGTGAAGTTGAAATCGTGAAGTCATGAAGTTGAAATCGTGAATTTGTATAGTAGAACTGGTGAAATAGAAGAGTGTTACCACCTGCTGTTCGACATTTCACATAGTACCTGCAGCTTATTTCCATCAGAGTCGTATGCTTTAATTGATGAGACTTGCTCATTTAAGATTGCGTTGTTCGTGTTGTACGATGTGTTCAAATATAACACTTGTGTCGGACAATTGGTGATCTTCGGAGTTATTGGTTTGTCTGAAATGAGAACAAAATTATTGTATTTAGATGCACGTGGCATTATTAATGTCTTAAGCAGAACAACAACTATACTTGGTTGGCTAGTAATCAAAAGTTAGCCAATATCTAACACAAGTAGAAGTCGTGATAGCGCAGTGGCAACTCATTCGCTTCAGGTGTGAGAGGCCCGTCATTCGCTTCTGGTGTGAGAGGCCCGTCGTTCTCTTCAGTTGTGAGAGGCCCGTCGTTCTCTTCAGTTGTGAGAGGCCCGTCATTCGCTTCTGGTGTGAGAGATCCGTCGTTCTCTTCAGTTGTGAGAGGCCCGTCGTTCTCTTCAGTTGTGAGAGGCCCGTCGTTCTCTTCAGTTGTGAGAGGCCCGTCATTCGCTTCTTGGTGTGAGAGGTCCGTCGTTCTCTTCAGTTGTGAGAGGCCCGTCGTTCTCTTCAGTTGTGAGAGGCCCGTCGTTCTCTTCAGTTGTGAGAGGCCCGTCGTTCTCTTCAGTTGTGAGAGGCCCGTCATTCGCTTCTGGTGTGAGAGGCCCGTCGTTCTCTTCAGTTGTGAGAGGCCCGTCATTCGCTTCTGGTGTGAGACATCCGTCGTTCGCTTCAGGTGTGAGAGGCCCGTCATTCGCTTCTGGTGTGAGAGATCCGTCGTTCTCTTCAGTTGTGAGAGGCCCGTCGTTCTTTTCAGTTGTGAGAGGCCCGTCGTTCTCTTCAAGTGTGAGAGGCCTATCGTTCGCTTCAGGTGTGATAGTCCCGTCGTTCGCCTCAGGTGTGAGAGGCCCGTCGTTCGCTTCAGGTGTGAGAGGCGGCCCGTCGTTCACTTCAGGTGTGAGAGGCCCGTCGTTCTCTTCAGTTGTGAGAGGCCCGTCGTTCTCTTCAGTTGTGAGAGGCCCCTCATTCGCTTCTGGTGTGAGAGGCCCGTCGTTCTCTTCAGTTGTGAGAGGCCCGTCGTTCTCTTCAGTTGTGAGAGGCCCGTCATTCGCTTCTGGTGTGAGAGGCCCGTCGTTCTCTTCAGTTGTGAGAGGCCCGTCATTCGCTTCTGGTGTGAGACATCCGTCGTTCGCTTCAGGTGTGAGAGGCCCGTCATTCGCTTCTGGTGTGAGAGATCCGTCGTTCTCTTCAGTTGTGAGAGGCCCGTCGTTCTTTTCAGTTGTGAGAGGCCCGTCGTTCTCTTCAAGTGTGAGAGGCCTATCGTTCGCTTCAGGTGTGATAGTCCCGTCGTTCGCCTCAGGTGTGAGAGGCCCGTCGTTCGCTTCAGGTGTGAGAGGCGGCCCGTCGTTCACTTCAGGTGTGAGAGGCCCGTCGTTCTCTTCAGTTGTGAGAGGCCCGTCGTTCTCTTCAGTTGTGAGAGGCCCCTCATTCGCTTCTGGTGTGAGAGGCCCGTCGTTCTCTTCAGTTGTGAGAGGCCCGTCGTTCTCTTCAGTTGTGAGAGGCCCGTCGTTCTCTTCAGTTGTGAGAGGCCCGTCATTCTCTTCTGTTGTGAGAGGCCCGTCATTCGCTTCTGGTGTGAGATATCCGTCGTTCGCTTCAGGTGTGAGAGGCCCGTCATTCTCTTCAGGTGTGAGAGGCCCGTCATTCGCTTCAAGTGTGAGAGGCCCGTCGTTCTCTTCAGTTGTGAGAGGCCCGTCGTTCTTTTCAGTTGTGAGAGGCCCGTCATGCGCTTCTGGTGTGAGAGATCCGTCGTTCTCTTCAGTTGTGAGAGGCCCGTCGTTCTCTTCAGTTGTGAGAGGCCCGTCGTTCTCTTCAGTTGTGAGAGGCCCGTCATTCGCTTCTGGTGTGAGAGGCCCGTCGTTCTCTTCAGTTGTGAGAGGCCCGTCATTCGCTTCTGGTGTGAGACATCCGTCGTTCGCTTCAGGTGTGAGAGGCCCGTCATTCGCTTCTGGTGTGAGACATCCGTCGTTCGCTTCTGGTGTGAGAGACCCGTCGTTCTCTTCAGTTGTGAGAGGCCCGTCGTTCTTTTCAGTTGTGAGAGGCCCGTCGTTCTCTTCAAGTGTGAGAGGCCTATCGTTCGCTTCAGGTGTGATAGTCCCGTCGTTCGCCTCAGGTGTGAGAGGCCCGTCGTTCGCTTCAGGTGTGAGAGGCGGCCCGTCGTTCACTTCAGGTGTGAGAGGCGGCCCGTCGTTCACTTCAGGTGTGAGAGACCCGTCGTTCGCTTCAGGTGTGAGAGGCCCATCGTTCGCTAAAGGTGTGAGAGGACCGTCGTTCGCCTTTGGCAAGGCAACTAAAGTTCACATTGCCTCTCGAATTATCTCTGTACCGTGGATGGCGATGAAATTCAACTTGATTGCGGTCCCGAGAGCGAATTAACTAATATTCTTTTATTATAATGATGGAGATAAAATAAATTTGAATAAAATAAATGAAATAGTTGTGTAAGTGGTTACAACCAATAGCTAATACAAGTAGCTGTTTTTTCTATGACGTCAGATAACATTCTCCGAATCATCTCGTTGTACACTGTAATCTGTAGTTCCAAACTATATAGTAGTAGTGATAGAGTGTAATTTAATGCTACTGTCCCAGGAATAGTCATTCCCAGTCCCAGATACAAACGCTCCATTTGTGAAGGTAGAGATAAGTGTGCATGAAAATGATAGCATGCTCAAGATGTTCAATTGATGATGATGATGATGATGATGATGATGATGATGATGATGATGATGATGATGATGATGATGATGATGATGACGATGACGATTGAGCTTAGTTACCCTCGTCGTCGGCGAAACATGTGGGCGTGCGATTCAATATTCAATTATTCAAACTATTTATAGCCATTATTTTACCCAGCATGCAAATAGTTAAAAAATGTAAATATTAGGGATGTCAACGAATATATATGCGAATATTCGAATATTCGCTCGGACGTCCGAATATCCGAATACTATTCCAGTATTCGAATATTCGGGAAAATTATTATATTTGCAAAAATTAAATAAACTGTCATAAATCAGATACTTTATTTTCGTTTGAAACACCTTCCAATACAAAAGAAATCGCTCCAGGATGTGTGAATAAATTATGTTGTGGTTGCACCCCATGGCAGGTGTTAATAGATACACCATGTAATCGGATAAGTACAGTAGGTGTTAAGGTAGGTATTATTTAATTATGATGTCAAAACTGTTTAGACAGAGAATGACATATTACTGACTCTTTGCAACAACATCTACCCACACGTACCTGTATCATACAATTTTAAATAACGTGTGGTTTTATTTGTGAAAACACCCATGAATGTATATCCTATTCAACCACTTTTCTTTATACTAATCTCTTCTTCTCGTGCTCCAATTTGATATTTCACGTTCTTGAGCTTTCTTTAAATATTCCTTTAAATATTAACCATTTTCCTTTTAACATCCAAAACTATATTGACTCACTAATACAATAACTCCTGAAATTCTTTAGCATATACATAGAATAGATTTCACGTATTTTCATTGTTATATATATTATTTTCCTGCCTATTCTATATCAATCAATATATAGGGAAAAGAACTATGCATGTTTTTTCTTTCGTTCTAGTCCCTTTCAGTATACTGCTGTTAATTTATATGTAAAATGTTAGAATAAACAATGTTTAAACCAATGTACAGTGGCCGACAACAATAACTGAATGAGTCGTCGTCATATTTGCATGGCCTTACAGGATGGCGTTTACGCACATTTGATAAGAGTTTGAGTGATTTTGAGTTTTTGATAGAATTCTATCAAATATTCGAATACCTTCCCGACCGAATATTCGAATACCAAAATCGCTATTCGTTGCCATCCCTAGTAAATATTAAACTACTTTTTTTATTCTTTATTTAATCATAATTTATTGCAAAACAATAGTGCACATGTCATACACATAACCATACAATACATAGCATGAACATACAATAGTACACATGTCATACACATAAACATACAATACATAGCATGAACATACAATAGTACACATGTCATACACATAAACATACAATACATAGCATGAACATACAATAGTACATATGTCATACACATAAACATACACAATGCATAGCATGAACATACAATAGTACATATGTCATACACATAAACATACACAATGCATAGCATGAACATACAATAGTACATATGTCATACACATAAACATACAATACATAGCATGAACATACAATAGTACATATGTCATACACATAAACATACAATACATAGCATGAACATACAATAGTACATATGTCATACACATAAACATACAATACATAGCATGAACATACAATAGTACATATGTCATACACATAAAGATACAGTACATAGCATGAACATACAATAGTACACATGTCATACACATAAACATACAATACATAGCATGAACATACAATAGTACACATGTCATACACATAAACATACAATACATAGCATGCACATACAATAGTACACATGTCATACACATAAACATACAATACATAGCATGCACATACAATAGTGCATATGTCATACACATAAACATACAATACATAGCATGCACATACAATAGTACATATGTCATACACATAAACATACAATACATAGCATGCACATACAATAGTACACATGTCATACACATAAACATACAATACATAGCATGGACATACAATAGTACATATGTCATACACATAAACATACAATATATAGCATGGACATACAATAGTACATATGTCATACACATAAACATACAATACATAGCATGCACATACAATAGTGCATATGTCATACACATAAACATACAATACATAGCATGAACATACAATAGTGCATATGTCATACACATAAACATACAATACATAGCATGAACATACAATAGTACACATGTCATACACATAAACATACAATACATAGCATGCACATACAATAGTGCATATGTCATACACATAAACATACAATACATAGCATGAACATACAATAGTACATATGTCATACACATGATACACAATGCATAGCATGAACATACAATAGTGCATATGTCATACACATAAACATACACAATGCATAGCATGAACATACAATAGTGCATATGTCATACACATAAACATACACAATGCATAGCATGCACATACAATAGTACATATGTCATACACATGATACACAATGCATAGCATGAACATACAATAGTGCATATGTCATACACATAAACATACACAATGCATAGCATGAACATACAATAGTGCATATGTCATACACATAACCATACAATACATAGCATGAACATACAATAGTACACATGTCATACACATAAACATACAATACATAGCATGAACATACAATAGTACATATGTCATACACATAAACATACACAATGCATAGCATGCACATACAATAGTGCATATGTCATACACATAAACATACACAATGCATAGCATGAACATACAATAGTACACATGTCATACACATAAACATACAATACATAGCATGAACATACAATAGTACACATGTCATACACATAAAGATACACAATGCATAGCATGAACATACAATAGTGCATATGTCATACACATAAAGATACACAATGCATAGCATGAACATACAATAGTGCATATGTCATACACATAAAGATACACAATGCATAGCATGAACATACAATATGTTAATAAGATACATGCATATGAAATACAATAGTACATATGTCATACACATACAGATACAATGCATAGCATGAACATACAATAGTGCATATGTCATACACATAAAGATACAATGCATAGCATGAACATACAATAGTACACATGTCATACACATAGATACACAATGCATAGCATGAACATACAATAGTGCATATGTCATACACATAAAGATACACAATGCATAGCATGAACATACAATAGTACACATGTCATACACATACAGATACACAATGCATAGCATGAACATACAATAGTGCATATGTCATACACATAAAGATACACAATGCATAGCATGAACATACAATAGTACACATGTCATACACATACAGATACACAATGCATAGCATGAACATACAATAGTGCATATGTCATACACATAAAGATACACAATGCATAGCATGAACATACAATAGTACACATGTCATACACATATAGATACACAATGCATAGCATGAACATACAATAGTGCATATGTCATACACATAAAGATACACAATGCATAGCATGAACATACAATAGTACACATGTCATACACATACAGATACACAATGCATAGCATGAACATACAATAGTGCATATGTCATACACATAAAGATACACAATGCATAGCATGAACATACAATAGTACACATGTCATACACATATAGATACACAATGCATAGCATGAACATACAATAGTGCATATGTCATACACATAAAGATACACAATGCATAGCATGAACATACAATAGTACACATGTCATACACATAAAGATACACAATGCATAGCATGAACATACAATAGTGCATATGTCATACACATAAAGATACACAATGCATAGCATGAACATACAATAGTACATATGTCATACACATACAGATACACAATGCATAGCATGAACATACAATAGTGCATATGTCATACACATAAAGATACACAATGCATAGCATGAACATACAATAGTACACATGTCATACACATAAAGATACACAATGCATAGCATGAACATACAATAGTGCATATGTCATACACATAAAGATACACAATGCATAGCATGAACATACAATAGTACACATGTCATACACATACAGATACACAATGCATAGCATGAACATACAATAGTGCATATGTCATACACATAAAGATACACAATGCATAGCATGAACATACAATAGTACACATGTCATACACATACAGATACACAATGCATAGCATGAACATACAATAGTGCATATGTCATACACATAAAGATACACAATGCATAGCATGAACATACAATAGTACACATGTCATACACATACAGATACACAATGCATAGCATGAACATACAATAGTGCATATGTCATACACATAAAGATACACAATGCATAGCATGAACATACAATAGTACACATGTCATACACATACAGATACACAATGCATAGCATGAACATACAATAGTGCATATGTCATACACATAAAGATACACAATGCATAGCATGAACATACAATAGTACACATGTCATACACATATAGATACACAATGCATAGCATGAACATACAATAGTACACATGTCATACACATAAAGATACACAATGCATAGCATGAACATACAATAGTACATATGTCATACACATAAACATACACAATGCATAGCATGGACATACAATAGTGCATATGTCATACACATAAACATACACAATGCATAGCATGGACATACAATAGTGCATATGTCATACACATAAACATACACAATGCATAGCATGGACATACAATAGTGCATATGTCATACACATAAACATACACAATGCATAGCATGGACATACAATAGTGCATATGTCATACACATAAACATACACAATGCATAGCATGGACATACAATAGTGCATATGTCATACACATAAACATACACAATGCATAGCATGGACATACAATAGTGCATATGTCATACACATAAACATACACAATGCATAGCATGGACATACAATAGTGCATATGTCATACACATAAACATACACAATGCATAGCATGGACATACAATAGTGCATATGTCATACACATAAACATACACAATGCATAGCATGGACATACAATAGTGCATATGTCATACACATAAACATACACAATGCATAGCATGGACATACAATAGTGCATATGTCATACACATAAACATACACAATACATAGCATGAACATACAATAGTGCATATGTCATACACATAAACATACAATACATAGCATGAACATACAATAGTGCATATGTCATACACATAACCATACAATACATAGCATGAACATACAATAGTGCATATGTCATACACATAACCATACAATACATAGCATGAACATACAATAGTGCATATGTCATACACATAACCATACAATACATAGCATGAACATACAATAGTGCATATGTCATACACATAACCATACAATACATAGCATGAACATACAATAGTGCATATGTCATACACATAACCATACAATACATAGCATGAACATACAATAGTGCATATGTCATACACATAACCATACAATACATAGCATGAACATACAATAGTGCATATGTCATACACATAACCATACAATACATAGCATGAAAATACAATAGTACACATGTCATACACATACACATACAATACATAGCATGAACATACAACAGTACATATGCCATACACATAACCATACAATACATAGCATGAACATACAACAGTACACATGTCATACACATACACATACAATACATAGCATGAACATACAACAGTGCATATGTCATACACATAACCATACAATACATAGCATGAACATACAATAGTACACATGTCATACACATACACATACAATACATAGCATGAACATACAACAGTACATATGTCATACACATAACCATACAATACATAGCATGAACATACAACAGTACATATGTCATACACATAACCATACAATGCATAGCATGAACATACAATAGTACACATGTCATACACATACACATACAATACATAGCATGAACATACAATAGTACATATGTCATACACATAACCATACAATACATAGCATGAAAATACAATAGTACACATGTCATACACGTAACCATACAATACATAGCATGAACATACAATAGTACACATGTCATACACATAACCATACAATGCATAGCATGAACATACAATAGTACACATGTCATACACATAACCATACAATGCATAGCATGAACATACAATAGTACACATGTCATACACATAACCATACAATACATAGCATGAAAATACAATAGTACATATGTCATACACATAACCATACAATACATAGCATGAAAATACAATAGTACATATGTCATACACATAAACATACACAATGCATAGCATGAAAATACAAATGGTTTGGGCCACACGTTTGAACAACATTAGACAACGGCCCGCACTAGAATTAATTATTAAACTACAAGTACCTTTTGATACGGAAATGTTAAATCGACAAGAAGCACGGTTTCCATCAAAATCCCAAATAGTATAGTTCACAGTATGGTGTCCAACAGGGTACAACTCGCCGTTATGGATTTCAGATGTTGACACTGCAGCGATCCCGACGTTGTCCTTGTATGTTGGTTCCCGCCATTCGACTCTATCGTTCTCAGCCACGTAGATATTGCCAGGGCAATACGTGAACTCTGGCTTGTATATGTCTGAAATGACCGGAATAGATGTTATTTTGCAAAGTAACAGAATAACTGCCTTGATATGAATTCTTATCAATCTGTTGCAGGGTTCATTCTAGGTCAGAATTTTTGGGAGAAGTGAGAAAGCGCGTGATCGCTTCCTTAAATAGTGTTCTTTAATATACTTCTGCAAAATAGGGTTAAAATGCACAGTACAACCATTAAATACAACATTTGAATAGAAGGAGTGCTTTATAATGGGCCAGTTACTAGACACAATTTTGTTTGAAAATCGTAAAAAAAAAATATATATTATTTTTTTAGGGAGAAGTGGGGCCCCCAGAGGGCAAAGTCAGGGTCCCTAGGGCGACAATTTCGCCCACATCGCCCTCTAAAATGATCCCTGCTGTTGAGATACATAGCAGACGGGACTTCTTCTTTTCGTACGGTCCTAAATTACAAGGAATACAAGAAATTATTCATGGTGAAATGTGTGGTCGTCTCAGATTGTCAGTGCTCCAATGACGTTTCTGAGGGAGTGTGTTGGTGTAATATATGTCTAATCGTGTGACCCTTCAGTTTGTTTTTAAGCGAGCCATTTGGCGAGCATAATTCCAAAACTTGTTTCATAAAATATGGTATGTAAATAGGCTCGCTAAATAGCAAAATTCCAAAACTCGTTTCATAAAATATGGTCTATAAATAGGCTCGCTAAATAGCAAAATTCAGCAGTGTACGATCCTTTTCATCACATTATCAAGTATCAACAACCATAAATTTGAAGAAATAATACATTTCTATTGGCAACCATACTTTTTACCCTTATTACATTAACCCATTCAACACCAAGTAACTGACATGGACTGGTGCATGATATTTTCAGACCAATACATTAATAACAAAATTACATTTGGACCAGTTCATTTATCAAAATGGGTAATATTTGTCTAAAAATAGTAATATTACTGGCAAAAAGTGCAGATCCTGATGAGACGGCTCGTCACGAGCCGGCTCATCTGGATCTACACTTTTTGTAAGCCTATTGAGAGGCCTGTGGTGTTGAAGGGGTTAAGCTGCACCCGTACGCCGTAGCTAAACTGTACCTGATAATCAAACAACTTCACACAAATAATCGACACACCATTTTTAATCAATGTGTCCCACTGGCTCATATTTAGCATTTTATTGATCTAAGCAGTTGATTTTCATCAAAATAAAGCATGAACACAAACAACATGTATATGGCAAATGTCTATTGCAAGTTGTCAATGTCATGACGCGACAAATCAGAATCATTCCAGGTGTTATTAAACGTGTGGTCATATAATAATATATGTCATGACTGTATTACATTGAATACAAGCAAAATTATGTGATAAATGTAAATCTCACCTGTAACAAAGGCACTGAATAAACACGTGTCGTATTTGCCAGTACTGTCATAAGTGTAAGCCTGAGCTATGATCCGTTTCGTTGCTGACTCATTGCAATGACAGTGGCTAACCTTGACCGGTCGATACGTCACCTACAAGAAACGACCAGACAGTATGCAAGTTGGGAACGATAGTTTGATAGCAGGCACAGCGAAATGAACAGTCAATCGATCTCGGTGACATAACACATTGACGAGTGTTTCATTGGCCAACAGTATGCAAGTTGGGCACGATAGTTTGATAGCATGCACAGTGAAATGAACAGATTCAATCTGTCTCGGTGACATAACACATGGACGAGTGTTTCATTGGCCAACAGTATGCAAGTTGGGCACGATAGTTTGATAGCATGCACAGTGAAATGAACAGATTCAATATATCTCGGTGACATAACACATGGACGAGTGTTTCATTGGCCAATATTATGCAAGTTGGGCACGATAGTTTGATAGCGACAGCGAAATGAAGTCAATCTATCTCGGTGACATAACACATTGACGAGTGTTTCATTGGCCAACAGTATGCAAGTTGGGCACGATAGTTTGATAGCATGCACAGTCGGAAATGAACAGATTCAATCTGTCTCGGTGACATAACACATGGACGAGTGTTTCATTGGCCAACAGTATGCAAGTTGGGCACGATAGTTTGATAGCGACAGTGAAATGAACATATTCAATCTATCTCGGTGACATAATACATTGACGAGTGTTTCATTAGCCAACAGTATGCAAGTTGGGCACGATAGTTTGATAGCATGCACAGTGAAATGAACAGATGCAATCTGTCTCGGTGACATAACACATTGACGAGTGTTTCATTGGCCAACAGTATGCAAGTTGGGCACGATAGTTTGATAGCGACAGTGAAATGAACAGATTCAATCTATCTCGGTGACATAATACATTGACGAGTGTTTCATTAGCCAACAGTATGCAAGTTGGGCACGATAGTTTGATAGCATGCACAGTGAAATGAACAGATTCAATCTGTCTCGGTGACATAACACATTGACGAGTGTTTCATTGGCCAACAGTATGCAAGTTGGGCACGATAGTTTGATAGCGACAGTGAAATGAACAGATTCAATCTATCTCGGTGACATAATACATTGACGAGTGTTTCATTAGCCAACAGTATGCAAGTTGGGCACGATAGTTTGATAGCATGCACAGTGAAATGAACAGATGCAATCTGTCTCGGTGACATAACACATTGACGAGTGTTTCATTGGCCAACAGTATGCAAGTTGGGCACGATAGTTTGATAGCGATAGTGAAATGAACAGATTCAATCTATCTCGGTGACATAATACATTGACGAGTGTTTCATTAGCCAACAGTATGCAAGTTGGGCACGATAGTTTGATAGCATGCACAGTGAAATGAACAGATTCAATCTGTCTCGGTGACATAACACATTGACGAGTGTTTCATTGGCCAACAGTATGCAAGTTGGGCACGATAGTTTGATAGCGACAGTGAAATGAACAGATTCAATCTATCTCGGTGACATAATATATTGACGAGTGTTTCATTAGCCAACAGTATGCAAGTTGGGCACGATAGTTTGATAGCATGCACAGTGAAATGAACAGATTCAATCTGTCTCGGTGACATAACACATTGACGAGTGTTTCATTGGCCAACAGTATGCAAGTTGGGCACGATAGTTTGATAGCGACAGTGAAATGAACAGATTCAATCGATCTCGGTGACATAATACATTGACGAGTGTTTCATTAGCCAACAGTATGCAAGTTGGGCACGATAGTTTGATAGCATGCACAGTGAAATGAACAGATTCAATCTGTCTCGGTGACATAACACATTGACGAGTGTTTCATTGGCCAACAGTATGCAAGTTGGGCACGATAGTTTGATAGCGACAGTGAAATGAACAGATTCAATCGATCTCGGTGACATAATACATTGACGAGTGTTTCATTAGCCAACAGTATGCAAGTTGGGCACGATAGTTTGATAGCATGCACAGTGAAATGAACAGATTCAATCTGTCTCGGTGACATAACACATTGACGAGTGTTTCATTGGCCAATATTATGCAAGTTGGGCACGATAGTTTGATAGCGACAGTGAAATGAACAGATTCAATCTATCTCGGTGACATAATACATTGACGAGTGTTTCATTAGCCAATATTATGCAAGTTGGGCACGATAGTTTGATAGCGACAGTGACATGAACAGATTCAATCTATCTCGGTGACATAACACATTGACGAGTGTTTCATTGGCCAATGTTATTTGTTAAATGTGATCCAACGGCAGTAAAGTAAACTGTGTGTATCCTTACATACCAACATTACAGTGTAGAGTTATCACCTCCATATTGAGCGCGTATAAATAATTACTTTATACAATTTTATTTTAGTTCGATTGCGAAACAAGTTCAACTTATTTTAATCACAATCGAGACCTCATTCCTGATGTAATCCATCGCCATGAGGGAGAGAGAAGAGGTAATGTGGAATTTAAGTGCCTTGCCTAAGGGCACACTCGTAACGGTTACAGCTGGCTGCGAATTCCGGGCCTTTCGCACCTGGAGCGAACGCGCTACCACTGCACTATCACGACAAATACTGTTGTATGACGTATTGGTAATTGCGTCAAGAGTCGAGTCTATGTAATACTGGGTTAAACTTACTAGTAGTTGTTTGCCGTCGGCGTCATATGCCGTAAACGACGTGCTTCTCTCATCGAGAACGACATAATCGGTATTGTAAGATGTGTTGAAATGAAACAGAGGCATTGGCTCTTCACAGTTGTGTATCTTTGGCGGGTCAACATCCTCTGAAAGGGGATGACTGTTTAATTTCCCAAATACATTGAAAATGCAGTCTACATCCGTTATGTCGAATTACGTCGGACCGAACGAAATACTTCGACATAACCGAAGTTTGACTTAACGAAATTCGATATAAACAGATCCAGTTAACTGTTATATGTAAAATGATAGTGTCTGAAACGGGACTTGAGATAACCGGAAAATTCGACATTACCGACTTTGACATAACAGATGTAGTATATAGTACAACAAAACACGTATATAGTACAACAAAACACCTAATCATGTCTTAATCGTCTACACACGCGCCTCACACAGTCCAATATTTTACATATTGGATCGTTTTCGGCTTATCATATAAGTAAACATGCATGTTTGTGCATTTTGCGGTGTATACAGTGTCGCTTTGGTTTAAACATATTCATTTATCAGGATACATGTAATATACATTGAGAAATGTATGTATGTATGTATGTATGTTCCATTAATGTCAAACCACTTCCGGGTACCTAGACATGTTTTCCTGGGCATGCTTAGCCGACCATAGCGGTTATCAAGTACTAAGCAATGTGTGTGAGGTGCCTTGCTCAATGACACTACATAGTGCATACGTGGTCTGACTGAGGATCGAACCCGGACCGTTCAATTCCAAATCCGCCGCTCTACCATTGGACCACGGACGCCACAATAAATAGACCGAAACATACATTTATATCGTGATATATGACTTGAACTGAAAGCTTAAAGGTCATTCTTTCCACAAAGTGTCGTTTTAACTATTCAATACATATTGAAACAAATACGTACTTTTGATAACAAAAATATTGAATTGGCAATATGCAGCATTTCCATCATAGTCCCAAATATCGTATGATATATTGTGGGTGCCGACGGGAAAGACTTCTCCGCTTTCTCGTTCCAATGATGATAATCTAGCGACACCGACATTGTCTGTATATGTCGGTTGCTTCCACTCCACGACATCGCCCTCAGAAGCGTGAATATCATCAGGGCAATAGTTGAATCTCGGTCTGTATATATCTACAATGAACAGCAAGAATAAGATTAAAGTAGCACCGACTGCTAATGTCACATGGCGATTATCCAGCTCGTATTGGTGGAAGAAGACCCACGCTGCCTATCCGAGCAGTATTTCAGGCACAGACCGGCACACAGGAGGAGCAGTATTTCATGAACGGACCGGCATCCAGTAGGAGCAGTATTTCAGGCACAGACCGGCACCCAGTAGGAGCAGTATTTCAGGAACGGACCGGCACCCAGTAGGAGCAGTATTTCAGGAACGGACCGGCACCCAGTATGAGCAGTATTTCAGGCACAGACCGGCACCCAGTAGGAGCAGTATTTCAGGCACGGACCGGCACCCAGTAGGAGCAGTATTTCAGGCACGGACCGGCATCCAATAGGAGCAGTATTTCAGGCACGGACCGGCACCCAGTAGGAGCAGTATTTCAGGCACGGACCCGCATCCAGTAGGAGCAGTATTTCAGGCACGGACCGGCACCCAGTAGGAGCAGTATTTCAGGAACAGACCGGCATCCAATAGGAGCAGTATTTCAGGCACGGACCGGCACCCAGTAGGAGCAGTATTTCAGGCACGGACCGGCATCCTAGGAGCAGTATTTCAGGCACGGACCGGCACCCAGTAGGAGCAGTATTTCAGGAACAGACCGGCATCCAATAGGAGCAGTATTTCAGGCACGGACCGGCACCCAGTAGGAGCAGTATTTCAGGAACAGACCGGCATCCAATAGGAGCAGTATTTCAGGCACGGAACGGCACCCAGTAGGAGCAGTATTTCAGGCACGGACCGGCACCCAGTAGGAGCAGTATTTCAGGAACAGACTGGCATCCAGTAGGAGCAGTATTCAGGAACAGACCGGCACCCAGTAGTGCATCCGGCACTTCAAGCAAATGTATACCCCTAGTGGGATTCGAACGTATAGAGATAAGGGACACGTGATTTGAAATCAATGACAGTAACCACTCTGGTGCTGAGGGCACTTGCAAGAACAATTATATACATTCTCTCACGAGAATTTCGAAATTATGGATTGAAAATTTGTAATGTAAACTTCCAATAAATGAGACTGTCATAGGTAAAACAATATTACCTTTAACAACGACTTGGAATGAACACGTGACTGTATTGTTGTAGTCATCAGTAGCTGTAGCTTGTATGTCTACCGTGGCTGTTTCAGAGTTGGAACAATTACAATGGGCAGCAGTGGTTGGTTGGTATTTCACCTGTAATGTAAAACAGATTATCATTGGTTGGTATTAAATCTGTAATGTGAAACAGCTTATGGTTGGTTAGTATTGCACATGTAATGTAAAACAGCTTATGGTTGGTTGGTATTGCACATGTAAATGTGAAACAGCTTATGGTTGGTTAGTATTGCACATGTAATGTAAAACAGCTTATGGTTGGTTAGTATTGCACATGTAATGTAAAACAGCTTATGATTGGTTGGTATTGCACATGTAATGTAAAACAGCTTATGATTGGTTGGTATTGCACATTTAATGTAAAACAGCTTATGATTGGTTGGTATTGCGCCTGTAGTGTAAAACAGCTTATGATTGGTTGGTATTGCACATGTATTGTAAAACAGCTTATGATTGGTTGGTATTGCACCTGAAATGAAACAACGAGTATGGTTGGTTGGTATTGCACCTATAATGTTTAGTGCTTCCAGACAAACAAATGAAAAGTTTTTAGCGCTAATTGTCGAATTGTAAACTTATTTGAAAATCAGGATGGTACCTTGGAGACACAGAGGCCAATCTGCACACTTTCCGATGGTAGGCAATGTTCATGTAAGGTTGTGAGAAGTACATTTGGTGATACATGTATAGCTAAATATTGTGCATTCTTCAATATAAATACACTGCTATATCTGGAGGATACTTCACGGCCAGTAGTCCAGTGGTTAACACGTTGGACTGCGAATCCAGGGATCGCAGATTATATTAATAATATTAACAGTCTTTCAGATAGGGACTTTAAACCGAGGTCTCGTGTCGGTGCCTAATTACACCGTGCACATCAATTATATATCGCGGTGTCTGTTACTGATATGTTGGCGATATATCGCGGTGTCTGTTATTGAGATGTGGACGATATATCGCGGTGTCTGTTATTGAGATGTGGACGATATATCGCGGTGTCTGTTACTGACATGTGGGCGATATATCGCGGTGTCTGTTATTGAGATGTGTGTGAATTTTCAGGGTGAATGTTTCTGCGATGTGTGTGATTTGTCTCGGTGTCTGTTATTGATATGTGGTGATTTATAGAGGCGTTTGCATCTGAGATGTGGGTGGTTCATCAAGGTGAATGTTACTGAGATGTAGAAGTTTGAGGGATTTGACAGTACATGTATGCATGTCTCACCATAAGCTGACTTCTCTCGTGATCATACGCCTTTATTCGGGTAGAGTGTGGGCTTAGCAACGCGTAGTTACAGTAATAAAATGTATTCAAATGTAACACTTCCATGGGGCAGTTGTCCATCCTTGGTGGATCTGCAAAATACAGTCAATAAATATAGTTATCCTAGATTAAAATCGAATTTAAATGTACAACAACTGAATCTATCAACAACAAGATTACTAATCAGATACATGTAGTAGAAAAACCATCATCGCCATATTGAGCACGAGTAAAATGCATGTTAAATATGTGTATCCTTGGCAAGCCAGATATAACTCCATCTCTCACTGCCTCTAGTGACGACCATCTCTCACTGCCTCTAGCGACGACCATCTCTCACTGCCTCTAGTGACGACCATCTCTCACTGCCTCTAGTGACGGCCATCTCTCACTGCCTCTAGTGACGGCCATCTCTCACTGCCTCTAGTGACGGCCATCTCTCACTGCCTCTAGCGACGGCCATCTCTCACTGCCTCTAGTGACGACCATCTCTCACTGCCTCTAGTGATGGCCATCTCTCACTGCCTCTAGTGACGGCCATCTCTCACTGCCTCTAGCGACGGCCATCTCTCACTGCCTCTAGTGACCATCTCTCACTGCCTCTAGTGACGGCCATCTCTCACTGCCTCTAGTGACGGCCATCTCTCACTGCCTCTAGCGACGACCATCTTTCACTGCCTCTAGTGACGACCATCTTTCACTGCCTCTAGTGACTACCATCTCTCACTGCCTCTAGTGACGGCCATCTCTCACTGCCTCTAGTGACGACCATCTCTCACTGCCTCTAGCGACGGCCATCTCTCACTGCCTCTAGTGATGGCCATCTCTCACTGCCTCTAGTGACGGCCATCTCTCACTGCCTCTAGTGACGGCCATCTCTCACTGCCTCTAGCGACGGCCATCTCTCACTGCCTCTAGTGACGACCATCTCTCACTGCCTCTAGTGATGGCCATCTCTCACTGCCTCTAGTGACGGCCATCTCTCACTGCCTCTAGCGACGGCCATCTCTCACTGCCTCTAGTGACCATCTCTCACTGCCTCTAGTGACGGCCATCTCTCACTGCCTCTAGCGACGACCATCTTTCACTGCCTCTAGTGACGACCATCTTTCACTGCCTCTAGTGACGACCATCTCTCACTGCCTCTAGTGACGGCCATCTCTCACTGCCTCTAGTGACGACCATCTTTCACTGCCTCTAGTGACGACCATCTCTCACTGCCTCTAGTGACGGCCATCTCTCACTGCCTCTAGTGACGGCCATCTCTCACTGCCTCTAGTGACGGCCATCTCTCACTGCCTCTAGTGACGACCATCTTTCACTGCCTCTAGTGACGACCATCTCTCACTGCCTCTAGTGATGGCCATCTCTCACTGCCTCTAGTGACGACCATCTTTCATTGCCTCTAGTGACGACCATCTTTCACTGCCTCTAGTGACGACCATCTTTCACTGCCTCTAGTGACGACCATCTCTCACTGCCTCTAATGACGGCCATCTCTCTCACTGCCTCTAGTGACGACCATCTCTCACTGCCTCTAGTGACGGCCATCTCTCACTGCCTCTAGTGACGGCCATCTCTCTCTCTGCCTCTAGTGACGGCCATCTCTCTCACTGCCTCTAGCGACGACCATCTCTCACTGCCTCTAGTGACGGCCATCTCTCACTGCCTCTAGTGAGGGCCATCTCTCACTGCCTCTAGTGACGGCCATCTCTCACTGCCTCTAGTGACGGGCATCTCTCACTGCCTCTAGTGACGGCCATCTCTCACTGCCTCTAGCGACGGCCATCTCTCACTGCCTCTAGCGATGGCCAGCTCTCACTGCCTCTAGCGATGGCCAGCTCTCACTGCCTCTAGTGACGGCCATCTCTCACTGCCTCTAGTGACGGCCATCTCTCACTGCCTCTAGTGACGACCATCTTTCACTGCCTCTAGTGACGACCATCTTTCACTGCCTCTAGTGACGACCATCTCTCACTGCCTCTAGTGACGACCATCTCTCACTGCCTCTAGTGATGGCCATCTCTCACTGCCTCTAGTGATGGCCATCTCTCACTGCCTCTAGTGACGACCATCTTTCACTGCCTCTAGTGACGGCCATCTCTCACTGCCTCTAGTGACGGCCATCTCTCACTGCCTCTAGCGACGACCACACTGCCTCTAGTGACGACCATCTCTCACTGCCTCTAGTGACGACCATCTCTCACTGCCTCTAGTGACGACCATCTCTCACTGCCTCTAGTGACGACCATCTATCACTGCCTCTAGTGACGACCATCTCTCACTGCCTCTAGTGACGGCCATCTCTCACTGCCTCTAGCGACGACCACACTGCCTCTAGTGACGACCATCTTTCACTGCCTCTAGTGACGGCCATCTCTCACTGCCTCTAGTGACGACCATCTCTCACTGCCTCTAGTGACGACCATCTCTCACTGCCGCTAGTGATGGCCATCTCTCACTGCCTCTAGTGACGGCCATCTCTCACTGCCTCTAGCGACGGCCATCTCTCACTGCCTCTAGCGTCGACCACACTGCCTCTAGTGACTACCATCTCTCACTGCCTCTAGTGACGACCATCTCTCACTGCCTCTAGTGACGACCATCTCTCACTGCCTCTAGTGACGGCCATCTCTCACTGCCTCTAGTGACGACCATCTCTCACTGCCTCTAGTGATGGCCATCTCTCACTGCCTCTAGTGACGGCCATCTCTCACTGCCTCTAGTGACGGCCATCTCTCACTGCCTCTAGTGACGGCCATCTCTCACTGCCTCTAGTGATGGCCATCCCTCACTGCCTCTAGTGACGGCCATCTCTCACTGCCTCTAGTGACGACCATCTCTCACTGCCTCTAGTGACGACCATCTTTCACTGCCTCTAGTGACGGCCATCTCTCACTGCCTCTAGTGACGGCCATCTCTCACTGCCTCTAGTGACGACCACACTGCCTCTAGTGACGACCATCTCTCACTGCCTCTAGTGACGACCATCTCTCACTGCCTCTAGTGACGACCATCTCTCACTGCCTCTAGTGACGACCATCTCTCACTGCCTCTAGTGACGACCATCTCTCACTGCCTCTAGTGACGACCATCTCTCACTGCCTCTAGTGACGGCCATCTCTCACTGCCTCTAGTGACGACCATCTCTCACTGCCTCTAGTGATGGCCATCTCTCACTGCCTCTAGTGACGGCCATCTCTCACTGCCTCTAGTGACGGCCATCTCTCACTGCCTCTAGTGACGGCCATCTCTCACTGCCTCTAGTGATGGCCATCCCTCACTGCCTCTAGTGACGGCCATCTCTCACTGCCTCTAGTGACGACCATCTCTCACTGCCTCTAGTGACGACCACACTGCCTCTAGTGACGGCCATCTCTCACTGCCTCTAGTGACGACCATCTCTCACTGCCTCTAGTGACGACCACACTGCCTCTAGTGACGGCCATCTCTCACTGCCTCTAGTGACGACCACACTGCCTCTAGTGACGACCATCTCTCACTGCCTCTAGTGACGGCCATTTCTCACTGCCTCTAGTGACGGCCATCTCTCACTGCCTCTAGTGACGACCATCTCTCACTGCCTCTAGTGACGGCCATCTCTCACTGCCTCTAGTGACGGCCATCTCTCACTGCCTCTAGTGACGACCATCTCTCACTGCCTCTAGTGACGGCCATCCTCACTGCCTCTAGTGACGGCCATCTCTCACTGCCTCTAGTGACGGCCATCTCTCACTGCCTCTAGTGACGGCCATCTCTCACTGCCTCTAGTGACGACCATCTCTCACTGCCTCTAGTGACGGCCATCTCTCACTGCCTCTAGTGACGACCATCTCTCACTGCCTCTAGTGACGGCCATCTCTCACTGCCTCTAGTGACGGCCATCTCTCACTGCCTCTAGTGACGACCATCTCTCACTGCCTCTAGTGACGGCCATCGCTCACTGCCTCTAGTGACGGCCATCTCTCACTGCCTCTAGTGACGGCCATCTCTCACTGCCTCTAGTGACGGCCATCTCTCACTGCCTCTAGTGACGGCCATCTCTCACTGCCTCTAGTGACGGCCATCTCTCACTGCCTCTAGTGACGGCCATCTCTCACTGCCTCTAGTGACGGCCATCTCTCACTGCCTCTAGTGACGGCCATCTCTCACTGCCTCTAGTGACGACCATCTCTCACTGCCTCTAGTGACGGCCATCGCTCACTGCCTCTAGTGACGGGCATCTCTCACTGCCTCTAGTGACGACCATCTCTCACTGCCTCTAGTGACGGCCATCTCTCACTGCCTCTAGTGAAGGCCATCTCTCACTGCCTCTAGCGACGGCCATCTCTCACTGCCTCTAGCGATGGCCAGCTCTCACTGCCTCTAGCGATGGCCAGCTCTCACTGCCTCTAGTGACGGCCATCTCTCACTGCCTCTAGTGACGGCCATCTCTCACTGCCTCTAGTGACGACCATCTTTCACTGCCTCTAGTGACGACCATCTTTCACTGCCTCTAGTGACGACCATCTCTCACTGCCTCTAGTGACGACCATCTCTCACTGCCTCTAGTGATGGCCATCTCTCACTGCCTCTAGTGATGGCCATCTCTCACTGCCTCTAGTGACGACCATCTTTCACTGCCTCTAGTGACGGCCATCTCTCACTGCCTCTAGTGACGGCCATCTCTCACTGCCTCTAGCGACGACCACACTGCCTCTAGTGACGACCATCTCTCACTGCCTCTAGTGACGACCATCTCTCACTGCCTCTAGTGACGGCCATCTCTCACTGCCTCTAGCGACGACCACACTGCCTCTAGTGACGACCATCTCTCACTGCCGCTAGTGATGGCCATCTCTCACTGCCTCTAGTGACGGCCATCTCTCACTGCCTCTAGCGACGGCCATCTCTCACTGCCTCTAGCGTCGACCACACTGCCTCTAGTGACTACCATCTCTCACTGCCTCTAGTGACGACCATCTCTCACTGCCTCTAGTGACGACCATCTCTCACTGCCTCTAGTGACGGCCATCTCTCACTGCCTCTAGTGACGACCATCTCTCACTGCCTCTAGTGATGGCCATCTCTCACTGCCTCTAGTGACGGCCATCTCTCACTGCCTCTAGTGACGGCCATCTCTCACTGCCTCTAGTGACGGCCATCTCTCACTGCCTCTAGTGATGGCCATCCCTCACTGCCTCTAGTGACGGCCATCTCTCACTGCCTCTAGTGACGACCATCTCTCACTGCCTCTAGTGACGACCACATTGCCTCTAGTGACGGCCATCTCTCACTGCCTCTAGTGACGACCATCTCTCACTGCCTCTAGCGACGACCACACTGCCTCTAGTGACGGCCATCTCTCACTGCCTCTAGCGACGACCACACTGCCTCTAGTGACGACCATCTCTCACTGCCTCTAGTGACGGCCATTTCTCACTGCCTCTAGTGACGGCCATTTCTCACTGCCTCTAGTGACGACCATCTCTCACTGCCTCTAGTGACGGCCATCTCTCACTGCCTCTAGTGACGGCCATCTCTCACTGCCTCTAGTGTCGACCATCTCCCACTGCCTCTAGTGACGGCCATCCTACACTGCCTCTAGCGACGGCCATCTCTCACTGCCTCTAGTGACGGCCATCTCTCACTGCCTCTAGTGACGGCCATCTCTCACTGCCTCTAGTGACGACCATCTCTCACTGCCTCTAGTGACGGCAATCTCTCACTGCCTCTAGTGACGACCATCTCTCACTGCCTCTAGTGACGGCCATCTCTCACTGCCTCTAGTGACGGCCATCTCTCACTGCCTCTAGTGACGACCATCTCTCACTGCCTCTAGTGACGGCCATCGCTCACTGCCTCTAGTGACGGGCATCTCTCACTGCCTCTAGTGACGACCATCTCTCACTGCCTCTAGTGACGGCCATCTCTCACTGCCTCTAGTGAAGGCCATCTCTCACTGCCTCTAGTAACGGCCATCTCTCACTGCCTCTAGTGACGGCCATCTCTCACTGCCTCTAGTGACGGCCATCTCTCACTGCCTCTAGTAACGGCCATCTCTCACTGCCTCTAGTGACGGCCATCTCTCACTGCCTCTAGTGACGGCCATCTCTCACTGCCTCTAGTGACGGCCATCTCTCACTGCCTCTAGTGACGGCCATCTCTCACTGCCTCTAGTGACGGCCATCTCTCACTGCCTCTAGTGACGGCCATCTCTCACTGCCTCTAGTGACGGCCATCTCTCACTGCCTCTAGCGACGACCACACTGCCTCTAGTGACGACCATCTCTCACTGCCTCTAGTGACGGCCATTTCTCACTGCCTCTAGTGACGGCCATTTCTCACTGCCTCTAGTGACGACCATCTCTCACTGCCTCTAGTGACGGCCATCTCTCACTGCCTCTAGTGACGGCCATCTCTCACTGCCTCTAGTGTCGACCATCTCCCACTGCCTCTAGTGACGGCCATCCTACACTGCCTCTAGCGACGGCCATCTCTCACTGCCTCTAGTGACGGCCATCTCTCACTGCCTCTAGTGACGGCCATCTCTCACTGCCTCTAGTGACGACCATCTCTCACTGCCTCTAGTGACGGCCATCTCTCACTGCCTCTAGTGACGGCCATCTCTCACTGCCTCTAGTGACGGCCATCTCTCACTGCCTCTAGTGACGGCCATCTCTCACTGCCTCTAGTGACGGCCATCTCTCACTGCCTCTAGTGACGGCCATCTCTCACTGCCTCTAGTGACGGCCATCTCTCACTGCCTCTAGTGACGGCCATCTCTCACTGCCTCTAGTGACGGCCATCTCTCACTGCCTCTAGTGACGGCCATCTCTCACTGCCTCTAGTGACGGCCATCTCTCACTGCCTCTAGTGATGGCCATCTCTCACTGCCTCTAGTGACGGCCATCTCTTACCATTCACTATCGACCCTCACATTCTCTCGCCTACCTCTAGTGACGGCAATCTCTCACCAACCTCTAGTGACGGCCATCTCTCACTGCCTCTATCGACCCTCACATTCTCACACACATCTGGAGTGGTGGTCTATTACTATATATCACCTACCTCTAGTGATGGTCACATTGAAATAGCATACAGCATAGTTTCTATCATAATCCCATATATGGTATGCTAATGTGTGTGTTCCGACGGGAAATATTTCGCCGCTTCGTCTATACGGACGCATTAATGTCCGTATGCCAACATTGTCTTCATACTTCGGCTCCTCCAATTGGACAACCTCGTTAGCAGACACGTGCATGTTTTGCGGACAATAGGTAAACCGTGGCTTGTAAATATCTGCAAATTACGCAAGCATAATCAAAGAATATGCGTGCAATATAACTTTAGCTATTTTAGCAGGAATCCTCCCACATGAATGACCACATTTACGCTTTCATCCGCGCCAACGAGAGTGATTAATATAAGTTGTTAGAACTTGCTTCGCAATCGTTGTAAAAATAATTAAAGTGTAAACTTTAGCTATAGCAAACCGTGTATCTGCCCACTCACTGTTGCTTCTGTAGAGAAATTAAAACATGGGCGCTAAATATATGAAGTCATTGAAATAAACAGTGATATCGAGGGTTGAACGCAATACGGTCGTAACTACACTTTTTACTAAAACGGACATTTTGGGGGTTTTATCATTGTGTTTCTATAGTGTACATAATCTGCTAAGAAATCATGGAAATATGCTGAAACATTTTAGAATTATTTCATACTTTTACAAACTTTGGTAGGATGGTTTCTCTGTTCAATGCAAAGCAAAAACCTAATAGGGTGTGCTAATAGTGTGCGAGTGAACACATTGTTATTTGTGTTAGTTCTCAACACAAACCTCATGTGGGATCTCACTGGGATCTCACTGGGATCTCACTAGGATCTCACTCGAATCCACTTGGAAATGTGATTCTGATGAGATCTCACAACAAATGTTTTTGGCGGAGAAAAAAGAAAGAAATTTGTTAAGTTTATATGAAACGCTGTTTATGTTCACACTTAGAACCTTATTTTCTACTTGTTAAGAGCGTAATTGTCTCACATAAATTGTATATAATTAACCGAATAATAAACCAGTAGCATGATTTTGTGTTATATAATAACAAGCCACTGAGACGCTCCAAATGATGTGACATCATTAGGTACGGTACGCGAAGGTAAAACATGCATATGGCTGGTGGAGGCTTTTACTATTTGTGGAAGTCGTGATAGCGCAGTGGATGCGCGTTCACTTCAGGTGCGAATGGTCCGGAGTTTGAGTCCCGCTGGAGCCGTTACGAGTGTGCCCTTAGGCAAGGCATTTAAAATTCCAAATGCCTCTTCTCTCTTCTTCATGGCGATGGATTCCATCAGGAATGAGGTCTCTAGAGTGATTAATATAAGTTGAAAGAACTTGTTTCGCAATCGACCTAATCTAAATTTGTATAAATTAAACGAGTTGTAAATGTGACAGGTGAGAACATAAGTCTTCACCTACAAAGTACGACTAGATAAAACCCACGCTTGTGCAAAGATATGTTCAAAGAAGCCGCGTTCGTTGCACGAATCCTAACAAGTTGGTGGTATGTCACTATGCTAAGAGACATCTCTAATGTTCTATTACCTCCCTTGGCAGATAAAGTCTGATTTATTCCAAAATGTGAATAGGTCCTTTTAGTTAGAATCCTTTGTTTTTACTGTTGTTCCCTAACCAGATGTTGCGGTATGATAAATGTGATTTGATCAAAATCGTGTTAATTAACTGATAACATTCTTTTACAAATAAGTACAAATAGGTACTCATTGTATGAGATCTGTTGAGATATAGAAATTTAATCCGCGATAGTGGAATAAAATTGCTAGCATGTTGTGCAAAGGAAACAACGATAAAAACAGAGGAAAACGCTTAATAGGATAGGAGTATTCAGGAGAAGTAACTAACCGATGTCTCTCATTGGCAATGTGGTCATTTCTATATGTCTATATGTGAGATTCTATATAGCTTCATTACTCATTCGACAACGTTGGATAAGTCAACATTATATGTATTATAAGGAAGGTAACACAGTGGTAACAGTAGTCCAATGGTAACAAGCTCGACTCGTAATTCAGTGATCGCAGGTTCGATCCCCCGTCTGACCCTAATATAATCTACAGTCTTTCAGATGGGATTTTAAACCGAGGTTTCGTGTCGGTGCTTTACACCGTGCACGTAAAACAACCAGAGGAGATTCTGGAATGGGTCTCTGTTTGTATCATTACACTATCCTCCAACAATCTAAAATGACTAATCTCTTCAGGAGGCGTCGCTCATATGGGCAACCGGTAGCGACGATAAATAAACGTAAAACACACACACACAACTTACCGGTCACAATAACCTGGAACGTACACGTTACTAGACGGTCATACTCATCTGTGACATATGCTTGCACGGTTGTCGCCGAGCTTATTGACGGTGCACAGTGGCAATGGTGAATATTCTCCGGCTTGTAAGATACCTAAAATATATACCATTGTGTAGTAGTAATATTTCTTTTAGTTTAACCCATTCAACACCAAGTAACTCACATGGACTGGTCCATGATATTCATAAACCAATAAATGAATCAGAAAATCACATTTGGACAAGTTCATTTATCAAAGTGGGTAATTATGTCTAAAAATAGTCATACCACTGGCAAAAAGTGCAGATCCTGATGAGACGGCTCGTCACGAGCCGGCTCATCTGGATCTACACTTTTTGTAAGCCTATTTAGAGGTATGTGGTGTTGAAAGGGTTAAACTTTATTTATTTTACAACGATTGCGAAGCAAGTTTTAACAACTTATATTAATCACTCTTGTTGGCGCGGATGAAAGCGTATATGTGGTCATTCGTGTGGGAGGAAACCGGAATACCCGGAGAAAACCCACCTGTCCGATCTGGCGATCACCGTACCATCTCACGTTCTTCCCGGTCCGAGGATCGAACCCGGGTTGCATTGGTGAGAAGCGAGCGCCCTAACCACTGCTCTAATCGAACAGCCTATATATAATATTTCTTTTATGCTTTCCAGTGAAAGAAACCTCCATCTTCCACTGTTTTCAAACAGTGAACTATGGCATTTTCCCTGTCACTGCTTCAGTTTCGTATTCCTCCGCGGTTGGATGTACTTTTGCATGTTTTAGCTATTTTCTGATAATCACGAACAGTTAATTATAAACTAATATGTGCTATAATGAATTAGTTTTGTCTGTAGTGTTTAATCATGACAGCAAACAGAAATTAACTGAAACATTATACAGGAACTATTTCTTATTAAGGGCGTTAACACTAACAAATGTTGTTGTGCTGTTGTGTATTGTAGTGCAATGAGGCTCCCGACAGGGGATTTATAATAAATAAAATTTGAAAACAAATATTATATTAGCCAATCTCATTAGAAATCATAAAAGAAAAAGAAGATTTGTGTTTATTAGTATAAGATACGATTTTATTTCATCTCGTGATCACCGAAATGTGTTCCACTCGTGACGCTACATCCTCTATATCCGGTTTGCATCAAAGAACCTAAGTATTTAAATTTTGTTTCGAACATTCACAAGAAGATTACATATATTCGTTAATATACTGTGCTCTGATATCTCCGGATTCGTATGCTCCATTAATGTCAAACCTCTTGCGCAGATCTATACTGATATATTTTCATGGGCAGACGTAGCAGACCTAAGCGTTTAACCAGCATTAACCAATGTGTGTAAGCTTCCTTGCTCAAGGACAACAATACGTGCCGTGACGAGTATCGAACACGGGACCCATTGATTCAAAATCAGAAGCTCTACCGACACTGGACACACGGACGCCACCGGTATGGGATAGGTAATTATGTTACAATATTAACGGCATGGACAACTGTTTCTGTTCAACATTCACAACCCAGTGGGCTCGAACATTCATGGGTATATGTGATAAACTCTACCATGGTGCAGCAACAAGTGTGTACCTGTATTATGTTGCCATCAGCATCATATGCCCGTATCTTGGTACTTTCTTCACTCAGCAATGCAATGTCGGTATAGGACGAGGTATTCACGAAAACAACTCGTGTCGGGCAATTATCTATCCTCGGCATATCTGGATTATCTGGGAATAATATATAATCGTTAATAGTTTAAACATGTTTTATATTTCAATTATTTACAGTAGCAAATAACGCTAATACAAAACAAAGGACGTGGAAGTCGTGATAGCGCAGTGGTAGTGCGTTCGCTTCAGGCGTGAGATGCCCACTGGAGCCGCTACGATTGTGTCCTTAGGTAATGCACTTATATTCCACAATGCCTCATCTCTCTCCCTCGTGGCGATGGATTCCACCAGGAATGATGTCTCGATAGGGATTAATATGATGCTGTAAAAACTTGTTTCGCAATCGAGCTAAAATACATGTTCATAAACTAATGGGACAAAATGAAACACTAAGTATTATAGAATGCCTTAGACTTCAAGATAGGGCAACTAATATTACGAGCAGCGATATATTTTCTATGGCACGACTATGCGAACAACCTACGCTCGTTGCTTACATGGTTGCATTCGTCACAATGTACTGTGACCCGATGATGAGTGAGCTTATTTACACTCGCCGCCGGTGAGACATGTGGGCGAGCGAATGTGGCTCGGGATTTATGTTGCAGTCTATATATGAGGGTGACACCCACCTGTTGGTACGCGGGATTCAGGGCCTATTTAGTCCGTATTCGGGACGCAAGAGCGCCGTACGCGGTACGCAATAAAAACATCTTTTGGTATTCAGTACGCAAGATTTCCAATATAAATTGTTTTCTTGGACAATAATCTACGTTCTATTACCAATTTAACGACAATAATATCACGAATCATGCTTCAAAAGCGATTTTATGTGTATAAAACGTAAATTGTTGATGTACGGACCTATACGATCTATTCGGACTTTAGATAATGTCCATGGTTACTTCCCTTATAAACAATTTTACCATTTGCACTACTGTAAGCAGACAAAATGTTCTTGGAGGCGTGTTTTCAATGTGTTAAACTGGTTAAAAAGTATTCGGGATTCAGCGAAAAAATAAGGTGGTATTCGGGACTCACTGAAAAAATAAGAAGTATTCGGGATTCAGGGGGGAGGGGGTGTCACCCTCATATATGTGCTGGTATCAAAGCAATTGAGAATCATTAGTCAGTTACTGCCCCTGAATACTCCTATTTAAGTAGTGCGATCCTCTTAATTGGTTTCCTCTGTTTTTATCGTTGTTTCCTTTGCAACACAAGTCATCCGTTTTAGCATCTTATAATTATTAAATCACCCAATCAGATAGTCTACAGTATAGCCAATCAATTAACATGGTTTTGATCAAATCACATTGATCATACAGCAAAATATGGTTAGAAAACAACAGTAAAAACAAAGGATTCCGATTAAGGACCGATATACCTTTCGGGATAAATCGGTCATTATCTGTCCAGGGAGGTAATCGAAAAACCAACAATGTCGAAATATGTAGCAGTCCTTTTAGACTTTGTTTTTGCTATTGTTCCCTAACCAGATGTTGCGGTATGATAGATCTGAGTTGATAACACTTTTTATAGTAAAGCATTCATTGGATATACTGTAGGTTTGCCGTCGCAATTATTGTTTTTAATAATCATAAGATGAGAAAACGGATGAAATGTATAGCATGTGCTGTAAAGGAAACAACGATGAAAACAGAGGAAACCAATTAAGAGGATCGCACTACTTAAATAGGAGTATTCAGGGGCAGTAACTGACCAATGTTTTGTCATTGGTGCCTGGTAATAACAGTGTATGACGATACCTGGACAAGATGAGCAACAGTCTCCTGGTCTTGTTTCCGCATTCCCGTAGAGACACTCCAGATCAGCACATTCTATGGAATAACATTCCATATCTCCGCTGAATGTACACGTACAGTTCTAGAAAACAACAACTATATTGTAGTGTATCTGTATTATTGTAAGCTCTATATGTATACTGAACCACGCTCTCATGAGTAGTATGCGCAGTTGCGCTGTCTGTGCACATACATTAAACATAAACTGATTTATGTCTAAAGCGACAATCGGAATAAAGGTTTTTTATGTCTAAAGCGACAATCGGAATAAAAAAAATTATGTCTAAAGCGACATACGGAATAAATGGTGTTTATGTCTAAAGCGACAATCGGAAATAAAGGGGTTTTTATGTCTAAAGCGACAATCGAAATAAAGGTGTTTTTGTTGTCTAAAGCGACAATCGAAATAAAGGGGTTTTTTTGTTAGAAAGTTCCAGATATTTAAAGATTATAATTTCCTTCTTTTTCGTTTTTTTAAAGTTTATTTATCGTCGCTACCGGTTACCCATTTGAGCGACGGGCAGCTTACCTAACAACACCTTTCCTGGGTAAGCTCGAGCGGTTACTTGTACTTGGTGCACCAACCTGCGTAGGAAACTGCCAATGTTTTCATTTAAAGAGACACGGACTGAGCGGGGTTCGAACCCGTGACCATAAGTGATGATATGTTACAGTGGTATACAAGCTTAACCACTCGACAACATAGGCGGTAATATAATTTCCAATGATTGTGTGTTTAACCCTTTAACCCTGCCAATCACAACTAAGATCGCTTTTACAAACAACATAGAGCCAGATCAGACGGCACAGAACGTGCAGTCTAACCAGGCTCTATATTATTTGCTATTCAGATAGTGGGGCCAAAACACTTGTCTAAACAGTAAACAACATAGATCCTGATCAGACTATGACACAGGTCAATTTAGTGTGGTATGGCGGTGGACCGAACCTGCGACCGCTGGATTACAAGTCCAGCGTGTTAACCCCTAGACTACTTATACCATCTAATATATACTGACACCACAAAACATGCGCACTTTTATATTGAGGGTTACTTTTCCGTTACCAATTTTAGATTTATGTATTATACTATCACTTCAAATATTGCTCTAATTGACCCAATATTTCGCACAGTTTGATATCAAATTGGCCTACAGTCAAACCTCTCCAGAGCAAACACCATCCGGATACACCTAAGATTGGTTGTTGTACAGAGGTTGTTGTTCTAGGGAGGTTCAACTAAGTCTGAATATGCTGGAATAGTTAGCTTTGACAGTTAGTATGGCTCATACTGATTTGAATATAGAGTAGGCCCTATGGGCTACTACTTTCATTATACAATTGATAGATTGAACTAAGATTGAATATGAAACAACACAAATTTTGTAACGTTTGATGTCTTCACGACTTAATTGCATTAATGTTTTTGCTCAACAGAGTAGACTCAATAATGTTGAAAATTAATGAGGTGCAACTGAGGACGCAATGTGTTAAAATCGAGCAGATTATGCAAATTTATGACAGTTGTGTACAGTAATGATTTATGTTGGCAATACATCAAAGTCAAATAGTCTGATAAATTACACGAGTACTCGGACATACATGTATATTATTTTATGAAATGATATAAAGTTTACCTCTAAGGCAAGTGCACAGTCTTATTTGGTGTCAGTAGTGTACATACCTTGCATGTATCGGGACTGTGTGTTGCATTTATCATGTAATTGTGTCCCCTGTACTGGCATGACTCTGCATTTGGCTGTCGGCACACGCTACTACACCCTTCCTTACAACACACATGGTCATCTTTGCAATGTTTATTCTTCGTGCATTGGGACTCGCACGTGTCATTGGTAGGTACAGAAGGGGGGCATGTATCAGGGTTTACATCTGAATAGTATTGAAAGAGTAAGTTCATTTATACTGTTTCGTTAAACTTTATTTATGTTACAACGACTGCGAAGCAAGCTTTAACAACTTATATAAATCACTCTCGTTGGCGCGGATGAAAGCGTATATGTGGTCATTTGTGTGATGAGGAAACCGGAGTACCACGAGAAAACCCACCTATACGATCCGGCGACCACCGTACCATCTCACATACTTACCGGTCCGAGGATCGAACCCGGGTTGCATTGGTGAGAAGCGATTTATACTGTTCATAAAGACAGTACCTTTAAATTAACTATTTAGATGCAAAGACTATATCGTTGCCATCGTGCAATTTGCGCACAATCTTTGGAACAACCGACCTCGCGCAGGCCTCCTTTTTCATTTTGAGCCTCCTGGCCTCCTTGATGGCTTTCTCACATGAAAATAGTATACACTTCCAGTGGGATTCGAACCTACACCGGTGAGGGGCAAATTCACAGATTCACAGTGTAATGAGTTTAAACATTATTATTCATGTAGTCATACGTACAATACTTTCCACACCGCTGCCCGATGTAGTTTTCTGGGCACACGCAGAACTCGTTGCCGTCAGACTTGTAACAGACACCTCCATGCTTACATTCCATCGAGCAATTTACTAAAATATTAAAAGAAAGTGCAATGTTGTACAATGTCATATTTTGTGCTTTTAGGCAATGATATCCTTGGGACTGTATGTTGTTCGAAATTTACGATCTTCACAAGTGAATGTGAACTCTCCATGATGTTTGCCATGTAATCGATGTGTTGCGAGTAAACGTTTAAACTTTATTTATTTTACAATGATTGCGAAGCAAGTTCTAACATCTTATATTAATCACTTTCATTGACATGGATGTAAGCCTAAATGTGGTCATTCGTTTTGGAGGAAACCGGAGTATCCGGAGAAAACCCACCTGTCCGATATGGCGACCACCGTATCCATCTTACATACTTCCCGGTCCGAGGATCGAACCCGGGTTGCATTGGCTAACCACTGCGCTAATCGGACACACGATAAATACACTAATACATGTCGGATGTTGTTATTGATAAAGTGCCCTCTGATTTTGTTTAAAACTTTATTGATTGGTTTAAACAGTGTAGAATCAGACGTAAGATTGAATGAGAACTAATTTATGATTGGTTGAACAGGTATTATCCACAATAGTGAAAGTGACCTAAAGCAAATACTCACAATACAATCTATCCCCTGCGTTGTGAGATATTTTTGCAAAATATTTGGTGAAAAATAAATTCTATAATTATTAAGTATGGATGTCAGTGTAATATTCAACAGCACCTTAGGAGTAGGGGGTGTGTGTCTTTAGTGAAATAATAAAATGGCCCAAACCATTTGTAATGCTATGTATTGTATCTGTATGTGTATGACATAATTTATGTAATATTGATTTGCAATAAAATATGGTTAAAAAAACACTAGTGAAATGTACAATAATCGAGTGTTTCTATGGTAACACACTAGTGAAATGTACAATAATCGTGTGTTTCTCACTAGTGAAATGTACAATAGTCGTGTGTTTCTATGGTAACACACTAGTGAAATGTACAATAATCGTGTGTTTCTATGGTAGCACACTAGTGAAATGTACAATAATCGTGTGTTTCTATGGTAACACACTAGTGAAATGTACAATAATCGAGTGTTTCTATGGTAACACACTAGTGAAATGTACAATAATCGAGTGTTTCTATGATAACACACTAGTGAAATGTACAATTATCGTGTGTTTCTATGGTAACTACAGTATTTTCTGGCAAACTATTTCTGGGTAACATATAATGAGACTGTATGTTAAAAGGGAGTCTTATGGGTATTTAAATAGCAGGATCTGACCTACAGGGAGCTACACGTATATATCCCGGACTATGTTTTAAAACGACATACATTGTTGACACCTGTTACCAGAGAACCCGGCTGTACAGTTACAATGTGGCTGACCGTTCTGCATTCCGCATTGTCCGCCATTCTTGCAACGACACTTCGCTGAATAAAACATAAAACATAATAATAATAATAATAATAATAATAATAAAGACTTATTTTACAAGAGAACTCATTTAACAAAGAGTTAATCTACAAAGAGGCTCTCATGCTCTCAACATATATACATTATACATGTATATTGCATGGCGTAACTGTGTACTTTGGTTATAAGTATTGTGTATGTGCATTAATGCTAGTATTAAGAAATTTAAGAGGACCCTAAGGAAGATTAGTTCAGAACTAATTAGGTCACCTTCTATAAATAAAGAAATATATCTCTATCTAAATCAAATGCAATCAAAAGATAAGAATTTAAGTGAAAACTGCACATTGGAATTATATAGTATTGTTAAAGCTGAAAAGTAGAGATCTTACAATGCACATAACCTGAATGTGTAACATAATTTTGATATAATGTAAGCGGGATGGTTAATAAATAGATTACAGCTATAACATCAGTATGTATCACGGTTTATATATAGAGAATATTAGGTTACTGTCTTATAAATTTTAATTTATTAGGCGAGTCGGAGAAAAAATACAAGGCGAGGCAGTGTCGGAGAAAAAATACAATCAAAATAGTAACCTAATATTCTATTTATCCTACATTCTGAGTGTGCACAAAAACAAACAAACTAGCCATGACAGCTTACAAACTCGCTACACACTTGGTAATATGTTGCGCATAGATATTTCTATTTATATCCACGGTTAGCCCTATGACGCCACGAAAGCTTTATTAGGCACAGACTAATAAAGCAAAATTTATTAGGCAGGCCGTTTTTGTACGTTATTTCGCATGAAGGTAGGATACATATAATTATGACGTATACATTTAACCCATAGCCTGCCAATCACGACTAAATTCGCTTTGCAAACAGCATAGAGCCAGTGACGTTTTGTGCCATCTGATCAGGCTTTTGTTTGCTATTCGGATAATGGAGCTAAAACACTTGTTTGCGCACTCAGTCCAATTTATTCTGCTGGTTAAGGGTTAAATTAATAAGATTAGTGATCCAGTGGTAAATACGTTGGACTGCGAATCCAGTGACCGCAGGTTCGATCCCTAGTTTGACTAATAATAGTAACAGTCTTTCAGAAGGGGTCGATAAACCGATGTCTCAATTAACGAGCTATAGGCTATACCGGAAATGAACAAGAACCAGGGATGCTTTTGAACATGGGGCGTCTTCTGTATCACGTGTCTTCTGTAATCACGTGTCTTCTGTATCACGTACTGTCCTCAAATTTGTTTAAAAACGACAAGTGTCGCCCTGACTAACCAGGCAGAACGGCAACGATAAACAATCATAATCATAAGAAATAAAATTTTCGAGATTGTTGAATAGTTTCTGTTCTTCCATTTATTGTAAGTGTGTATGTTTTACGTTTATTTATCGTCGTTACCGGTTGCCCATATGAGCGACGTCTCCTGAAGAGATTAGTTAGTTTAGATGTTTGGAGGATAGTGCAATGGTACAGACAGAGACCCATCGGTTTAAAGTCCCATCCCTGGATTACCAGTCCAGCGTGTTACCACTGGACCACTGGTATTTATTATGCTATGGTGTTTCTGTTTATATGTGTGTGTGTGTGTGTGTGTGTGTGTGTGTGTGTGTGTGTGTGTGTGTGTGTGTGTGTGTGTGTGTGTGTGTGTGTGTGTGTGTGTGTGTGTGTGTGTGTGTGTGTGTGTGTGTGTGTGTGTGTGTGTGTGTGTGTGTGTGTGTGTGTGTGTGTGTGTGTGTGTGTGTGTGTGTGTGTGTGTGTGTGTGTGTGTGTGTGTGTGTGTGTGTGTGTGTGTGTGTGTGTGTGTGTGTGTGTGTGTGTGTGTGTGTGTGTGTGTGTGTGTGTGTGTGTGTGTGTGTGTGTGTGTGTGTGTGTGTGTGTGTGTGTGTGTGTGTGTGTGTGTGTGTGTGTGTGTGTGTGTGTGTGTGTGTGTGTGTGTGTGTGTGTGTGTGTGTGTGTGTGTGTGTGTGTGTGTGTGTGTGTGTGTGTGTGTGTGTGTGTGTGTGTGTGTGTGTGTGTGTGTGTGTGTGTGTGTGTGTGTGTGTGTGTGTGTGTGTGTGTGTGTGTGTGTGTGTGTGTGTGTGTGTGTGTGTGTGTGTGTGTGTGTGTGTGTGTGTGTGTGTGTGTGTGTGTGTGTGTGTGTGTGTGTGTGTGTGTGTGTGTGTGTGTGTGTGTGTGTGTGTGTGTGTGTGTGTGTGTGTGTGTGTGTGTGTGTGTGTGTGTGTGTGTGTGTGTGTGTGTGTGTGTGTGTGTGTGTGTGTGTGTGTGTGTGTGTGTGTGTGTGTGTGTGTGTGTGTGTGTGTGTGTGTGTGTGTGTGTGTGTGTGTGTGTGTGTGTGTGTGTGTGTGTGTGTGTGTGTGTGTGTGTGTGTGTGTGTGTGTGTGTGTGTGTGTGTGTGTGTGTGTGTGTGTGTGTGTGTGTGTGTGTGTGTGTGTGTGTGTGTGTGTGTGTGTGTGTGTGTGTGTGTGTGTGTGTGTGTGTGTGTGTGTGTGTGTGTGTGTGTGTGTGTGTGTGTGTGTGTGTGTGTGTGTGTGTGTGTGTGTGTGTGTGTGTGTGTGTGTGTGTGTGTGTGTGTGTGTGTGTGTGTGTGTGTGTGTGTGTGTGTGTGTGTGTGTGTGTGTGTGTGTGTGTGTGTGTGTGTGTGTGTGTGTGTGTGTGTGTGTGTGTGTGTGTGTGTGTGTGTGTGTGTGTGTGTGTGTGTGTGTGTGTGTGTGTGTGTGTGTGTGTGTGTGTGTGTGTGTGTGTGTGTGTGTGTGTGTGTGTGTGTGTGTGTGTGTGTGTGTGTGTGTGTGTGTGTGTGTGTGTGTGTGTGTGTGTGTGTGTGTGTGTGTGTGTGTGTGTGTGTGTGTGTGTGTGTGTGTGTGTGTGTGTGTGTGTGTGTGTGTGTGTGTGTGTGTGTGTGTGTGTGTGTGTGTGTGTGTGTGTGTGTGTGTGTGTGTGTGTGTGTGTGTGTGTGTGTGTGTGTGTGTGTGTGTGTGTGTGTGTGTGTGTGTGTGTGTGTGTGTGTGTGTGTGTGTGTGTGTGTGTGTGTGTGTGTGTGTGTGTGTGTGTGTGTGTGTGTGTGTGTGTGTGTGTGTGTGTGTGTGTGTGTGTGTGTGTGTGTGTGTGTGTGTGTGTGTGTGTGTGTGTGTGTGTGTGTGTGTGTGTGTGTGTGTGTGTGTGTGTGTGTGTGTGTGTGTGTGTGTGTGTGTGTGTGTGTGTGTGGTGCGTGCGTGCGTGCGTGCGTGCGTGCGTGCGTGCGTGCGTGCGTGCGTGCGTGCGTGCGTGCGTGCGTGCGTGCGTGCGTGCGTGCGTGCGTGCGTGCGTTGGGTAACGAGTGGGTAACGAGTGGGTAACGAGTGGGTAAACAGGCAATGACGTAGTAGACTTACGTATCTCGCACTTATTTCCACGAAATCCGCGTGGGCATTTACAGAAGTATCCTCTGCGATTGTTATGTTCTAAAGTTCCACCATTCTCACACTCCAGTGCCCCAGTACTGTTAGCTACAAATATAAATGGCATTCGTATAGCTTGAAACTGCTTGATGTCTAGCAAAGTGAAAATACTAATCTACTACATCCAGACAAATATGTTCACGTCTGATTCAAGCATGCTGGAACGGACGTCTCTCCTTACTAAATACAGGGGACGGACGTCGCTCCTTACTAAATACAGGGGACGGACGTCTCTCCTTACTAAATACAGGGGACGGACGTCTCTCCTTACTAAATACAGGGGACGGACGTCTCTCCTTACTAAATACAGGGGACGGACGTCTCTCCTTACTAAATACAGGGGACGGACGTCTCTCCTTACTAAATACAGGGGACGGACGTCTCTCCTTACTAAATACATGGGACGGACTTCGCTCCTTACTAAATACAGCGAACGGACGTCGCTCCTTACTAAATACATGGGACGGACTTCGCTCCTTACTAAATACAGCGAACGGACGTCGCTCCTTACTAAATACAGGGGACGGACGTCGCTCCTTACTAAATACAGGGACGGACGTCGCTCCTTACTAAATACAGGGGACGGACGTCGCTCCTTACTAAATACAGGGGACGGACGTCGCTCCTTACTAAATACAGGGGACGGACGTCGCTTCTTACTAAATACAGGCGACGGACGTCGCTCCTTACTAAATACAGGGGACGGACGTCGCTCCTTACTAAATACAGGGGACGGACGTCGCTCCTTACTAAATACAAGTGGCATACGTCGCTACTTACTAAATACAGGGGACGGGCGTCGCTCCTTACTAAATACAGGGGACGGGCGTCGCTCCTTACTAAATACAGGGGACGGGCGTCGCTACTTACTAAATACAGGCGACGCACGTCGCTTCTTACTAAATACAGGGACGGACGTCGCTCCTTACTAAATACAGGGGACGGACGTCGCTCCTTACTAAATACAGGTGACGGACGTCGCTTCTTACTAAATACAGGGGACGGACGTCGCTCCTTACTAAATACAGGGGACGGACGTCTCTCCTTACTAAATACAGGCGACGGACGTCGCTCCTTACTAAATACAGGGGACGGACGTCGCTCCTTACTAAATACAGGGGACGGACGTCGCTCCTTACTAAATACAGGGGATGGACGTCGCTCCTTACTAAATGCAGGCGACGGACGTCGCTCCTTACTAAATACAGGCGACGGACGTCGCTCCTTACTAAATACAGGTGACAGACCTCGCTCCTTACTAAATACAGGCGACGGACGTCGCTCCTTACTAAATACAGGGGACGGACGTCGCTCCTTACTAAATACAGGGGACGGACGTCGCTACTTACTAAATACAGGGACGGACGTCGCTCCTTACTAAATACAGGGGACGGACGTCGCTCCTTACTAAATACAGGGGACGGACGTCGCTACTTACTAAATACAGGCGAAGTACGTCGCTCCTTACAGGAACATGTAAGACTTGAATATTTTCATAGCTTGCTAAATCGTGGACTATTTATAGATGCAACTTATATCACATTAAACGTCTTAGAAGTTTTAGTTGTCTTTGGAAACAAACTAAAATCAATAACATTACAACGTCATGACGTCTCCCAATAAAACTTTATTATTAGTAGTAGTACTACTATAAACGTGTTTGTTATCTTGAAAATGGCGCCGGATCAGCGTGTTTTCATTGAGAACACACATTACGAAAGCGAATGTGTTACAGATGGGAAAAAAAGAGTCTAAATTTCATTTTTAAAATGGAAAGCGAAAAAGGTGACTTTGGATTTGAGGGTAGACTTACCTAAAACAGCATTACTCGTAAACTTTTGTCGCCATATTTTCAGGACTTATCAAATTATTCGCAAAATGGTATCGGTGTAGCTAGGAGTTTTGATGAGTGTATATATGTATAATCTTATTGAAATTTAATAAAATATGTTTATGTTTATGTTTACTTACAACATGTTCCCGTGTGGTCTTTCTGGTAACCATCACAACAGCTCGTGAAACACTTGTACCTTGTACACGTCCGAGCAGAGTAACACATCCTATCAACAAATACAGATACACACAACAACATTACTATTGAACTGTACACACTCGCTCGCGCGCGCACGCACGCTCACGCATACACGCACACACATACATACACACATACACGCACACATATACATGCACACGCACATACCTACAGGCACGCACGCACAAACGCACGCACACGCACGCACGCACACGCACGCACGCACACACGCGTAAACACACGCGCGTGCGCGCACACACGCACGCACGCACGCACATTCGCAAAGCACACACACGCACACACGCACATACACACAACTGTCTTACTAAATATACATATCGACATGACACAAATAATTTTATTATGTTGCATACTCTTGATCTTGTGTTTCGTTTCGTCAAGATTCAGTATTGGATTAATCTAATTTTATTCCGTCAGCGAAATGTTGAAAATGATATGAACAATGTTTAACTTCATGCACATATGTACATACCATTTGTATTTTCTGTTTTGTTACATGCTTTATTTGTTTAACATAATTATATTGCTCTCCCATTGTGGAGGTAATAAAGATATATATGCCAAAGTGGTTACTTCCACTTCGCTTAGAACAACAACCCTAACTTAATTCGATTATTATAATAATAATTTTTTTCGATACTATGTATACAGATCAATGTACCAACATATCTAAAAAGCGCATATATATGATGTTATTAGAGTGCGCAAACACAACAAAACTACAAAAATACTAGGAAAATGACGTCAGGTTTAACGACACTGGCTAATTTATGTTTTGTTGTAGATTTAAACGCGATAAATTCCTCCTTTACGCATACATACAGACACAATGCCAATCCATGTGAGAATGTGCTATTTGGAGCAAACTAATTATTATACAACATTCAACATCTTATAAGTTCGGTGATTGAAGACATCTTTAGAATACTCTGGTCCAAAGATATGGAATTGTCTACCATTGGAAATTAAGACGTCCAGATCTTTAAATATGTTCAGGACAAAATGTAAATTATGGATACAACAACTTTTTAAACGATAGACACTAGAAAGTTATATATATATAACGATTGTAATTCAATATGCATATTTCGTTTTGTATTTCGATAACATTACCTGATTTGTTTTAAGTTACATATACATATAATATTTATATTGCATGGCGTAACTGTGTACTTTGGTTATAAGTATTGTGTATGTGCATTAATGCTATAATGTTAAGAAATTTAAGAGGGCCCTAAAGGAAGATTAGTTCAGAACTAAATAGGTCATCCTCTATAAATAAAGAAATCTATATATCTATTGTATACTTGGTAACTATTTAGAACGTATTTTCGACTCATTTTTATAGTTTCATTAATAAATGGTACTCGGTTTCTACAGCATTCATATTACATTGTTGACATATTCTATTTTGTCTATCAGTACCATTGCAGCGATCAGTTTCAATATGTTCCATATACAGTTTACAACCGTTATGTCGAATTCCGTCGGACCGAGCAAAATACTTCGACATAACCGAAGTTTGACTTAACGAAATTCGATACAAACAGAGCCAGTTATACGTACAATGATAGTGTCTGAAACGGGACTTTGATTCGACTTCGAGATAACCGGATAATTCGACATAACCGACTTTGACATAGCGGATGTACATGTAATATGATGTTGTATGGTTATTGTATTGCTACAAATAATATATCACACCAGCTGGCAACTTATAAAAGATCATTCAGTGTATGGTGATACAAGTAACTGGAAATATTGTCATCGTCTCTCAATAAAAGGGGGTAGCGTGGTTAGGACGAGTGTTTTCATGATATTCTTGTTAGTTGTCCCATGACTCATTCGCGTATTTAAAGATTCAAGTCATAATAATTCCCGTTCTTGTGAACCGACGTTTCTGATTGATCCACAACTCTTCCTTGTCTAGAATAGTAGTTGTTATTCTTCGTGATTTGCAATAAAGCGATATAATATACAATGAAATCACGTGTGCATGGGTGATTGTATTTCAAGATATGTATGCCCATGTAAGCTGATACGTTTCGTCTCTATTGATCAGTTGCCAGTAACTATTGAAATGTATTCTACGTAATACTTAAATAATCATATTAATAGGCCTATGTGTACTCGGTGAATTATTAACCATAGTAGTGCATTCTTTGTGGGCTGAAGGGCATTATGAAACAGGATGGCGTGACGTGTAGATCTGCTTCCACGAATAACAGCTGGAGAGTCGCCATATGACCGTAATTGTTCAACTTCAATGTCTTTACTCATCAAGATCCGCCAGGCAGACATAACGACGAGGCGTGCGGTTTAAAAACGTGTGCATGTGCATCGCCAGACGCTTTGAACGTGAAACTGTATATGCCTTTAAAATCTTCAACTTGTATTTACGCTACACATGTCTATTTATATTTAAAACCTCGGCCCTGGCTGGACGGCGTCTTTGAAAATGTCCAGTGAGTCCATATCTATGATAGAGTCTGGGAGCCTATTCCACAAGACAACAGCTCTCGGGAAGAATGAGTGTTGATATAAGTTCAGTTTACAATGGTATGGGATGAATCTTAAGGTGTCCACATATCGTGGCGAACGTTGCGGATAATATGAAGATCGTACAGCTATTAGATTGATCATGACTTTGTACATGAGAATAAGGTCAGATGTGACTCGACGTTGTTCCAAAGTTGGCCAGTTCAACTGCTGAAGTAGAGATGTTACACTACACGGATGTTCATGATTGAATGGTTTATTGAGCACACATCTAGCTGCATTTCTTTGCACTTGTTCTATTTGTTTATGTTGTGTTACTTGGTGAGGATTCCATATTGTTGAACTATGTTCAAGTTTTGGACGCACTAACGACTGATATGCTCGTTCCTTCACTTGTTTTGGGCAATGTCTAAGGTTTCTCTTAACTGTCCAAACCAAATCAAACCCAAAATGAATGTAAACAAAAACAGAAGATTTGTACTGAAAACACAATGTTTGGGGCCATCACTGCGCATATGTCCCACAACATACGGTTATAGTGTTGTGCGAATTCAATACCGATTGCTTGTTTAGTGTGAAAGCAAATATATGTGTAATGAGCGACAGTGCTGGTTTTTCTATTACCTCTCTTGCAAGATAAAGTCCGAATTAACCAAGACCATTTAAGAGCAGTTGACGACGTAACGGCGTCCGTCGAGTGTCGCAGGTGCGATATTGCATTACTTAACTCTACCCTATAATTTCCTTATCACCAATAAGTTTACATCAGCCATCCCTATCAAGTTACTAATTAACTCTTACCTGTTTCATACATTTACCTGAGATTCCTTTATTATGCAAATTATTTATTACTGATCTTATATTTTCAGCCAAGCGTATGACATGGTGAAAATATTAATAAACGTTTGGTTTTGGTTTTACAACAAAACAGACGGATCTCTAGTCCAGTGGTAACATGCTGGACTGGTAATCCAGGGGTCGCAGGTTCGATTGGGTTTAACTGTCTTCCAGATGGGACTTTAAACCGAGGTCTCGTGTCGGTGCTGTACACCTTGCACGTAAAAGAACCAGAGGAGATTCTGGAATGGGTCTCTGCCTGTATCATTGCATTATCCTCCAAACATCTAAAATGACTAATTTCTTCAGGAGGCGTCGCTCATATGGGCAACCGGTAGCGACGATAAATAAACGTAAAACACACAAATTTACAACAATAACGATAGATAATATAATGTGTTGATATTAAAATAAGGATATGTATTGTTACATAGTTGTTCGCTGAATCATCCCCAGACTATGGGACACATTGTTGTTCTGCCGCTGGGAATACCCAACTGCCCAGAGCTAAAGGGACGTAGGGCTCATGCGTCACATGACATGATGAAACTGTTTGTGAGAGTTTGAAGAATTCTCACGTACACCAAGGCACACTGAAGACCACTTAAGACATTTCTAGAACTATATTAATCACATGAAAGTGTGTACTGGTATGTGTCATGTGATCATTAGTGTAGGAGAAAACCAGAGTACTCGGATAGAACCCACCAGTCCAATCTGGCGAACTTTCAATTAAGGCTATACCACGGATCCGGCAATTACCGATATTACATCCTTAGTACAATGTATTTACTTATCTATGAGCACAATCCATCCAAACTCGCAGATCAAATCCATCCAAACTCGCAGATCAAATCCACCCAAACTCGCACATCAAATCCACCTTAACTCGCAGATCACATCCACCCAAACTCGAACATCAAATCCACCCAAACTCGCACATCAAATCCACCCATACTCGAACATCAAATCCATCCAAACTCGCAGATCAAATCCATCCAAACTTGAACATCAAATCCACCCAAACTCGCAGATCAAATCCATGCAAACTCGAACATCAAATCCACCCAAACTCGAACATCAAATCCACCCAAACTCGAACATCAAATCCATCCAAACGCGAACATCAAATCCACCCAAACTCGAACATCAAATCCACTCGATACTCGCACATCAAATCGATGCAAACTCGAACATCAAATCCACCCAAACTCGCAGATCAAATCCATCCAAACTCGCACATCAAATCCATGCAAACTCGAACATCAAATTCACCCAAACTCGAACATCAAATCCACCCAAACTCGAACATCAAATCCACCCAAACGCGAACATCAAATCCACCCAAACTCGAACATCAAATCCACCCGATACTCGCACATCAAATCCATGCAAACTCGAACATCAAATCCACCCAAACTCGCAGATCAAATCCATCCAAACTCGCACATCAAATCCATGCAAACTCGAACATCAAATTCACCCAAACTCGAACATCAAATCCACCCAAACGCGAACATCAAATCCACCCAAACTCGAACATCAAATCCATCCAAACTCGCATATCAAATCCATCCAAACTCGCAGATCAAATCCATCCAAACTCGCAGATCAAATCCATCCAAACTCGAACATCAAATCCATCCAAACTCGAACATCAAATCCACCCAAACTCGACCATCAAATCCATCCAAACTCTCAGATCAAATCCATCCAAACTCGCAGATCAAATCCATCCAAACTCGCAGATCTAATCCATCCAAACTCGCAGATCAAATCCATCCAAACTCGCAGATCAAATCCATCCAAACTCGCAGATCTAATCCATCCAAACTCGCAGATCAAATCCATCCAAACTCGAACATCAAATCCATCCAAACTCGCACATCAAATCCACCCAAACTCGAACATTAAATCCACCCAAACTCGAACATTAAATCCACCCAAACTCGCACATCAATTCCATGCAAACTCGAACATCAAATCCATCCAAACTCGCAGATCAAATCCATCCAAACTCGAACATCAAATCCATCCAAACTCGCAGATCAAATCCACTGCTACAACGCCTACATATATTTATTTCTCTTAATGTTTATGGCCGCCGTGGTGCAATGGCTGTCGTGGTGCAATGGCCGTCGTGGTGCAATGGCCGTCGTGGTGCAATGACCGCCGCGGTACAATGGTGTATTATTAATTAGAAGAAATACCTGCAACCGTGGCGATCTCCACTGTTTCCCTCATCGTGATCCCCACTGTCTCCCTCCTCATGTCCCTCATTATTTCCCTCATCGTGATTCCCATTGTGTCCCTCGCTGTCCTCCCTACTGTGTCCGCCATGATCACCACGTCGTCGTCGTCCTCCTCCATAATCATTGTCGTAATAATCATCACCGTAATAATCACCGTCATCATCGTCATATTCATCACCGTACTCATCACCGTCATCATCGTCGTATTCATCATCGTCGTATTCATCATCGTAATATTCGTCATAGTATTCGGAATCCTTGGAATCCTCGAAATCGCTGCAGCACTTAATTGTAAAACACATGCTTTCGGACGATTCCAACGTGGAGCACACGTGTGTCGTGTTGTCCACGTGCGGGCAATTTGCGGGTTCTTCTTCACTCCAGCCACTAAAAAAAGAAGACAAAACTGAAAAAAACAACTAACTGTAATAATAAAAAACACAATTCAAATAAAAAACAAAAAAAATTGTTTTTTTTTATTTATTTAACGAGCGAACTCACTGCTCACTGCTAGCAGTACAGCAGTACACTGGTCACTGCTAACGTCACCCACATTTTGAACATTTAGTTTATACACATTTATTTTAGCTCGATTGCGAAACAAGTTCTTATGACTTATATTAATCACTCTCGAGACCTCATTCCTGATGATTACATCGCCACGAGGGAGAGAGAAGAGGCAACGTGGAATTTAAATGTCTTGCCTAAGGGCACAATCGTAACGGCTCCAGCGGGGCTCGAACCCCGGGCCTTTGGCACATGAAGCGAACGCGCAACCATTGAGCTATCACGACTTCATTTTGAACAATTAAGTCAATCTACAAAGAGGCCATCAACAAATTAAAACATGCGCAATGTAACAGCACTGTAAGGGTCTGGTTGTCTAAGGGTTTCATTTTAAAACTTGCTCGGATATCGCCTATTTTTGGTTATGTCTAGTGTGATAGTAAATATATGTATAATGAGAGACATTACTGGTTTATGCCATAACAATACAATATATATACTCACAGGAAAAAGAAAGTGTGCACTTGGTTACACGGGAAATTATATACTTATATTCACACGTAAAACAGTGTTCTGATAATTATCAAATTTCAATTAAAAGTAAAACATTGCGTAGCTAATACATTTTGGCACATTTTGATACCAAATTTGCCTATTTATTGCTTCTATATATAAGGATAAAACTTGCATTTTAACGTGTGGGTATATTTTGGAACCAGAACCGGACCTGAGATCATTTGTCGAGACTCAGTGTGACTCATTTAAACTTTATTTATTTTACAAGGATTGCGTGCGAACAACTTATATTAATCACTCTCGTTGGCGCGGATGATAGCTTAAATGTGGTCATTAGTGTGGGTGGAAACCTGAGTACCCAGATTTCACCCACCTGTACCATCTCACATACTTCCCGTTCCAAGGATCGGACGAGTGCGTGCGTGCGAGACGCATGCACATATATAAATGTACTCATTCATCTCTTACTGTATAGCTTAGCTAATAATGAGAAACGTGTTGTTCTATTACCTCCCTTGACATATAAAGTCCGATTTATCCCGAAATGTATATTGTTCCTTTTAGTTGGAATCCTTTGGCTTTACTGTTGTTTTCTAACCAGAATATGTATAAACTATAATACCCATATCATTGCGGATCACTATCAATAAATGTATGCATTTTAATAATAGGTTCCTTCTAAAGACAATGAAAACCGCATCACCTACTGTATGACAAAAATAGTTCATAAAAGTACAGTAACGTTAAAGCAGCATTACATCGTATGAAATAAAAGATAGTTGAAAAATTCAATTTTTACGTATGGGTAGCAATGGTGCTACACATTCTAACATTATACTTTGTATGCTTATGTTCATTTGGTAAACAGTGTTTTTTTGCGATAAAACAAACTCGAAACCGAAAGTAGGACTTTCCGAGTCGATCGGTCACGCACTTGTTTACAACCGGAACGCATCGTCCGCACTTGTTTGCATTCGATATCCATCGTCCCCATTGGTCCCACGTTGTCTTTTTTAATTAAATTACTTGATATGTTGATTCATACCTCTGCTAGCTAAGTCTTTAGGGACATTTGTACATCCCCGCGAGGGGTTCAACATTAGAGGAAGATAGATAGATAGTTTTTCATGTTCAAAATATATACGTTGTTTTCTACATCCTCTGTTGTTTCACACATGCGCACTGTGCGTGTTTATATTTCGTGTGTTGATAAACAAATTCGCGTATACGACGGTTTAAATGTATTGGAATGTTATCGTTTCGATTTTTGTAAACACACACACATTAGTATTTATATTTTACCCAAAACATCCTTTATTACGATGTAATGCTGCTTTAATTATACCTGATACATTACATTGCATTGGTTTCAACCGAATCATATTTGAATTAGGTCTGGCGTCCGTGGTCCAGTGGTAGAGCGTCGGATTTGGAATCGAATGGTCCCGGGTTCGATACTCTGTCAGGCCACGTAATTAGTGTCATTGAGCGGTTAATCGCTTAGGTCGGCTAAGCCTGCCCAGGAAAACATGTCTAAGTCCCCGCGAGGGGTTTGACATTAAAGGAACATACATACATACATACATACATACATACATACGAATCTAATAATCAATCAACCATTTATAAATGCGGTTTGAATTTGTAACCGAATCATTCAGACGGATCTGTAGTCCAGTCGTTAACACATTTGACTGGTTCGATCCCCCGTCTGATCCCCTTGTTCTGTTACGTGCACGGTGTAAAGCACCGACACGAGACCTCGGTTTTAAGTTCCATCTTAAAGGCTGTTACTTATATTACGGTCAGACGGGGGATCGAACACGCGATCCCTGGATTCCCAGTCCATCTAGCTTGGTGGGAGGGAGACACTTATATATCGTAACCCCCTGGTTAATCCTCCAGAAGTACATTAGTCTTCTTTATTGCTTTATTGGAGGATAAATATTCAGGAGCAGTAACTGACCGATGTTTCCCATTAGCAACTCTGCCGCGGATATTGGAATATAAACGATTCATATTAGAACTTCACACTGTTATGTAAAGTTACAAAGTAAATAGACACTAACCTCCACCAATTCCACCAATTGCTGTTTGCTACAGGGAAACACGTTACCAAGGCAATGAGCACTAACATTCCGAACGCAGACGACATTGTGTTTTCGAAACAAGGTCCTGCTTCCGTTCGAAGCTTTATGCGCACTTTACCAAAATAATCCGGGTGTTTACTATTTATTCGTCTGTATTGGATTTGTCGACAATACGGCTATATTGTCATTGAAGTTGTTCAACCGTATGTACAATGTAGGGCACTACCTGTAATTACATATATAATATTTATATTTATTCGCTAAAGTGATATGCAATATTTTAATGGCGAACAAAAGATATATCTATTCCAAAACACATGTTATTCAAGATGTATTGTATAAAATGGTGCAGTGCCAATCTGTAAACACGACGTATGGCCTGTTTTTCATGATTTAAAAACAATAATTACTGCTGTGATTATTGAGAGATTTTCAATCCATAATTATTTTTAAATCACATGAAAGGTAAATTAAACGCCTCCGTGATCGAGTGGTTAAGATCGCTGACTTGTACAGCATTGTAAACTATCATCACTGATGGGCACGGATTCAAGTCTCGCTCAGCCTCACAGTGTCACTTTTTATGAAAAAGTTGGAGGTTTACCCTGGATCCTGCCCAGGAAAATGTTGTTAGGTTAACTGCCCCCGTACCTCAAATGGGCAACTGTCTCGTTCAATAAACCTTTCAATAAAAACAAAGATAAATAAAGAGTATGTTATGCCAGTTTATCGTCTGTTGGTGATTCGAATTGGTGTATGGAAGTTTGTCGTCTGTTGGTGATTCGAATTGGTGTATGGAAGTTTGTCGTCTGTTGGTGATTCGAATTGGTGTATGGAAGTGTGTCGTCTGTTGGTGATTCGAATTGGTGTATGGAAGTTTGTCGTCTGTTGGTGATTCGAATTGGTGTATGGAAGTTTGTCGTCTGTTGGTGATTCGAATTGGTGTATGGAAGTTTGTCGTCTGTTGGTGATTCGAATTGGTGTATGGAAGTGTGTCGTCTGTTGGTGATTCGAATTGGTGTATGGAAGTTTGTCGTCTGTTGGTGATTCGAATTGGTGTATGGAAGTTTGTCGTCTGTTGGTGATTCGAATTGGTGTATGGAAGTTTGTCGTCTGTTGGTGATTCGAATTGGTGTATGCCAGTTTGTCGTCTGTTGGTGATTCGAATTGATGTATGCCAGTTTGTCGTTTGTTGGTGATTCGAATTGGTGTATGGAAGTTTGTCGTCTGTTGGTGATTCGAGTTGGTGTATGGAAGTTTTGTCAGTTGATCATGAAATTTCATCGAAAATGATTACCAGTATGCGTATTTGTGCTTGATGTATGTTTGAGCTGGTTATGTACAGTTGGTTATTTGTATTGTCCTAATTGGGCTACTTAGCAAAACATTCAAGTGCCATAACTCTGTTAAATATGATGGCAAGATAACAAATAATATATATATATTTGTATGAACCCATGTCTTCATTATCAGTATATTGTTTAATTTAAGCGTCGAGGGTCATATCTTCGTTAATAAATATGTTACCCAAACTCTAATCTCCACAGTGGTATTTTACCCATATGTAATGTTTCATTATGCTACACTATTTCATATGCATCACATGATCCAGTTAATTTTCCGAACAGACGGGTGGACGGACAGGCGATGGGTAAGCCATATAGGATATACACCACTGAAATTTCTCCTTCTTCGTGCTATGGTAAATCGATGAACTGTCGCAGCCAAATTCTCAGTTCCAAACAAAAATCCACTTATAACGTATTCTCAGCGTACACTACACATACATGGTTTGGTTCCCTTTAGCTCTCAGCCTTCATCCGACAGGCAGGCCAGGCGTTGGTTCCATGTTGTTCTCAGTACCATCATATATGTTGACTTTGGTTCCCAACATAGCTCTCAGCTATAGATGTTTTCGCGTTGGTCCCCAATAGCTATCAGATTCAGCCAGGCATATAGGTGTTTGTTCCGTGTTACTCTCATCTTCCACCAGATATGCTGACAGTGGTTTCTAGTACCTCTCAGCTTCAACCAGGCATGTAGGGGTTGGTTCCCTCTAACTCTCAGCTTCCATCATAGATGTTTTGCGTTGGTCCCAATAGCTATCAGATTCAACCAGGCATATATGTGTTTGTTCAGAGTTACTCTCATCTTTCATAAGATATGCTGGCAGTGGTTTCTGGTACCTCGCAGCATCAACCAGGCATGCAGGGGTTGGTTCCCTCTAACTCTCAGCTTCCATCACATAATATTATGCTGGCTTTGGTTTCTGGTACCTCTCAGCATCAACCAGGCATGCAGGGGTTGGTTCCCTCTAACTCTCAGCTTCCATCACAGATGTTGGCTTTGGTTTCTTTTACCCCTCAGCTGTAACCATATATGCAGGCTTTGGTTCCCTGTAACTCGTAGCTTCCAGCAAACACATGGCTTCTGATTCCACGTAATGCTCAGCATGCAACAGACACTCGGTTTCAGTATAAGTCCGGGTAATTCTCAACGTGCAACAGATACACCGGGTAGTTCCGTGTTCTGTACAATTTACATTTTGTGCAATGTGCATTGATATATCTAAGTATAAAGTAACGTCAACATAAAAATGATTCTTGTTACATGACGAAATATATTAATATATAAGTTATCAACATGACAACAGTAACACGTGTGCCATGCATACACCGCTGCTTGCGTTGAACACTTCAGCTGGTGTCACATTGCTGGAAACCAAACGTCGCTGTCACACCTTGTAACGCCAGTATACGCTACGAGCTGTAAGACTAATTCTTGACAAATACTTTACACTTGTGTGTTATTACGTTTATTTATCGTCGCTACTGGTTGCCCATATGAGCGACGCCTCCTGAAGAGATTGGTTATTTTAGATTTTGGAGGATAGTGCATGATACAGACAGAGACCCATTCCAGAATCTCCTCTGGTTCTTTTACGTGCACGATGTAAAGCACCGACACGAGACCTCGGTTTAACGTCCCATCTGAAAGACTGTTAATATTTAAGTATTAGTTCTAGCAGCTTATATCTTATTTCCTATGACAGTTTTACTAGTCATTGTTTACATGTTTCATTATGCTATTTCATGTTTTAATTTGGTAGATTAACGTAATTGTTCAAATGAGATATCTAGTTGAATAACATATTTATGATTATTATTAAACCGCCGTTTCAATCAAGTCGTCTTTATTAAAGACTCCCATATATACCACAGGGATTCGGCACGTTTGGGGGTACTAGTATATATATTTAAGTACAGGGATTCTACTCTGTGGGATGTCAGATTTCGCATCGATCAGTAAAATGGCCATATCTGAAACAAAGCTGTCCAAATATAACGCCTATCCCGAGTCTTTATATTGTTCTTCAAATAAAACACAACTTTAAGCTGCATGCATGTATACTTTGCAAACAATTGCCACATACATTGGCCATAGCAGGTCACATTTCCATACTAGGACACGGGTTCTGTCAGCAACAACAACAAATCTTCGACGGGAGAGTTTTAACTGTGAATAACATTATCAATAAAATGTGTTTCCACTGGATCTATGTTGTTTGCACATGCTCTGAATTTATTCGGCGCTGAAAGAGTTAAAACAAAAAGTGCTATAAAATAACATGATGTAATACGCTATTATATATAGTATTACGGCATGTCTCGATAGCTCTGGATCTCTCTCTCTTTTCTCTCTCTCTCTCTCTCTCTATCTCTCTATCAGTTCCGCTTCCGGTAAATGGCAGTGTTCAAAAATATGTAAACAAAAAGTTCGAAATATGATTTAACTGGCGCTTGGAGGTATCTGTCGACCGAAAGAACACCGAAGAGAAGTTATGTATTTATGAACTATGTTTTTGTTGCAATGAATTTCTTCTGAAATCTGCAGTTTAGATCGACACTTATTGACACTCGTGAAAATCGTGCATTGTACTATATTTAGTAACAGATACCTCCCCGCACGAATTTTTCAAAATCTATACTGAGCGGAAAAACTGTGTAACCATATTCAGTATGAGTGACCCTAAAGTAGACGAATGCTTAACACCAATAATGGAGACTAAGAAAAGACAGTTGTCCTCTCCACTTGATAATGACGATTCCAAAAAGTCTAAGACATCAGAAACACCCCAAACTCACATTATGCTAGCTCAAGAAGACATTATTGCCATAGCTAACGTGTTGAAAGATACGTTTCGTTCAGAAATGGTTAGTTCTAAACCTTCAACCAATGTCGATGTTCAGGTACAAGCTATAATTGATGGTGTACTAGCGGGTCTGAACAAAAAGATTCAGCATCTTGAACATGAGAACGAGGAGCTACGTACACGTGTTACTAAATTGGAACGTGACGCTGACGTCGCCGAACAGTATAGCCGACGGAACTGCCTTCGTTTTAGTGGCATTCCTGAACACACTTCCAGCCATGAACCTACAACTATGGATCGAGATGCCGCAACTTCCTCTCAGACCAGCGCTAACGTACATCGTTTAAAACATGTGTCTAGTGACGAAACAATAACGCAAATTGCGAGAGCGCTGGATGTTGATGTATCCCTCTCTGATATCGACCGGTCACACCGCATCGGGATACTGAAGCCCGGTAAGCTCAGGGATATCATCGTCAAATTCTCATCTTACAGAGCGAGAAATATTATATATAGATCCAGGGTTGGGTTAAAAGATTGTGGCTATTCGGGTGTCTTCGTGAATGAAGACTTAACGAGGATGCGCTCGTCCCTATTCTTCAAGGCCAGGCAATTATTGAAAAGTCGACACTTGACTGGTGCCTGGACCTATGATGGCAACATAATGATAAAGAACATCACCGGCAAGGTTCATCGCATTAATACCGAAGCTGACTTAATAAACGTTAAGGGTCCAGAGCTGAATCCGAGGTATCCACATACATACCCAAAACCAGCTCAACAAACTACTAGTTGGGGCGCAAATAGTGACCAGTAACAACATGTGCCGTAATCTTCGACGTGAAGTATACCTGTAACCTGTAGTAGTAAAGCTGACTATTGTTATAGTGACCAGTAACAACATGTGCCGTAATCTTCGACGTGAAGTACACCTGTAACCTGTAGTAGTAAAGCTGACTATTGTTATAGTGACCAGTAACAACATGTGCCGTAATCTTCGACGTGAAGTACACCTGTAACCTGTAGTAGTAAAGCTGACTATTGCTATAGTGACCAGTAACAACATGTGCCGTAATCTTCGACGTGAAGTATACCTGTAACCTGTAGTAGTAAAGCTGACTATTGTTATAGTGACCAGTAACAACATGTGCCGTAATCTTCGACGTGAAGTACACCTGTAACCTGTAGTAGTAAAGCTGACTATTGTTATAGTGACCAGTAACAACATGTGCCGTAATCTTCGACGTGAAGTACACCTGTAACCTGTAGTAGTAAAGCTGACTATTGCTATAGTGACCAGTAACAACATGTGCCGTAATCTTCGACGTGAAGTATACCTGTAACCTGTAGTAGTAAAGCTGACTATTGTTATAGTGACCAGTCAACTGTGAATTATACATCACTTCAATACTCGATAACAATTAAATACGTTTGTAGTTGTATTTAAAGCTGTATTGCTGTTCAAAAAAATCTAAATTGCAGTGTAGAGGACTATCCCGGTTTATGTGCCTGTAATTATAATAAGGCATGCTTTAAGTCATTGGTTTCATGACTACTGTGGTTTTTATCGGAGCTGCGAGGAGAGCCGACTGAATGGAACACAGTCACAATTCAGTTGTCTGTATTGTAATTATGTCCAAGTACATTTAATTTAAAAATGTTACAGTTTTGGCATGTCCTGACATTTGTGTAAAACTGATTTTGCAACAAATAAAATTGTATAATAACATCTGTTTTTGAAATTGTGACGGTCAGTTTGAACAGTAATACAACTTTAACTGATTAATTTATTATGAACAACATATTACTCAAACGTATACTTATTACCTAGACCTATTTAGGTTATTATATGTACTTAGATGTGTGATACACATCATTATGATTATATGCATTGATAACTTGATTGAAATCATAGAACACTCGTTATTACTAACGTGTGATTGTTCGCTGTGTGGTACATCCGAGTGTTCTTCACATACCATTTCTATTATACAATATCGCAACCTTATTGAATTACCTCCCCTATGGAAACTTTTAGTTGTTTTCCCCCACTCCAGATGAAATCAGAGGGGAATATTGTAATGGTGCTGCCCGTCCTTTCATGGATCGATTAGCCAGAAATACACCAATGATACCATATGTGTACACGTCCGTCTGTGCGTGCGTCCGTCCATCGGGATTTCCTTGTGGGGGATACCAATTCATCGAATTATCTTGTTTGTGATATTTTTAGGGAAATGCCATAATTATTTGTTTTCCCCCCAGAAAGTCCTGCTAACGTATGTGCAATGGCACTTCTACATCGTGTTCGATGCAGGGAATACTAAATCAAAATTGTTGATTTCACAAGATTGTTATAGCACGTGCCATTCCATACGTGAATTCTACATGCGATTCATATTACGTAGATTGCTCGTACCCTTCTAAACGAATCTTTATTGATTTACCTCCCTTGGTACGTTTATGTACATATACATGCGAATGGCTTAATTTAAATGTCTGTACTTCGCAAACACTTACATGTACTTCGTCAAATCTTTAGTTAATTCCCAGTTTCGCAGTCCTATAAGTTATTATACATAATTTATCAAGTAACTAATACGCCAGTTTATATCATATTTCTCTTATTAGACTATCATACTCTTACTAGATCGCATAATTGATGCTATTTTCTTCTTTTATGCACTCCTCTGCAATCCTATACACTTACATTATCTATCAAACACTTTGCTGTTAATAAATGTTATCCATATCATTCGGACCAGTTTATATGGCGGGCTCTTTGCATCCGATATTTTTGTGTGCGTATGCATGACTGTGGTCAACCTGTTTTTGCTGTCCTTGTCAGCAGTAACATAATGATTAACAATTCCTCACCCACAGTCGTGCAAACCTATACTAGCCCATGGAAATTCTCTCTATTTCTACATACCATAATACTCATAGTCATCGCTTCAAACACATTGTATGTGTATTCTCCGACTAACCAGTTAAAGTTTCAAGTAAAACATAACATTACATACCCACATAAGCGCACGCTTCCAGGGCTCACATTCAAACAAAATCGTTCGTTCATGAGTAATGTATGTTTTGTGTTTACAGGTTTATTATCTATAACATGGCTGTATCTCTTAATAGCTCAAGCGGGTGATGTTCATCCGAACCCTGGCCCATCGTTAACGAGCTCTACCAGTTCTTCTTCATCTACCAGTTCCTCCATATCTAACACATTATCAGAACTAATAACAAACACCAGATGCCTCTCATTTTTACAATATAACGTACAAAGCCTCCTGAACAAGATTGATGTTCTTGGAGCTGAGTTTGGTATATTTGATGTCCTTGCATTCACAGAAACATGGTTAAATCCAAACATCTCTTATGACAACATCAAACTACCAGGCTTTCATATTCCAGAGAGAAGGGACAGAACTGAGAATGGTTATGGTGGTGTTATTGTGTACTTGAAGGAAACTTTACACTACAAAAGAAGGTTTGATCTCGAACCCAGAAACTTAGAATGCATCTGGATCGAATTGATGCCTTCTAACTCCAAACATATCCTGTTTGCTGTGTTCTATCGCCCTCCAAACGCAGATGCTAGTCTTACAAATCTAATAGAGGACTCGCTCAGCTTGGCTCTTGATTCGGGTATATCGGATGTAATCGTTACTGGTGACTTTAACTTTAATGAGTCAAACCCGAATATGAGTCGCAAACTCCATTCCATCTGCCAGCAATTTAGCTTAGAGCAACTTATTGTTGAACCCACTCACTTCACAGAGTCTTCTTCTTCTATACTGGACCTATTTCTTGTATCCTGCAGCAACAGCGTAATAACTTCTGGTGTAGGAGAACCTGTTCTAGACCAGAACCAACGGTTTCATTGCCCTATTTTTGCTTTATTTACATTTTCTAAACCTCATGTCAAGTCTTTTAAAAGGTTAGTGTGGCTATATGACCGAGGTGACTACACCTTACTTAGACGGAGGATCAATGAAACTAACTGGAAACTGTTCAAGAATGATGACATTAACACATATACTTCCTCTTTTACGAACAAACTCCTTGAACTTTCCAAGGAATGCATTCCAACAAGAAACATTACAGTTAAACCATATGATACTACATGGATCACAACGAAAATAAAGAAACAAATTCTAAAACGTAAAAAATACTATCGTAAAGCTAAACGCACTCAGAACCATATTCACTGGCACAAATTCAGAACAATTCGCAATGAAATAGTCACATTTATCCGGTCTGCTAAACAAAACCATCTTCTTAAAATGGCTGATTCTCTGAATTCTGAAACTACAACCCCAAAAGACTGGTGGAAACTCATTAAAACATTCATCTCACCTGCTAATAAACAAGTCATCCCTCCACTTATAGACCCGGTCACACAAGAACTTGTCCTTGATTCTAAGTCGAAGTCTGATCTCTTGAACGACTTCTTTTGTAGTCAGTCTTCACTTAACAACTCCAGTAAGGAACTTCCTGAGATTCACTATCAAGATCATATAAATAAACTTGATTCTATTTATATTACCCTACAAGACGTTGAAGAAGCTCTAAGATCTCTAAAAATCAACAAAGCGTCGGGACCAGATGGAATTAGTAATCGGATCCTGCGTGAAACTGCACCTGTGATTAAGTATCCTCTTTGTTCTCTGTTCAATCATTCACTAAGCCGCAGTACGGTACCGCATACTTGGAAAGATGCTAATGTCTGTGCTATCTTTAAAAAAGGTGACCCATCTTTACCAAACAACTACCGACCGATTTCCCTGCTCTGCTGTATAGAGAAGGTATTTGAGCGTATCATATTCAAGTATCTGTTCAACTTTCTTCGTGATAATAACTTCCTCTCTCCCCTACAATCTGGGTTCAGACAAGGAGACTCATCAGTGAATCAGCTCACCTATTTGTACAATACCTTCTGCAAGGCTCTCGATGAAGGACTTGAAGTAAGAACTGTATTCTTCGATATTAGTAAGGCCTTTGATAAAGTATGGCATAAAGGTCTACTCCACAAGTTAAAAAATGCTGGACTAGATGGCTGTTTATTTAACTGGTTTTCTGACTACCTTTCTAACAGACGCCAATCTGTTGTTCTACCTGGTACACAATCAAATTGGTCAACTGTAAATGCAGGAGTTCCACAGGGATCAATCCTTGGTCCACTTTTATTCTTAGTGTTTATCAACGATATCGTCGATGATATGGGTTCTCAGGTACATCTATTTGCTGACGATACCAGCTTACACATAATTGTTGATCATCCAATTTCAGCTGCGGAAATTCTACAATCCGACATTGAAAAAATATCAAATTGGGCGGACAAATGGTTAGTCACGTTTAATCCTTCCAAATCAGAAACTATGACCATATCACGTAAGACCCTTAAACCATTCCATCCACCACTACACATGTACGATCAACCTATCACTTTAGTAAATTGTCATAAACATCTTGGTGTCCACTTTTCTGACGATGGCTCTTGGCATGCTCATATCAACTCCACCAAAGAGCGGGCATGGAAAAGAATACATATCATGCGAAAGCTTAAGTTCCAACTAGATAGAAGATCTCTAGAAGTCATATATATATCTTTCATCAGACCTCTTATTGAATACGCAGACGTAGCTTACACCAATTGTACACACTATGAGAAACTGGAACTCGATAAAATTCAGCATGAAGCTTCCCGTATTGTTTCTGGGACTACCAAACTAATATCACTTCACGAACTCCATAGAGAAGTTCCATGGGAATCGCTTGAGGGCCGAAGACATAACCATAAACTAATCATGCTTTACAAGATGAAGAATGGCCTAACTCCTGATTATCTTTCTTCTCTGGTCCCACCTACTGTAGGGGAAACTTCTAGGTATAATTTGCGCAATGCAGACGATATCCAATCTATACGGACGAGAACATCTCTATACAACAATGCTTTTCTACCATCGGCTCTGAGGGACTGGAACGAACTTTCAAACGAACTACAAAACTCACCATCACTGGCATCATTCAAATCGCAATTAAAGAGTAACGTCTCAAAATGCCCCAAATATTTCTACAATGGTGACAGGAAATGGCAAGTATATCATGCTCGACTACGTACTAATTGTAGCTCATTAAACCAGCATTTGTTCAGCAAAAACATTTCTCCATCACCCCTCTGCCAATGTGGTCTAACTGAGAGTAATCGTCATTTCTTCTTTGAATGTCTCTACTACAATGACATCAGGGTCCGTCTCTTAGCAACTACCTCTAAATATTGCACCACAACACTATACACTCTATTACACGGAGACTCTTAGCGATAATTTCAACGCACATATATTTGCAGCAGTCCAAAACTACATACGAGAAAGCAGACGATTTTCATGAGCATCAGTTCACAAAATGTAGAATGCTTGCTCCGGCCATTAAACAATCCGAATGAATATATTTATTATTATTCTCTTTTTATTCTGTCCCATTTCTTCTGAGTCAATCTCAATTTCAACGTTCTCCATTAATTACTACATGTACTTATCCTATTGATTTTACAGTCCATGATTAAAAACAATAATGAATTATACTGACCTTTTTCAAATTTAAATTAATAGTTTAGACAAGATTGCAACACTGTCATACCGTAACATTAAGTACCTTACTATAGGAGAAGACCTCTATAAGCTATAGCTTCCGGTTCTAATCCTTTTTCTTACATGTTTCTAAATGTTGTGTAAAATGTAAAGTTGTACATGTTGTATCATTGTTTGAAATAAACAATGTTTAAACTATCTATCTCTATACGTGTGGCATACGGATGAATAAATCCATTACATTACGTTTATTTATAGCAGCCGGTTGAAAATCGTGATCTACCTGGGTTATCGATCCGAAACGCAAACACAAACAGAGAACACATATCTTCAGCGAACGACGCAGTTTTAGTGCTTTGGCTAAACACCGCAATGTCATCTGCTAGAGGACTTGTTCTGTTGATTACGCTGGCAATATCGCTGACGGTTGTCCAATGCTGGGGGTGGAGCTGGAGTCTGTAAGTCCTTTGTTATTAATACTAGACGTGATTGTTGTTTCATATTACTGTTAAGACGATTTTAATACTATTGTTATTGTTTTGAGTTCTTTCGGTAGTGTTTATTTATTTTTGGGGTTTAAAGTCGCACCAACAGCTTAGGTCATAATTTTATAGTAATCCAGGGATCGCAGGTTCGATCCCCCATCTGACCCTAATAAAATTAACAGTCGTTCAGATGGGACTTTAAACCGAGATCGCGTGTCGGTGCTTTACACCGTGCACGTAAGAGAACCAGAGGAGATTCTGGAATGGGTATCTGTCTGTATCATTGCACCATCCTCCAAAAATCTAAAATGACTAATCTCTTCAGGAGGCGTCGCTCATATAGACAACCGGTAGCGACGATAAATAAACGTAAACATACACAGGTCGTAATTGATTGAGCAGACCCCTGGAACACCTCCGAACAGTGTGTCAAGCACGGACGGGTACCCGTGTAGAACCCGTGTAGAACCACAGACAAACCTCAAGCCAGCTGGATAGCTTCCTCACATGAAATAATTCAAAACCCCCTGTGAGATTCGAACCTTTGACGATGTGGGGCAAGATGTGAAGTCAACGACCTTAACCTTATTGAATGTATAATATGTCATACAATCAGTCGCTACTATTTAGATCTGCAGTCAACCCTGTTTAAGCAGTCATCCAAGGGAATCATAGAAAGTGGCTGTTTAGCACAGGTGACTGTTTAATACAGGACAAATGTATACAGTCAAACCTGTGTTAGTGGTCACCTCCATTAAGCAGCCAACCTGTATTAAGCAGCCAGTTTCCAGATTCCCAATCGGTTGTTTTATTATATATTTGACCTCTATTAAGCAGCCTCTTGTGCTAAGCAGCCACTTTCTCTGACTCCCTTGGCTGGCTGCTTAAGACAGGTTTGACAGTAATAAAACAACATATTGGGAATCTAGAAACTGGCCGCTTAATACAAGTTGGCTCCTTAATGCACATGTTTGACTATATATGGGGGGTGAGGTATCCGTTCTAACATTAGCTATACAAATAGTTTATACAAATATATTTTAGCTCGGTTACGAAACACGTTCTTGCATCATTCGTTTGATCGCTCTCGAGACCTCATTCCTGATGGAATCCATCGCCATGAGGGAGAGATAAGAGACAATGCCGTGCCTCGTAAATGGCTACAGCTGGGCGCGAACTCCGGACCTCTCACGTCTGAAAGCGCTACCACAGCTCTACAACTGCGCTATCACGATTTCCAATTAAAATACTAGATGCGTGAGCAACTGGCATGTTCAAATATTGCATGCTTCGTTGATATATTGACATTGTTCTGTATCTAGGTAAATAATGGTACTGTTGAAATTAGTGAATACGAAACGCGGTATTGAGTAATATAGATTTATGAATGTTTAGGCTCGATTCCTACTGGGGTTGTGAAGAAGCTATCCAGCTTGCTTGTGAAAGGTCAGTGGTTCTACTCGGGTGTCCATACGTTCTGAAAAACTGTTCGGGTGGGCTGCCATTTTTATTCACCTTCGTGTCGTGGTCGAGTGATTACGGTCGCTGATTTGTATAACACTGTAACCTATCATCACTGATGGTCACGGGTTAGAGCCCCGCTCAAACCATGTGTCTTTATGTGAAATAATTGGCATTTTCTTACGGAGGTTGGTGCACTAGATAACCGTTGGAGCCTGCCCAGGAAAGGTGTTGTTAGGTAAACTGCCTGACGCTCACATGGGCGACGATAAATAAACTTTAAAAAAGAAAAACAAATTATGATAAAATTCAACATTTACGTTTGATATTTATATTTCCAAGACGTTGAGGATATATGGCTTCAAACAGCTATTAGCTTACATACGTCAGTGGTCTAGTGCTTAACACATTGGACTGTGAATCCAAGGATCGCAGGTGCAATCCTACGCAATAACTAATAATATAAACAAGTACTTGTGTGATGTTGCAGAGTTAGTGATGTATGAGCTTGTGTATTTTGTGATGTTGCAGAGTTAGTGATATATGAGCTTGTGTATTTTGTGATGTTGCAGAGTTAGTGATATATGAGCTTGTGTATTTTGTGATGTTGCAGAGTTAGTGATATATGAGCTTGTGTATTTTGTGATGTTGCAGAGTTAGTGATATATGAGCTAGTGTATTGTGTGATGTTGCAGAGTTAGTGATGTATGAGCTTGTGTATTTTGTGATGTTGCAGAGTTAGTGATATATGAGCTTGTGTATTTTGTGATGTTGCAGAGTTAGTGATGTACGAGCTTGTGTATTTTGTGATGTTGCAGAGTTAGTGATGTATGAGCTTGTGTATTTTGTAATTTTGCAGAGTTAGTGATGTATGAGCTTGTGTATTTTGTAATGTTGCAGAGTTAGTGATGTATGAGCTTGTGTATTTTGTAATGTTGCAGAGTTAGTGATGTATGAGCTTGTGTATTTTGTAATGTTGTAGAGTTAGTGATGTATGAGCTTGTGTATTTTGTGATGTTGCAGAGTTAGTGATATAAGAGCTTGTGTATTTTGTAATGTTGCAGAGTTAGTGATGTATGAGCTTGTGTATTTTGTAATGTTGTAGAGTTAGTGATGTATGAGCTTGTGTATTTTGTAATGTTGCAGAGTTAGTGATGTATGAGCTTGTGTATTTTGTATTGTTGCAGAGTTAGTGATGTATGAGCTTGTGTATTTTGTGATGTTGCAGAGTTAGTGATATAAGAGCTTGTGTATTTTGTAATGTTGCAGAGTTAGTGATGTATGAGCTTGTGTATTTTGTGATGTTGCAGAGTTAGTGACTTGTGTATTGTGTGATGTTGCAGAGTTAGTGACTTGTGTATTTTGTGATGTTGCAGAGTTAGTGACTTGTGTATTTTGTGATGTTGCAGAGTTAGTGACTTGTGTATTTTGTGATGTTGCAGAGTTTGTGACTTATGTATTTTGTGATGTTACAGAGTTAGTGATTTGTGTATTTCTGTATGCCTTGGCTCTTGGTGGCAAATGTTCACAACAGATATTACGAACTAAAACTTTTAATTAAATGTTGACCTTAGACTGAATGCATCGTGCCTACATCATTTCAACAAGCATCCGATACATGTTGTCTCGATAGTAGCCAACAAGGCCGCTCTCCGTGACAAAATGGTTACTGTAGTTGGATTCGAACCACTTGCCCCTCGCTTATAGGTTCGAATACCCATTGTATGTAAGGAAGCTTTCCAGCTGGTTCGGTGGTTCTACCCGACCTTGCCTGAAATATTGCTCGGAGGGGCACCCGCAGTCTACCTCCACCAATAATAACTGGAAAGTCGCCATATGACCTAAGCTGTTAGGTGCAACATTAAACCCGAAAACCCAATAAAACAAACATTACAAAGATAGTGCTCTATTTTTATACCACACAGGAACAAAGAAGTCAAATTGTCGATAATCACAACATTCAGAGTAAGGCATCATAATTATTCTGAAACTTATCAGAATTCACTCGGCTAATAAGTCCTTGTCGTAAAATATTGTAACAACGCTATCCGCTAATTGATAACCTGTGACCTGTAGCTGGCTACATCAAGTTATTTAAAAATAATAAGTATAAACCGTGGTTTATCGCAGAATAACCCGAGTTTGAAGTTCATATGCGTAGAATACGTATATTTCTACGCATAAGAACGACAAACGAGGGTTATTCTGCGATATACCACGGTTCATACTTATTATTTCGATTCTAACACGACTTACTTCTAATAATTTTAGACGAGAATCAAAGGAGTATTTTCTTCAAACGCGGTGCTACTCAGCTGCATTTGGCTTTCGAAATTTCCTCCCGCGTAAGTGGTGATGACGTTATTTTTGATGGAAAATATCAATCTAGTGCATACATGAACAAAAGTTGTAACTGATCAATAATTTTATTTAGTTTGTCAAATAAAACTGTACAGAATAGTAACTGAAACGTTACTTAACAGAAAAACAAGACGGACAAAAGATTATCTGATTCTAAAAAATAGCTCACTACCGCGAATTCCCACGGTAGTATTTACAAACATCACGTGACTTTCATTCATAAAACTTTACACGCATTGTATAAATGGAATAGCCAAAACACGGTGCGCGCGCAGCATAGTTCAAGGTAGGTATATCGCAGAATAACCCGAGGTAGATTTTACTCTACAAATATGTATGTTATTAGCTGGGTCGTGTTAGAATATTCATTAAATAACCTTATCATGAGCATCATATAACATTTAGGTTTTACAGCGAATTGTCACAATTCATGTATTATGGCGCATTACCACAGTTCATGTCTTATGGCGCATTACCACAGCTCATGTCTTATGGCGCATTACCACAGTCCATGTCTTATGGCGCATTACCACAGTCCATGTCTTAGGGCGCATTACCACAGTTCATGTTTTATGGCGCATTACCACAGTTCATGTCTAATGGTGCATTACCACAGTTCATGTCTTATGGCGCATTACCACAGTCCACGCCTTATGGCGCATTACCACAGTGTACGCCTTATGGCGCATTACCACAGTTCATGTCTTATGGCATATTATCACAGTTCATGTCTTATGACACATTACCACAGTTCATGTATTATGACGCATTACCACAGTTCATGTATTATGACGCATTACCACAGTTCATGTCTTATGACGTATTACCACAGTTCATATATTATGATGCATTACCACAGTTCATGTCTTATGACGTATTACCACAGTTCATATATTATGACGCATTACCACAGTTCATGTATTATGACGCATTACCACAGTTAATATATTATGACGCATTACCACAATTCATGTATTATGACGCATTACCACAGTTCATGTATTATGACGCATTACCACAGTTCATATCTTATGACGTATTACCACAGTTCATGTATTATAACGCATTACCACAGTTCATGTATTATGACGCATTACCACAGTTAATATATTATGACGCATTACCACAGTTCATGTATTATGACGCATTACCACAGTTAATATATTATGACGCATTACCACAGTTCATGTATTATGACGCATTACCACAGTTCATGTATTATGACGCATTACCACAGTTCATGTCTTATAACGCATTACCACAGTTCATGTATTATGACGCATTACCACAGTTAATATATTATGACGCATTACCACAGTTCATGTATTATGACGCATTACCACAGTTCATGTATTATGACGCATTACCACAGTTCATGTCTTATAACGCATTACCACAGTTCATGTATTATGACGCATTACCACAGTTAATATATTATGACGCATTACCACAGTTCATGTATTATGACGCATTACCACAGTTCATGTATTATGACGCATTACCACAGTTCATGTCTTATAACGCATTACCACAGTTCATGTATTATGACGCATTACCACAGTTAATATATTATGACGCATTACCACAGTTCATGTATTATGACGCATTACCACAGTTCATGTCTTATGACACATTACCACAGTTCATGTATTATGACGCATTACCACAATTCATGTATTATGACGCATTACCACAGTTCATGTCTTATGACGTATTACCACAGTTCATATATTATGACGCATTACCACAGTTCATGTCTTATGACGTATTACCACAGTTCATGTATTATGACGCATTACCACAGTTAATATATTATGACGCATTACCACAGTTCATGTATTATGACGCATTACCACAGTTCATGTCTTATGACATATGACCACAGTTCATGTATTATAACGCATTACCACAGTTCATGTATTATGACGCATTACCACAGTTAATATATTATGACGCATTACCACAGTTCATATATTATGACGCATTACCACAGTTCATGTATTATGACGCATTACCACAGTTAATATATTATGACGCATTACCACAGTTCATGTATTATGACGCATTACCACAGTTCATGTATTATGATGCATTACCACAGTTCATGTCTTATAACGCATTACCACAGTTCATGTATTATGACGCATTACCACAGTTAATATATTATGACGCATTACCACAGTTCATGTATTATGACGCATTACCACAGTTCATGTATTATGACGCATTACCACAGTTCATGTATTATGACGCATTACCACAGTTCATGTATTATGACGCATTACCACAGTTCATGTATTATGACGCATTACCACAGTTCATGTATTATGACGCATTACCACAGTTCATGTATTATGACGCATTACCACAGTTCATGTATTATGACGCATTACCACAGTTCATGTATTATGACGCATTACCACAGTTCATGTATTATGACGCATTACCACAGTTCATGTATTATGACGCATTACCACAGTTCATGTATTATGACGCATTACCACAGTTAATGATTAGCGGTCGCAGAACAAGTAAGATGACATTCTACAGTTACAGAGAAAAAATATGTAGATGCAAATGTTTTCCCACATTATGAGGTCGGTATTTTATTTAGCTTCTGGATTATCATAATAATAAATTATTAGCATTCCTCATCATTATAATATTCTGACCTCTATTATTATAATGTCTTTTTCCTTATCTCAACTACAATATCGTATTGTTTTCATCTAAATCGAATTATGAATCTTGTATTGTTAAACATTTCAAGCACAAACATAATACATTTTACCGCCAACTTTACAGCAAACGAGTTTCGAACCTTTATAAGCTAATCTAGCTTTCGGATCTAATCCTTTTTCAAAACATAAAATATTATATTGTAATGTAATTGCTATATGTATATATGTTACATTGTTTGAAATAAAATATGTTTAAACTAATAAATTATACATCGGCATGCATATTATACTCTAGATTATAACACATTGTCTATTTCTAATTACATATCAATGAGCCATGCGTTATGTGAGTGCATGATCTTCATGATAATTTACCCATAACATGGCTCATTTGCATGATGATGATTGAGTGTATTCACACTCGCCGCCGGCAAACCATGTGGGCGAGCGTACTAAGACGCGTAGTTAGCTAATTTGCATATTCAAACAGGTCATGAAAAATTCCCCATTCTCAAGGACTGGCGCTTCTAATTGGTACACAAGTTATGAAACTACGTTTCTGATTCGTACGCACGTTATGAAACTCTTCCTGGTCTAACATATTAATTCGTCAACTTACTTATACTTGAATGACCCCGTTTGTAATATGTCTGCAATAAATACTATGTTAGAGGTGGGGGATTTGTTTTTTGCTTGTTTTTTTATCAACATTCTTTATAAGGTGACGGGCATTTTGTTCTTGTTCTAGACACCAAATCCGAATTCAGTGTCAAATAACCCCTCACACATTGCAGGGCTCTAAGGAAGATCTGAGGGCTCTAAGGAAGATCTGAGGGCCCTAAGGAAGATCTGAGGGCCCTAAGGAATATTAGTTCAGAACTAATTAGGTCACCCTCTATAAATAAAGAAATCTATCTATACATTTAAAAATTCAATACAAAATAGATTCTAAATCAGTGAATAACGTCATGATAGCGTAGTGGTAGCGCGTTCGCTTCAGGTGCGAAAGGCCACACTGTTACTATTATGTCCGTTGGCAATGCATTTAAATTCCACATTGCCTATTCTCTCTCCATCTTGGCGAGGGATTCCATCAGGAACGACGTCTCGAGAGTGATTAATATAAGTTATATTTAAGGGAGAGAGAATAGGCAACGTGAAATTTAAATGCCCTGCCTAAGGGCACAGTCGTAACGGCTCCAGCGGGGCTCGAACTCCGGACCTATCGAATCTGAAGCGAACGCGCATCCACTGCGCTATCACGACCTCCACCTGTTTCCAACAAAGATACGCGTAGCCTACTATACAATAATAAATGTAATGCAGGCCTTTGTGCAGTTGTCACGATTTTATTTATTTTTAGACTGTCTCGGATATTAATATGGATATATATGAGACATAAACAGCGTACCCAGTCATTTGAAACACAGACGCATTCACAAAAGCAGATAGCCACAACTTGTATACCATATTATAGTACATAGCTGGTGTACCGAAAATAGGTTTAGCTATAATATTACCTTGTCATGGCCCGCTCAATCGGTATAACGTGTTTTGAGTTATTTTGTTTTTATTTAAGTTTATTTAACTTTTAACGTCGCTACCGGTTGCTCATTTGAGCGACGGGCAGTTTACCTAACAACACCTTTCCTGGGCAGACTCCAGCAGTTAACCAGTAGGCCTACTTGATGCACCAACCTCCGTAAGAAACTGCCAACATTTTCATATAAACAGACACGGTCTGAGCGGGGCTCGAACATATGACCATGTTGGTAGTATCCTGTAGATGTACCGTTTTATGCTAGAGCTGTAGGGCTCTGGCCACAGCCATATGTGTGTATTACGTTTATTTATCGTCGCTACCGGTTGCCCATATGAGCGACGCCTCCTGAAGATATTAGTCATTTTAGAGTGTTGGAGGATAGTGCAATGATACACCCATTCCAGAGTCTCCTCTGGTTCTTTTACGTGCACGGTGTACAGTACATACACGAGACTTCGGTAAAACGTCCCATCTGAAAGACTGTTAATTTCATTAGGGTCAGACGGAGGATCGAACCTGCGATCCCTGGATTACCAGTCCATATGTACTTGGCAAAACTATTTATATACAAGGACGCGGGTCCTTTCGGATTAACAGGACACTGAAGAAAGAAGACATTTATCGAACATATTTATCACGTGTATATATACAACACGATCGGTAGATAGCGAATGTCATCAACCATGAACTATTGTAATGCACTATTACATAATAATGACGTAACAGGTACATGTACAATAAGTTTAAAGTTAATTTATTTTACAACGATTGCGAAGCAAGTTTGAACAACTTATATCATCCCACTCTCGTTGGCGCGGATGAAAGCGTATATGTGGTCATTCGTGTGGGAGGATACCGGAGTACCTGGATAAAATTCACCTGTCCGATCTGACGACCACCGTATAAATTAACAATGAATTACAAATTCACCATTACAGACGGATATGTAGTCCAGTGGTAACACGCTGGACTGGTAATCCAGGGGTCCCAGGTTCGATCCCCAGTCTGACCCTAATACAATTAACAGTCTTTCAGATGGGAAGTTAAGCCGAGGTCTCGTGTCGGTGCTTTACAACGTGCACGTAAAAGAACCAGAGGAGACTTTGGAATGGGTCTCTGTCTGTATCATTGCACTATCTTCCAAAAATCTAAAATGACTAATCTCTTCAGGAGGCGTCGCTCATATGTGTAACCGTTAACGACGATAAATAAACGTAGAACACACACAAAAGTTCACCATTCACTTATTAAATACAGACATACATGTTCTTAGTCATTATTTCATATGATGGTGATTGAGTTTATTTACCCTCGCCTCCGGCGAACTATATGGGCGAGCGTACTAAGATGTTTAATTAAACACTCATATATTATAAACTTAAGGTGATTAAGTTGTGTGCGTTAATAATGCTCAGCCCGGCCATAGATTAGGCTACACGCACCAACATGTATAGGGTCAGTACAGGAGTCATTCTATACTGTCTCACATCTCATATTCGTAGATGTATGAATATGCTTGGTGTATAATATTATTTGCATGCTCAGCCCGGCCATAGATTAGGCTACAAGCACCAACATGTATAGGGTCAGTACAGGAGTCACTCTATACTGTCTCACATCTCATTATTCGTAGATGTATGAATATGTTTGGTGTATAATATTATTTGCATGCTCAGCCCGGCCATAGACTAGGCTACAAGCACCAAAATATATAGGGTCAGTACAGGAGTCATTCTATACTGTCTCACATCTCATTATTCGTAGATGTATGAATATGTTTGGTGTATAATATTATTTGCATGCTCAGCCCGGCCATAGACTAGGCTACAAGCACCAAAATATATAGGGTCAGTACAGGAGTCATTCTATACTGTCTCACATCTCATTATTCGTAGATGTATGAATATGCTTGGTGTATAATATTATTTGCATGCTCAGCCCGGCCATAGATTAGGCTACAAGCACCAACATATATAGAGTCAGTAGGCCCTACAGGAGTCACGCTGTACTAACACTCATCTTAATTCTATAATGTGTGAATTAGATGAGTAATGTTATTTGATAACTCAGCCCGACCATAACTTTGGCTACAAGCATCAAAATACATAGGGTCTGTTTAGGAGTCACTCTAAACTGTCCTCATATCTCTTGCAATTGTATATCTTATTTTCATGTTTTATGCTCTCTATGTCTTCGCACGCGACGCGCGACCAATTCTCGACCTGATTTATTATGTGTCTCGCAGTTTATATGTCGTTTTTAATGGTCACAAATCTCCAAAATCGGACATCAGAAACAGTTTAACGTTTGAATGTTTTCGGCTAAATCCAGCGTTTGTATGGATGTTTTTCATTGGTAAAAACACTATCGGTTTGTTGGACCTATCTCGAACTGTTTACTGATTGGTTGATTTACTATCCGTTTTTGAAGCTTAGTTCATAGCAAAGTTGTGACTTCAAGAGAGTAGAAAGTATAATACAAATATACTAGAGGACATAGAAAACGCACACTTCGAATAAGTGTATTTTTACATGAAAAACAATAACTATATAAATACATAGTTTTAAAAATATTTTGGAATATTTACAACGATTGCGAAGCAAGTTTTAACAACTTATATTAACCACTCTCGTTGGCACGGGTGAAAGCGTATAATTATGTGGTCATTCGTGTCTAACATATTTTGGAATATTTTTAGTTGTTCAGTTTGTGTTTTGTAATAAAGATGTGATATATCTTTGATGGAAATTCCTTCGTATTTCGTTTTCATGTAATAATAATCATATAATGTAGGTGTGCGCTTTCTATGTCCACTAGTATACATTACTAACCTGAAATAATGAGACATTTATCGAAGATATAGACGATATTTTTATTACTGTAAGATAGGGTTTTATTTCATCGAGTGACCTTTTTATAAACACAAATATTTACTGCCCCTGCCGGGAACCTGATTGTACTCCAACGCACAACCGCACAACCACTTATGTTAGTGTGAACGTCCGTAATAAGAAATAGTTCCGGTATAATTTTCAAGTTAGTTTCTGTTTGCTGTCAAAATTAAAAATTACAGACAAAACAAATTCATTAGAATATATTACTTAATAATTAGGTGTTCCTGATAGTCAGAAAATAGCTAAAATACAAAAGTACATCTAACCGCGCAGGAATACGAAACACAACCAGTGGCAGAGAAAATACCATATTTCACTAATTCAAAGCTGTGTCATTGAGAAAACTCAATCATTCATTGGAAAGCATAAAAGAAAACTATTTAGTACGTGTATACAACACGGTAGGTAGATGTCGAATGCAAAGAACACGTGCATATGTCCAGTACATCGCATTGTATAGTCATTGTACCATCTCACAATCTTTCTTTCAGGTCGGATGATCGAGTCCGGGTTATTTTGTTGAGAAGCAAGCGTTCTAACCATTGCATTCCTTATTATTTCAGCGGGTGGAGTATGGAGGAGCCTGCAAACTGCCCACACGAAAATCACGAGACACACATATGTTCCACGTTACAGTCAGCTAATGCGACTTGCATAACGATCAAGTGCTGTAGTGCCTTTCGTGATGACGAAGAGTCCGACGTATATGACTCACGTGAAGATTCCAACGAAGAGGACGATAATGTCTACTATTTTGGCAGACCCACAGGACACTCTTGCCGGTAACACTAATGTTTTTATTAATTTATTTTAACGCGATTGTGAAACAAGTTCTTAGGAGCTGGAACCGTTACGATTGTGCCCTTATGCAAGGCAATTCCATTCCACATTGCCTCTTCTCCCTCCCTCGTGGTGATGGATTCCATTAGGAATGAGGTCTCAATAGTGATTAATATAAGTTGTAAGAACTTGTTTCGCAATCGAGCTAAAATAAATTTGTATAAACTAAGCAAGTTCTTACTACATTATAGCAATAGCCCTCGAAACCTCATTCCTGGTGGAATGCGAGACCTCATACCCGGCAACGTGGAATTTATATACCATGCCTAAGGACACAATGGTAATAGCTACACGTGAGCTGGAACTCCGGACCCCTCACGCATGACGCGAATCTTTGAGGGCCTCATGGTAGATTAACTTTTGTTAAATGAGTACTCTCGTTAAATAAAGTCTTATTATTATTATTTACCTTAAATAGTCAACAGAATACCGAAGAAACGATGCCCAACACTGCGAATGCGCATGTGTCCCTGACATGGAGTGCGCATGTCGCCTTGCATATCATAAGTGGTGAAAATCACACGAAAATAGATACAATCAGGGATATACACGTGTTCATCGAAGAATATATAATAGCGATGTGTATAGGATATATGCCGAAAACAGTACCAATATTTTACATATTGGATCCGTTTGAGGCTTATATCTTACTTAAAACACACACTTATAGATCCTACTAATTAAAATTATTAAGTTCGTGCATGTAGGCGTAGGATTTAATATAATACTATATGTCCTTTTCAAGTATAAAGGTATGACGTCACGACAGTATCTTAAATTGTGATACATCGCGGCACGTGTCGGTGTTTTACGTTTATTTATCGTCGCTACCGGTTGCCCATATGAGCGACGCCTCCTGAAGAGATTAGTCATTTTAGATTGTTGGCGGATAGTGCAATGATACAGACAGAGACCCATCCCAGAGTCTCTTCTGGTTCTTTTACGTGCACGTTGTAAAGCACCGACACGAGACATCGATTTAAAGTCCCATCTGAAAGACTGTTAATTTTATTAGAGTCAGATGGGGGATCGAACCTGCGATCCCTGGATTACCAGTCCAGCGTGTTACCACTGGACTACAGATCCGTCTGTTAAGCCGTTTGTGTTTTCTAATTGCAGCTTATGTTACACGAGTAAGCCATGTTCGATATACCGATGCTATCGCCGATGTTGTGACGGGTATGAGGAAGACGAGTGTGGAAGATGCCGTAAGCATGTGCAATTGCTTTTTTAAGCTTTAAGTTTAAATTTATATTTATTTTAAAACGATTGCCAAGCAAGTTTTAACAACTTATATTAATGACTCTCGTTGGCGCGGGTGAAAGCGTAAATGTGGTCATTCGTGTGGGAGGAAACTGTAGTACCCGGAGAAAACCCACCTGTCCGATCTGGCACCACCGTACCAGCTCACATACTTCCCGGTCCGAGGATCGAACCCGCGTTGAATAGATGAGAAGCGAGCGCATTGGCACACAAACACGGCCAATTTATTACGGAGATAAAAAGCTACGAAGAAAGCTGAACGAAAAACAGTCAAACTAAGATTATAAATTTGTCAACAATGTTCTAAGCATAATTATTATTAAAAATATTTGGATCGATTTCATTACAACAAAGCTTAAGCAATACTGGTTTGTAACAATTGTATGTTAGCAATTGTATAGCAATTGTATGTTAGCAATTGTATAGCAATTGTATGTTAGCAATTGTATGTTAGCAATTTCTATGAAAATTGTGAGTTTGAACAGAAATATGACTTTTAGTAACTGTAAGCATACCCCACATGTCATAATTATGTTGCAGAGAACGAGACGGGACATCTTCAGTGCCAGAATGGAGGAAGTCCATACAAATCACCCTACGGCATTGACATGTGTATGTGCCCACAATGCTTCATTGGAATTAGTTGCGAAATACGTAAGCACCTTAAATATCCCATTACATTTATGTGTGTGTGTTTTACGTTATTTATCGTCGCTACCGGTTGCCCATATGAGCGATACCTCCTGAAGAGATTAGTCATTTTAGATGTTTGGAGGATAGTGCAATGATACAGACAGAGACCCATTCCAGAATCTCCTCTGGTTCTTTTACGTGCACGATGTAAAGCACCGACACGAGACATCGGTTTAAAGTCCCATCTGAAAGACTGCTAATTTTATTAGCGTCAGACGGGGGATAGAACCTGCGATCCCTGTATTACCAGTCCAGCGTGTTACCACTGGACTACATTTCTGAACAGTTCGAGCCCTTCTCAGACCGTGTCTCTTTAAATGAAAAAAAATGGCAGTTTCTTACTGAGGTTGGTGCACCAATTACTGGTTTAGCGCTGGAGCCTGCCCAGGAAACTTTTAAAAATATCAAACCAGAAAACGTGATCCCATACTGTACAACACAGCGTATCATTCAGATTTACTTCCGATGGTCGAACTCAAAACTTGCAATCATCCGCCAATCTCCAACTTTATCCTCCTAAGCCAACTAATGAAGTGTTTAGGAAATCTTTCTTATATTCAGGGTCACACTTGTGGAATTCTCACCCGTATCACATCAAAACAGCACATCCTGTTTCACACTTCACAGCTTTATATATCAGGTGGTGCAAAGAACAGACCAATAATTTAATAAACATATAATATACAATTATACATGAATATAAGTATTAGTTCTTGCAGCTTATATCTTATATCCTATGAAAGTTTTACTTGTTACTGTTTACATGTTTCATTATGCTATTTCATGTTTTAATTTGCTGAAGGCCTCATGGTGGATTGACTTAATTGTTCAAATGAGTTATCTCGTTAAATAAAGTCTTTATTATTATTATTATTATTATTATTATTATTATTATAACATGGATGGTAGACAGTATTGTGGCAGGCAAATAAATATTAGACAAACGTTCCTATCTACATGTTGGTAATATGTAATAATTTGTATATAATGTTGATGTACTTTTTGTATTTTTGCCGTTACAGCTACATCCCTGTGTATGAACGGGGGCGAGTGCGTTGTCAAGGACAACCAACAACGCTGTAACTGTAGCCATGGATACCACGGAGACTACTGCGAGAAATGTTAGTCACCAAGTTCATGTGTGTGTCGGGTGTCATCCCGATTGATAAACTATATAACAAGGGTCCCAATTGATAAACTATATAACAAGGGGTCCAAATTGATAAATTATATAGCAAAGGGTCCAAATTGATAAATTATATAGCAAGGGGTCCAAATTGATAAATTATATAGCAAGGGGTCCAAATTGATAAATTATATAGCAAGGGGTCCAAATTGATAAATTATATAGCAAGGGGTCCAAATTGATAAACTATATAGCAAGGGGTCCAAATTGATAAATTATATAGCAAGGGGTCCAAATTGATAAATTATATAGCAAGGGGTCCAAATTGATAAATTATATAGCAAGGGGTCCAAATTGATAAATTATATAGCAAGAGGTCCAAATTGATAAATTATATAGCAAGAGGTCCAAATTGATAAATTATATAGCAAGGGGTCCAAATTGATAAACTATATAGCAAGGGGTCCCAATTGGTAAACTATATAACAAGGGGTCCCAATTGGTAAACTATATAACAAGGGGTCCCAATTGATAAACTATATAACAAGGGGTCCCAATTGATAAACTATATAACAAGGGGTCCCAAATGGTAAACTATATAACAAGGGGTCCCAATTGATAAACTATATAGCAAGGAGTCCCAATTGATAAACTATATAACAAGGGGTCCCAATTGGTAAACTATATAACAAGGGGTCCCAATTGGTAAACTATATAGCAAGGAGTCCCAATTGATAAACTATATAACAAGGGGTCCCAAATGGTAAACTATATAACAAGGGGTCCCAATTGATAAACTATATAGCAAGGAGTCCCAATTGATAAACTATATAACAAGGGGTCCCAATTGGTAAACTATATAACAAGGGGTCCCAATTGGTAAACTATATAACAAGGGGTCCCAATTGATAAACTATATAACAAGGGGTCCCAATTGGTAAACTATATAACAAGGGGTCCCAATTGGTAAACTATATAACAAGGGGTCCCAATTGATAAACTATATAACAAGGGGTCCCAATTGATAAACTATATAACAAGGCGTCCCAATTGATAAAGTATGCAATATAGGATCCCAATTACGCTGCCCGATTAGCACAATGGATAGTACAGACGCTTTCCGCCAATGCAATCCGGGTTCGATCCTCGGACCGGGAAGTATGTGAGGTGGTGGGCAGATCGGACAGGTGGGCTGTCTCCGGTTACTCCGATTTCTTCCCAACATTCACTTATATATCTGCACCAAGGAGAGTGCTTATTACACGTTGTTAAAGCTTGTTTCGCAATCATTGTAATATTAAATAGCGTCTTAAGAAAAGGATCCCATTAGATTAACAATATAATAAAGAATCATGTTTGATAAACTATGCAATAAGATATCCCATTTATTAAACTATAAAAGAAAGGATCCAGGTTGATAAACTATGTAATAAGAGATCCCATTTTTTAAACTATAAATTAAAGGATCCAGGTTGATAAACTATGCAATAAGATAACCCATTTATTAAACTATAAAAGAAAGGATCCTATTTGACTTATTTGGACTTCTATCTATTCTAGCTGGCTGCACCATGAAGTGTAAGAATGGCGGCCAGTGCTACAATGACGGAATAAACGAGTTATGTCAGTGCCCTGCCAAGTATGCCGGCGAGCAGTGTGAAGAACTATGTACGTGCATATACATGTATATAAAAACATTCATTAAAGCGATACTATATCGGGATAAAGGATATGTTTTGATAATAAATACCAGATATTTAAAGAATCTAATGTTTAATCAGTGTTTGTTTAAAAAATCCAAATATTCCCACAGAAACAAAAACAATAAAATAAATATAGCACCGTCGTATACGCAAATTGATCATTGATCAACAAATGTGTGTAAACAATGCTTACTGCGCATGCGTGACGCAACAACGGGTGTTGAAACAGCTGTCCTAGAATGGGTATTTCTGATTATCGAAAGTCGTAGTTTACTTTTTAAGTTTGATATATTACAAAATACACACTACATTGGGCGTGTTTAAGGTTAGCGCGGAGGCCGAAAGTGTTGCTAGCATTAAGCACACCCAGTGTACTTCATACCCAGATGGAAACTATAGTGACACCAAAATGAAACTGTGCATTTGCCTTAGAGGTAAAATTTATATCCTTTGAGAAAATAAAATAGGCACATTTGGTATCAAGACGTGCGAAATATTGGGTAAATTAGTATAATGTGTAAAGGGTTAATTTCTTCACTCGTGATAGTATAATCCATAAATAATTCTAACATTTGTAACGAAACAGTAACGCTCAATATAAAAGTGCACATTTTTATAGTGTAAGTAAATTAACCCACGATTAATTATTTATATTTAGATTAACTTATTCAAAGAATATCAAAGAATATCAAAGAAACGCTGCACAACACTGCCACTGTGCATGTCCGTAGATTCGACTGCGCATGTCAGCTGCATATCATTAGTGATGAAATTCACAGGAAAATAGACGTACGAACCATATAATTTGATAGCGCAGTGGATGCGCGTTCGCTTCAGGTGCGAAAGGTCCGGAGTTCGAGCCACACTGGCGCCGTTACGATTGTGCCCTTAGGCAAGGCATTTAAATTCCACGTTGCCTCTTCTCTCTCCCTCGTGGCGATGGATTCCATCAGGAATGAGGTCTCGAGAGTGATTTATATAAGTTGAAATAACTTGTTTCGCAATCGAGCTAAAATAAATTTGTATTAAAAAAAAATGTGGGCGAATGGTTTCTCTAAGTAGATTACGTTGTCATCTAAGTTGCTTATGTTGACAACTGGAACGGCATATTCCGTTCTTCTCAGGGTGATAAATCCTGTATGCATCTTTCGAAGGGGTCCCTTTTAGGGCCACATCCTCCACGGTTTGTCCGCTCACAGCAGCAATAATGGTTCCGGTTTCTCCGCTGGGGTCCTCGCGCGTCTTCCTTGAAGGAGAACTGTCCCCTTGAAGGAGTCGGCTAAAAACTAAACCAGCTATCCGCCGTCGCCATCACCGAGCATTGTTGTCTCGCAGTATAGAGTCACGCGACTTCTGGTGATCCGATAGCGCGGCTTCCGTCAGCGAAGTCCTTGACTCATGTTCCTGCTGTGAACTGTGCCAAGATCACGACGTGCACGTTATGGAGGCGAGACCTGGCCTCAAGGTTATAAAACTTGTCCCCTATCTCAAACTCAAGTCTCAAGTTTCTGATTGGTTCAGCTGGCAGGTACAGCTCAGAATCAACAAATTAAACCATTTGAGCTTGATTTTGTGATCTGAGAAAAGTGTTATAACCTTGGGCACTGGTGTCTCAACAAGTAGGTAAGTTACTGTGTGTATACCCGTATAGAGTCACGTGACTTCTGGTGATCCGATAGCGTGGCTTCCGTCAGTGAAGTCCTTGGCCCATATTCCTGCTGTGAGCTGTGCCTAGGTCACGACGTGCACACTGTGGAGGCGATACCTGGATAAAACAATAAAATAGACGTTCATTGAAGGAACTATATTTATATATGTTATATGTTCACATTGTTCTTAACAGTTACACAGCCAGACACGTGTCCAATTCCGGAGTACGAGCATCAATATTGCTCAGCAGAATGCACGAGCAACATGGACTGTAAGGACGAGCATGTGTGTTGCCGGGAAGGGTGTACTACAATATGCCGAGAACCAAAGTCAGGGCACTGTATGTACGGAGACAGACAGTTCGATATATACGAATCGCACAAACCAGACCCGTGTACGGTAAGGTATTATCTAGCACAAGCCAGATACAAGACACATTCAATGTTGTATACCGCCTATGGTCTTATAGTAGTATTGTGGTCTAAGGCAAACAACGGAAATAAAACGAGAAACTATGTAAAGCAACATATTACTGATATGTCCTAGTGGTTGCGATATGAAGACCTTATTCTAGCCACATACACTTTTTATTTGATGGAAATCTGTCACGTTTGTGATTTACGCTGCACCATTTATTTGAGTGCGTTTTTCTAGTGATTTTGCACCGTGTAATGCTCATAACTTTCCCTTACTTCGCTAAAGCAGTCGTTCTCTCGCGAAGCACGTACGCTATTTCAGTTAGTAACTCTCCAATATGTTCTCGTTTTCAGTCAGGTTTGGGCTTGGTCCTGGGGTGCAATTCTTGGGAAACCGGACAGTGGATTGAGCAAACTAGCAATTCACAGACTAACTATATTAAATCTTGTAAAATTCATTATGCACATGTTTTCAACATTAACTACGCCACTTTTACATTCTGTTGTTCTTATTTTATTTTATGGGGAGGGTCAATCACTAATGTTAGATCACAGTCACAAGGCCCAATCCATTTGCTAAATTTCTATTTGTACAACGATTGTGATTGTTATATACATGTATATAGAGCAATAATATTATCATATCAAACACGTACGCTGTCTGCAGCCTAAGAATGCAGATAAAAGCAATCTAGAAAAATACGTCGCAATTTGCTAGACACCAAACGTTCATTGCCATTCTGTATCTGTGTGTGTTTTTACGTTTATTTATCGTCGCTACCGGTTGCCCATATGAGCGACGCTTCCTGAAGAGATTAGTTATTTTAGAGTTAGGTGTAAAGCACCGACACGAGACCTCGGTTTAACGTCCCATCTGAAAGACTGTTAATTTTATTAGGGTCAGACGGGGGATCGAACCTGCGATTCCTGGATTACCAGTCCAGCGTGTTACCACTGGACTACAGATCCGTCTGTCATTCTGTATATCTTCACCGCCTTTATAGTAGAGCCTCGACGATTAGATTTCTGAGTTGAATTGCGTACTCCACTACGAAATCTGTACACGAGCATGTCTACCGGTTGCCCATTTGAGCTACTGGCAGTCTACTTAACAACACATTTTCTGGGCAGGCTTCAGCGGTTAACAAGTACTTGGTGCACCAACCTCTGTAAGAAACTGCCAACCTTTTCATATAAAGAAACACGGTCTGAGCTGGGCTCGAATCCGTGGCCATCAGTGATGATAGGCTACAGTGGTATACAAGTCAGCGAGCTTAACAACTCAACAACGGAGGAGGACTCATAATCACATAGCATAACCATCCCCATTTAAAAAATATTATACATAATAAATCATACATTAAAATATAATCAAGATTATTAGTAATATGTATGTCGCAAATTCATCTATTAAAAAATATGTAGATTTCCAAACATTGTATTCTTACAGACATGCACTTGCATGCCGTCCGGGCGCATGGTCTGCTCGTCTCTAACGTGTGCCCTACCGCTTTGCAAATATGGAAAACCGGAAAGTAAACCCGACCAGTGTTGTATGTCCTGCCCAGGTATGTAGCAGAATCATGCTCGCATTTACCATGTGCTTCATAACATTCGCAGTTTGTCCTAACTAACTGTATGCATACATTATCTGTATAACATTCGCAGCTTTGTCCTAACTAACTGTATGCAACATTCGCAGTGTCCTAACTAACTGTATGCATACATTATCTGTATAACATTCGCAGCTTTGTCCTAACTAACTGTATGCATACATTATCTGTATAACATTCGCAGCTTTGTCCTAACTAACTGTATGCATACATTATCTGTATAACATTCGCAGCTTTGTCTTAATTAACTGTATGCATACATTATCTGTATAACATTCGCAGCTTTGTCTTAATTAACTGTATGCATACATTATCTGTATAACATTCGCAGCTTTGTCTTAATTAACTGTATGCATACATTATCTGTATAACATTCGCAGCTTTGTCTTAATTAACTGTATGCATACATTATCTGTATAACATTCGCAGCTTTGTCTTAATTAACTGTATGCATACATTATCTGTATAACATTCGCAGCTTTGTCTTAATTAACTGTATGCATACATTATCTGTATAACATTCGCAGCTTTGTCTTAATTAACTGTATGCATACATTATCTGTATAACATTCGCAGCTTTGTCCTAACTAACTGTATGCATACATTCTCTGTGTAACATTCTCAGTTTTGTCCTAACTAACTGTATGCATACATTATCTATTTACATGTTCAGTTTTGACCTAACTGAATGTATGAATACATTGATTCCTCACTTCAACATTAAATACCTTTGTGTATATTCTATTAACATTTAAATAACGTATATTTCTATTAACATTTAAATAACGTATATTTCTATTAACATTTAAATAACGTATATTTCAATTAACATTTAAATAACGTATAGTCCAATTAACATTTAAATAACGTATATTTCTATTAACATTTAAATAACGTATATTTCTATTAACATTTAAATAACGTATATTTCTATTAACATTTAAATAACGTATATTTCTATTAACATTTAAATAACGTATAGTCCAATTAACATTTAAATAACGTATATTTGTATTATTTTCCATCTATTAACATTTATAGAACGTGTGTGTTTTACGTTTATTTATCGTCGCTACCGGTTGCCCATATGAACGACGCCTCCTGAAGATATTAGTCATATTAGATTTTGGAGGATAGTGCAATGATACAGACAGAGACCCATTCCAGAGTCTCCTCTGGTTCTTTTACGTGCACGGTGTAAAGCACCGACACGAGACCTCGGTTTAACGTCCCATCTGAAAGACTGTTAATTTTATTAGAGTCAGACGGGGGTCGAACCTGCGATCCCTGGATTACTAGTCCAGCATGTTACCACTGGACTACAGATCCGTATGTTGATATAAAACGTCTATTTCAATGAAAATCTATGTGTATTAACAAGAGTTTGACTATCCATTACAGACACACCACCTGCCAACCCGCCACGGATCGACTGTCCTACTAGTGTTCTGTACGTGAATACAATATACTATAGCGACGAAGCCGCCATCAATAGCGTAACCACCAACATTAGAGCATTTAATTCTCAACATATCGCTCTTCCGGTATGATCTTACCCACACTTAGAGGTTAAAAGCAATGCCTGTGTACCCAATTATACTAGAGGACATAGAAAATGCACACCTAAAAAACTTTAAATTTTATTTATTTTACAACGATTGCGAAGCAAGTTCTAACAACTTATATTAATCACGTATATTAAGCGTAAATGTTGTCATTCGTGTACGAGGAAACCGTACCCGGAGAAAACCTACCTGTCCGATCTGGCGACCACCGTACCATCTCGTACTTCCCGGTCCATGGATCGGACCCGAGTTACATTGGTGAGAAGCGAGCGCGCTAACCTACATTATATGATTATTATTACATGAAAAAGAAATACGAAGGATTACATCACATCTTTATTGGCACGATTGGATAAAGCTAAAACTGTCAACAGGAGTTTTTTGAAAGTTGTTTTCACTACTTAAGAAAATAATAATATATGGCAAGTATACTGTATATGTGGGGTTTATGCCGAGCATAGGTTCCACCACTCTACACGTACTATGTCCTATGCATGTTTCAAATGTTACATAAACAGTCTTCTGAAATTAAGGCACGGATTAATAGTTACCATCGGGGCATGAACTACAATGTACGTTATTAAAGTGTGTGGAGGTCGAAGGCATAACTAACCGCTAACCGTAAACACGCCCAATGTAGTTCACACTCCAATGGAACTTATTAACCCGCGATACATTACTTATATAATAAGTTATATTTACATTAATCATTCAAAGAATATCAAAGAAACGCTGCTCAACACTGCGAATGCGCTTGCCCGTAATTTCGAGTGCGCATGTCACTTGTATATCATTAGTAAGGAAATCCACATGAAATTAGATACACAGGACATCATCAACAAAGGAATGCAAATATGTAAATATGATTGTTTTTATAGGTCAAGTATTCACACCCGCTTGTTCGTCATTGTCACTGCGATAAACAACCAGAAGTCGTGGTAAATGCGTATGCTACCGACGCCGACGGTAATGTCGCTACGTGTACCTTCAAGGTCATTGTTTTGGGTAAGTTTGAAGAAAACTACGACAGGAATGTTTCATTTGTAAAATAGCACACGCAATGTGTATGTTTGGCAGCCTTAGATATAGGTGAAATATCACACGCAATGTGTTTGTTTGGCAGCCTTAGATATGGGGGAAATATCACACGTAATTTGTTGGTTTGGCAGCCTTAGATATAGATGAAATATCACACGCAATGTGTTTGTTTGGCAGCCTTAGATATGGGGGAAATATCACACGCAATTTGTTGGTTTGGCAGCCTTAGATATGGGGGAAATATCACACGCAATTTGTTGGTTTGGCAGCCTTAGATAAAGGTGAAATGTCACACGCAATTTGTTGGTTTGGCAGCCTTAGATAAAGGTGAAATGTCACACGCAATTTGTTGGTTTGGCAGCCTTAGATAAAGGTGAAATGTCACACGCAATGTGTGTGTTTGGCAGCCTTAGATATAGGTGAAATATCACACGCAATGTGTGTGTTTGGCAGCCTTAGATATGGGGGAAATGTCACACGCAATTTGTTGGTTTGGCAGCCTTAGATAAAGGTGAAATGTCACACGCAATTTGTTGGTTTGGCAGCCTTAGATAAAGGTGAAATGTCACACGCAATGTGTGTGTTTGGCAGCCTTAGATATAGGTGAAATATCACACGCAATGTGTGTGTTTGGCAGCCTTAGATATGGGGGAAATATCACACGTAATTTGTTGGTTTGGCAGCCTTAGATATAGGTGAAATATTACACGCAATGTGTGTGTTTCGCAGCCTTAGATAAAGGTGAAATATCACACGCAATTTGTTGGTTTGGCAGCCTTAGATATAGGTGAAATATCACACGCAATGTGTGTTTCGCAGCCTTAGATATGGGTGAAATATTGTCCGCCTCCATGGTCGAGTGGTTAAGGTCGCTGACTTGTATACCACTGTAACCTATCATCACTGATGTTCACGGGTTCGAGCCCCGCTCAGGCCGTGTCTCATTTATATGAAAAAGCTGGCAGTTTCTTACGGAGGTTGGTGCACCCAAGTACTGGTTAACCGCTGGAGCCTGCCCAGGAAAGGTGTTGTTAGGTAAACTGCCAGCCGGCGATATAGCCCGAAATGGTGCTGATGCAGGCGTAAAACCCGAAATATAACATTTATACAACCAGTATATTGTTTATTCTTTTAGACAACCAGGATATTGTTTATTCTTTTAGACAACCAGTATGTTGTTTATTCACTTAGACAACCATTATATTGTTTATTCTCTTAAACAACCAGTATATTGTTTATTCTTTTAGACAACCAGTATATTGTTTATTCACTTAGACAACCAGTATATTGTTTATTCACTTAGACAACCAGTATATTGTTTATTCTTTTAAACAACTAGTATATTGTTTATTCTTTTAGACAACCAGTATATTGTTTATTCACTTAGACAACCGGTATATTGTGTATTCACTTAGACAACCAGTATATTGTTTATTCACTTAGACAACCAGTATATTGTTTATTCACTTAGACAACCAGTATATTGTTTATTCCTTAGACAAGCAGTATATTGTTTATTCTTTTAGACAACCAGTATATTGTTTTATTCTTTTAGACAACCAGTATATTGTTTTATTCTTTTAGACAACCAGTATATTGTTTATTCACTTAGACAACCAGTATATTGTTTATTCTTTTAGACAACAAGTATATTGTTTATTATTTTAGACAACCAGTATATTGTTTATTCGTTTAGACAAGCAGTATATTGTTTATTCACTTAGACAACCAGTATATTGTTTATTCACTTAGACAACCAGTATATTGTTTATTCGTTTAGACAAGCAGTATATTGTTTATTCACTTAGACAACCAGTATATTGTTTATTCACTTAGACAACCAGTATATTGTTTATTCTTTTAGACAACCAGTATGTTGTTTATTCTTTCAGACAACCAGTATATTGTTTATTCACTTAGACAACCAGTATATTGTTTATTCACTTAGACAACCAGTATATTGTTTATTATTTTAGACAACCAGTATATTGTTTATTCTTTTAGACAACCAGTATATTCTTTATTCTTTCAGACAACAAGTATATTGTTTATTCTTTTAGACAACCAGTATATTGTTTATTCACTTAGACAACCAGTATACTGTTTATTCTTTTAGACAACATTGATATTGTTTATTCGTTTAGACAACCAGTATATTGTTTATTCTTTTAGACAACCAGTATATTGTTTATTCACTTAGACAACCAGTATATTGTTTATTCACTTAGACAACCAGTATATTGTTTATTCTTTCAGGCAACCAGTATATTGTTTATTCACTTAGACAACCAGTATATTCTTTATTCTTTCAGACAACCAGTATATTGTTTATTCACTTAGACAACCAGTATATTGTTTATTCACTTAGACAACCAGTATATTGTTTATTCTTTTAGACAACCAGTATATTGTTTTATTCTTTTAGACAAGCAGTATATTGTTTATTCACTTAGACAACCAGTATATTGTTTATTCACTTAGACAAGCAGTATATTGTTTATTCTTTTAGACAACCAGTATATTGTTTATTCACTTAGACAACCAGTATATTGTTTATTCACTTAGACAACCAGTATATTGTTTATTCCTTAGACAAGCAGTATATTGTTTATTCTTTTAGACAACCAGTATATTGTTTTATTCTTTTAGACAACCAGTATATTGTTTTATTCTTTTAGACAACCAGTATATTGTTTATTCACTTAGACAACCAGTATATTGTTTATTCTTTTAGACAACCAGTATATTGTTTTATTCTTTTAGACAACCAGTATATTGTTTATTCACTTAGACAACCAGTATATTGTTTATTCTTTTAGACAACCAGTATATTGTTTTATTCTTTTAGACAACCAGTATACTGTTTATTCCTTTAGACAACCATTATATTGTTTTATTCTTTTAGACAACAACTATATTGTTTATTCTTTTAGACAACCAGTATATTGTTTTATTCTTTTAGACAACCAGTATATTGTTTATTCACTTAGACAACCAGTATATTGTTTATTCACTTAGACAACCAGTATACTGTTTATTCGTTTAGACAACCAGTATACTGTTTATACGTTTAGACAACCAGTATATTGTTTTATTCTTTTAGACAACCAGTATATTGTTTATTCACTTAGACAACCAGTATATTGTTTATTCACTTAGACAACCAGTATACTGTTTATTCGTTTAGACAACCAGTATACTGTTTATACGTTTAGACAACCAGTATATTGTTTTATTCTTTTAGACAACCAGTATATTGTTTATTCACTTAGACAACCAGTATATTGTTTATTCACTTAGACAACCAGTATACTGTTTATTCGTTTAGACAACCAGTATACTGTTTATACGTTTAGACAACCAGTATATTGTTTTATTCTTTTAGACAACCAGTATATTGTTTATTCACTTAGACAACCAGTATATTGTTTATTCACTTAGACAACCAGTATACTGTTTATTCGTTTAGACAACCAGTATACTGTTTATACGTTTAGACAACCAGTATATTGTTTTATTCTTTTAGACAACAACTATATTGTTTATTCTTTTAGACAACCAGTATATTGTTTATTCTTTTAGATAACCAGTATATTGTTTATTCACTGATACAACCAGTATATTGTTTATTCTTTTAGACAACCAGTATATTATTTATTCTTTTAGACAACAAGTATATTGTTTATTCTTTTAGACAACCAACCACCCGTATTCCGTAGTTGCCCAGAAGATATTTATGTCTTCGACAACGAGATTGTCCAATGGAAGGATCCAATTTATAAAGATAATGTTGGTCTAGCCCATGACTCGAGCACGCACACAATGAATGATAAATTCCCTGTAGGCGTAGGAATACGTACGACGGTGAGATATGAAATCCGTGACTATGACCAGAACACCGCTTTCTGCGACTTCTTTGTATCAGTGACACCAGCCGGTAAGACTTGTAGTTATCTCTCATTGTCACATGCATTAGTGTGGCGTCCGTGCTCCAGTGGTAGAGCGTCGGATTTGGAATCGAACGTCCCGGGTTCGATACTCGGTCAGGCCACGTATGTAGTGTCATTGAGCAAGGCACCTCACACACATTGCTTAGTACTGGTTAACCACTTAGGTCGGATAAGTCTGCACAGGAAAATATGTATAGGTTCCCGCATGGGGTTTCCGATTAATGGAACATACATACATACATGCAAGCATACACCCAGTATTGTTTATCGGTGGTCAGTTTTACAACGATTGCGAAGCAAGTTCTATACAACTTATATTACTCACTCTCGTTGGAGCGGATGAAAGAATATATGTGGTCATCCGTGTACCCGGAGAAAACCCACCTGTCCGATATGGCGACCACCGTGCCATCTCACATTCTTCCCGGTCCGAGGATCGAACTCGGGTTGCATTGGTGAGAAGCGAGCGTGCTAACCACTGTGCTGATCGGGACAGCCAATCGGTGGTAATGGGTTACACAAATATAAGATTCTACAATTCTTCAAGGACTTCGCTGACGGAAGCCGCGCCATCGAAATCGCGTGACTCTATACATTTACATATAGAGTACCTTACGACTAACTTCCCTACTTGGCGAGACATCAATACTTAGTGCTGGCGGTGGTGGATAGCTGGTTGTCTTTTAGCAGGCTCCTTCAAGGGGACGGATCTCCTTCAAGGAAGATGGTGGGACGCAGACTTCTTGATGGCGTGAGGACCCCAGCGAAGAAACCGGAACCATTATTGCTGCTGCTACAAGGGACCCCTTCGAAAGATGGTACAGGACTTGTCACCCTGAGAAGAACGAAGATGCCTTTCCAGTTGTCTACATAAACAACTTAGATGACAACGTAATCTTCTTAGAGAAACCAGTCGCCCAAATGCATCGGCAGAGGCGACTATAAAGAGCATTATATCGAGCGAATGAGTTAATCTGCTAACACACAGTTAGTCACATAGACACATGCAGCCAATAACCAGAACTATTCTGGGACAGGAAACGCTCATTGGCGCTGGGAATGATTTGTCCAGAAAACCAAGCGTCTGTGACAAAACCCAATACTTATTGTTCATATATAGCATTTCGATGAAGAGTTTCTTGTTTTCTGTGTATGTCTGTGTGTTGCCCATGGAGAGATCATTACTACAAAACAATTAAAAAGTAAAACATGTATGGTAAACAAATGGTAATGAACAATAATTTTAACAAACATTTATGGGAGAGATGCACAAGCATAACTGTTTAGATATCAACAAATATTCTATGATGTTCAAATGCTTTAAAACATATAAAGATGATTTCCGAGCTGCATTTTCTCACATGCACACGACACACATTTTTTTATTTTTGGCCCTATGGCCATATAGTAAGTATGTTTACTACTATTATATGACCATAGGGCAAAACAAATAATTGTGTATTGTGCCTGTGGCATTTTCTGTTTCAGATTTCATTAATTAATTTATTAATATAAAATGTTCTTAAAACATTATTAAAATGGTATTCATCCTCAAATTTATTAGATACGTTGCATTTACTTTCATCATAAGGAGAGGCCTCCGTGACCGAGTGGTTATAAGATTGTTGACTTCAAACCACTTGCCGTGGTTCGAATCCCACTTGACTTCACGCGAGGAAGCTATCAAGCTGGTTTGTGATGGATCGCTGGTTCTACCCGGGTGCACGTCTGTGTCTGCATTAATGTGTACTTTGTGGCGCTTTACAAACAATAGGTATTTCCAGCGACCTTGTACGAACCGGTGTTTCCGTTTTAACAACAATGCATTAATGATACATTAGAATAAGTCATGTTTCATTCTTGTCAAAAATCTTTGTCTAAAAGTTGTTATGCTGTGAGTTGCTTCCTGGGCTAAATTGAGTAGATATCTTTATATTTGTTAACACTTATGAAATGTTTCTTTACAGACACCGACTTTGCGGACCTGCCACAAGGTCTTAAGGACAGGTCCACGGGAGATGTTGAAATGATAAGCATTATGTGTAAGTATTATTGTGCACCCCGCCTCCACAATCATCCGCACACCCCGCGTCCACATTCAAACACATATTTCTCCCCCCCCCCACACACACCACACACACATCCACATAACTACACACACGCCCCTTCAAACATTACCGACCACTCAAGAAACACCCTGCATCCACACACCTCCGCACACACGCACCCACTACAAACATCCACACACCCACAAAACACAGTGGTGGTCAGTAAATAAACTCATACAATAAACACACTTGAATATGTACCTAGCCAGTCACGTGATATAAATATATTATATGAGTATGTATTATTATATGAGTATGTACAAGTCTGATAATAAAATGTTGTTCTGTTCTCTTGTGGTGGGCAGTGTTAGTGCTGTTAAGCACAGGGATTCGGCACGTTTGGGGGTACTAGTATATATTTAAGTACTTAAATATATATACTAGTACCCCCAAACGTGCCGAATCCCTGTGCTGTTAAGTGGTCACTTTTAGTTTTCTTGCTAATGATTTAATAAAACGATTGGTAATTGTTCTCAAAACAAATGGAAAACAAAACAATAATCAGTTACCTATATTGTATTCCAAATGTCGATAATGTCTTGCTTCAGCGGGTGCGAGTCTTGGCGTTCTAGCCCTGATTGCTGTGCTCATTCTGCTGTTCTGCTGCAAACGACAACAACTTGCACGCGCTAACAGAAATGCACGTGGAACAACAACGCAACCAGCTGCCTATGACAACAACATCTACGCCACCGTCGATGATATCAACGTCAAGCTACCGTCCTACTCCACTGTGCCAATGAACCCACCGCCTTACAGCATCACTGACTTCAATAAGGACGGCACCTACATGACCCTACAACCACCTAGCTACACGAACCCTGGATACGAAACCGCGAATCCTGCGTTTGCGACACTGAATGTACATGTACCGAAACCGGCCAAGTCAGTGACGTCGGAGAAGTAACGGAGAAGTACAGTCGGAGAAGTAACGTCAGAGAAGTGAGTAAAATCGTATGACAGAGAATAAAGGAAATCACCAATGGTAGTAAACTTCATCACGTGTGGATAGTACAGGGAGTGACGTGACATGTTAGTTCAGATTGTCTGCTGGACATGTGTACATTAAATTCTTTGTTTTCCTATTACATGTACTTAGATAGATAGTTTATTTTGAACAAAAAGCCAATGCTCATGAGTTCATTATAACATTGGCATTAAATACTTGGTCAATGGTGTAGTATAGTTCAATCACAAATTCAACATTCAGTACATGCACATTTTGAAAGCATAATATCGAATTAAACTACATAGTGGTTACACATGATCAAATTGAATTCAAATAATTGTATAATATAGTGCAACGATCTGCAACCTGAAAGAGAAAATACATATTTATATGTATATGTTATTATATGTAAACTAGTGGACGCTTTGCTTTATGATATATAATCAGACATTGGTTTTTATTTATAAGTTTATACACATTTATTTTAGCTCGATTGCGAAACAGGATCTTACAACTTATATTAATCACTCTGGAGAAGTGGAATTTAAATGCCTTGCCTAAGGGCACACTCGTAACGGATCCAGCGGGGCTCGAACTCCGGGCCTTTCGCACCTGAAATTGTATTAGAATGTATCTACAATAATGTATCACATAGACTAGTTGTACATAGTATGTTGGTTTGGCTACTACGTTATCAATGTGTCCGCCTCCGTGGTCGAGTGGTTAAGGTCGCTGACTTGTATACCATTGATACCACATCACTGATGGTCACTGGTTCGAGCCCCGCTCAGACCATGTCTCATTTATATGAAAAAGTTGGCAGTTTCTTACGGAGGTTGGTGCACCCAATTACTGGTTAACCGCTGGAGCCTACCCAGGAAAGGTGTTGTTAGGTAAACTGCCCGCCGGCGATATAGCCCAAAATGGTGCTGATGCAGGCGTAAAACCCATAAGCATAAGAAGCGATAGTGGAATAAAATTGCTAGCATGTTGTGCAAATGAATAAACGATAAAAACAGAGGAAAACACTTAATAGGGCCTATCTATTTTTAGGGAGTATTCAGGGGCAGTAACTGACCGATGTATCTCATTTCATACACTTGTTTGTTAGTGTCACAACTCGTGTTGCTTGTTTCACCTTGGCTCATAGTGTGTGTGTTTTACGTTTATTTATCGTCGCTACCGGTTGCCCATATGAGCGATGCCTCCTGAGGAGATTAGTCATTTTAGAATTTTGGAGGATAGTGCAATGATACAGACAGAGACCCATTCCAGAATCTCATCTGGTTCTTTTACGTGCACGGTGTAAAGCACCCACACAAGACCTCGGTTTAACGTCCCATCTGAAAGACTGTTAATATTATTAGGATCCCTGGATTACCAGGCCAGCGTGTTCACCGCTGGACTACAGATCCGTCTGCTCATACTTGCGTCTGTGATATTAAATATTGTTTGCTTGTTTCATTGTTTAGGTATTTTGCTATCAAGCTCCATTCGATAGCTTGTTGGTATACTTACCAGGTATATGGCAATTTTAATAACTTGGCGTAACATCGAAAATGACAAGAACTTAAATATCAAATTCTAATTGGAAACATTTATTTATAGAGACTTCAATTTCATAACTAAAAAATAACTTGTTTTCAACCTTTACAACTTATTAAATGTCGAAGAGTTATTAGTTTATACAGTTATAATTTAGAATGTTCGTTCATATCAAACGTTTTATATCTTTACGCAGACAAATACTGGTTTTCAGACTATATAGTTAGTATGCAAATATACCCCGCTTGCGTGGGCTATTACCTATATTACTTGTCTTTGTAATAGGTTGGCAATGCGATAAAAAAAGTGCGCAGAGAGGTTTGGTCCAGTGTTCAATCCCAAACTAGTTGTCTTCGCAATTTGAGTTAGTGTCAGATTAGGACCAGTTCATAGCCAAGCTTACGCAGCTTGTCACACAAATATATAAAAAGTACTTGAGAAAAGTTCCAAACCCATTGGCTGTCCAACCGGGCAGGTGTGTATTCGAACTGCGCATTTGCAGATCCAAACAGCGGGTTCGTTTAGATTTTGAAGTCAAATGGAGTCAGAATTCTGAAACAGTTATAGGCATAAATGGATACAAATAAACGTTTCGTAAAGTTAAATTGTGAATTTGATCTTTAATTATAGCCCGACCCGCCCCGGTACCTCACGCCAAGCGAGTTTCCCACTACAGCCTACTACATACAAACACACTTATAGCACCCCCGAAAGCCGGGTGGACAGTTTAAAGTTGCACAACAGATTAGGTCATATGGTGACTCTCTATCTATAATTTGTGGGGGAAGACCTCCTAGCACTATTTCAAGCGCAGGATTACCCGTGTAGAACAGCCGATCTACCACAAGCCAGCTGGAAAGTCCCTAGCATGAAACAAGTAGACATACCCAATGGGATTCGAACTTTCAGTGGTGATGGGCAAGTGATTGGCAAGTAACCACGCTAACCACTCGGCCAAGAACCTCATTGTTTAAGCTATTGTATGGTTTTGTTTTATATTGATTGAAGTGGTTATTTATTGGTCTCGTACTCGTGGATATTACATAAGCACCTTGACTGCCATTGCATTGTCCCTGTCTAAAGAGGAACACACTGTAAGTCGGTTATTGGTACACCTCTTAAATCATACGTTTAAACTTTATTTATTTTACAACGATTGCGATGCAAGTTCTAACAACTTATATTAATCATTCTCGTTGGCGCGGATGACAGCGTATATATAGCCATTCGTGTGGGAGGAAACCGGGGTACCCGGAGAAAACCCACCTGTCCGATCTGGCGACTACCGTACCATCTCGCATATTTCCCGGTCCGAGGATCGAACCCGGGTTGCATTGGTGAGAAGCGTGCGCGCTAATCGGACAGCCTAGTTGAATCATAGGAAGTCATGATAGCGCAGTGGTACAGCAATGAGGGCCAAGTGAATGTCAACAACCATAACCACTCGGCCACATATAGATCTACCTCTCTCCCTTAGAGAAAGGCACTATTGAAATATTAAAATGTGTACAAAAATGAAAACAAGCTGCTGGAATTGTCGTTGAAACTTGATTAACACACTGGGTAGTGTTATCTTCTTGGATGTATTACTCCACTGAATAGATGGGAAACATTTACATATATACTGAGTCAAAAAAGAAACGATACCTGGTGTTTATGTGTATATAATTTCAACATTTATTAAGAAAATTCTTTGAAAATTCATAAGATGATAGTCCAACATGTTTGAAAGAGGAGCACATAAAGCATAATGAGCCTCCGAAACTGTCTGCTGCGTGATGACGTAATTCGTCGGACAGGGGTCTAATGGAGTTTTCACACAGACGTCAATACCGAGTATGGGCACCATTTGCGTCTCTCACTGCAATGCACCGCCGTCGCATCGAACGGAAGAGTGTCTGAATCTCTTGCTGGTCAATATTTGTCCACTCCTGACGCAAAACATCCCTCAGTTGGTTTAACGTTACCGGCTGACGTCGTCTGACGCGGCGGTCTAACGTATCCCACAAATGTTCTATGGGTGACAAGTCTGGTGACAAAGCAGGCCACGGCAGGGTTTCAATATTGTTCTGCTCCAATAATGTGGTGGAAATCCGAGCAGTATGACACCTGGCGTTGTCCTGTTGGAACAGTGTGACGTTTCTGTTGGCGTTAAAGAACGGCACAACAACTGGCGCAAGGATCTCATCACAGTACCGCTGGGCGTTTAGGTTCCCGTCCACCACTAACAGTTCAGTGCGACTGCCGAAGGTGATACCGCCCCACGCCATAACGCTTCCGCCCCCGAACAGATCGACCTGACGTACACATGCGTCGGCGTAACGTTCACCGCGTCTGCGATATACCCGCTCTCTGCCATCCGCTCGACGCAAACAGAACCGCGATTCATCGCTAAACATCACCGAATTCCACTGTAACCGAGTCCAGCGAGCACGTTCCGTCGTCCATTCCCGCCGTGCGTCACGGTGACGTCGTGTCAGGATAGGTCCAACGTATGGCCGATAGGCACGAATGCCACATTCACCGAGCCGGTTCCCGACTGTTTGTGCACTGATGCGATTGTTGGTCATCCCAGGAGTAACGGCAGCTGTGTGCGTAGCAGGTAGGAACCGGTCACATAAATGTGACGTCCGAATGTGACGGTCCTGTTCACGCGTCGTCACACGTGGTCGACCAGATCTTGGACGGTCGTCCACCGATCCATGTGTTCGATAACGTCGAAGTAGACGTGTTATCGTGATCCGCGTAACCCCGAGTCGATTTGCGACGTCACGCTGACATAAACCGCCGTCAATCATGCCAATGGCACGCATTCTCTGATTGCGGTTTAGCCTAGGCATTTTGTTAGAGGTAACAATGGGTATGTAAGGTGTTTTTCCTCGATGATAATGCAATACCAGTACAATAAACCGGTTTTCCGATTTGTACATGTGTAGGAAGTTGTCTTTGTTGAGGAGCACGTGCAAATCGGAAATTCGGCGTTCCAGGATTATCGGGTGTTTATTTACCTGTGTTTATGGTTGGCTGACGTTGCAATAAGATACCCGGTACTGATACGTAATAATATATTAAACCTTTCTATGGTTTTATCCGTTTTACGTCATTTTTAGTTTGGTATCGTTTCTTTTTTTACTTGAAATATGAAAATCTACATTGTATTTGTATGAAAATGATGACTCAAATAGGTGGACCATATCTTTCTTTTCCCGATGACTATGCATATTACTTGCTGATACGATAAGTCACAATCGCGACACCAGTATGACACCATAATTATACCACTCAACACATAGGGCGTCGAAATGTGAGACACCAACAGATGGATATGTAGTCTAGTGGTTGACACGTTCGACTGATAATCCAGGGGTCGCAGGTTCGGTCCCCTGTCTTGCCATAAAAACATTAACAGCTTCAGATGGGATTTCAAGTAAACCGAGGTCTCGTATCGGTGCTTTACACCGTGCACGTAAACGAACCAAATGAGACTATGGAATGGGTCTCTGTCTGTATCATGCACTATCCTCCGAAAACCTAAAATGACTAATCTCTTCAGGAGGCGTGGCTCATATGGGCAACCGGTAGCGACGATAAATAAACGTAAACTCATACAAAAGACAACAACGTAAATGCACAGTATCAGTGTAGAGCACGCAATTGGTGAAATAAACCTGTTTTGTTTGTACTGTTTGGCGTCATTCCAGAAGAATGCTCCCACAAGTTATCAAAATATGTGCGTGTTGTGTGAGAAGAAGCAAACAACGCAAGTGAGAACATATAACAGTGTGCGACATTAACATTTTGAACATCATAGCCAATGGGGCTATGAAGTTTGGACTTTTCATAGCCCTAGCCAATGTTTCATAGCCCACAAAATTTATGAAATTTGTTTATAAATTGGTCTAACAATAAACGGATATCGTATTTATTTGATATGTATTTTTAATTTCAGTTTGAATATTGTATGATTTTGAGGCAGTTTGATGAGTAGGCTTCATCAGAATCTGATTCCTGTTCAGAGTCAGACTCGTAACCGTCTTCTTCCTGTGAGGTTTCTTGTATTGCTGGAGATTTTCTTGAATCAGACAGAGCCCGAGGCCTGCTAAAATCTGGCCGCCTTGGACGTGTACTGGATGCCTACAATATATAGATATAAGATACGATATAAAACAATGAAACTAAATAAACTGTGTTTATTATGACGTAGGCTACAAACTCCTCAGTGGTCGTATAGTATGGCCAATGAGTGTCTGTTCTGGCTAGTTGGACGTTTTGTGAATATTGCAATACAATGATTATGTGATTATGTAATATATTATGACTGTAACATACCTTACAATTTTAGTAGGGAAATACTTTATTGGGATCATTCCAATGAAATGAATTTATGACAGGTGACAGATATGACATCATATGTTGTTTCCTATCTTCAGATACAAAACATAATTTACATTATAGGACTACGGTAAACAGAGTTTCATCAATAAGAAATGGTAACGCTCAATTCAGGACATTATTATTAAAAGTAGAAGTACTTACAGACCAAAGATCAATGGCGGGCAAAGGGTCAAATTCACTCACATCCGGCGTCTCTAATTTCACAACCATTAGTTCCGTCATTGTTGTGCTCTTCAAACGGCACCGTCGGTCTTAACAATAAAAATTATATTAAAAGCCAATACTAGTTAGTAGTATATTAATATTATTACATAACTTCTAAGAACAGAGTAATTGTATAATAGGTAAAATTAAAAAATAATAATAAGCATACATGTAGGTTTCACAATAGTGAGTAAACAATGTAGTTATCAGTTTTCATTAATTTCATGTGTGAAAATGACCTCATTGAATACAGATGTTGGTGGTAAACTTAAAATCAAGTCTACCATATCCAGGCCATTGTCAACACAATGTCCACATAAAGCCCTAGCCACTTCAATGTTTGCAGTTCACTGCCATATCTGCAATAATAAGCAAAATACATAAGTCAAGTGTTGGGCAACATGATAGAGGTTAAATACAAATGCCAAACACGGTTGATTAAATTATAAATATGATAAAATGCTCAATATACCTTTCGGATATGACTCAAAATATATCCGAAATCGTACATAGTCCGAACATTGATCATGTAACGGAAAAGGGCACTGACAAATTATTACCTCTTTCTCATATCTTCGACGTGTTGTAGACGTGTCGCTCGTGTCCGCCTGTCTCTTCGCCTTTCCTGGTATTGCTCCAGGGACATATTTGAGCGTATTCAGCATTAATGTTGTGCAGACAGCGATATAGTGCGTCTGCAAGTAACGGATCGAGCGGAAATCGAGAAACGGTGTTAGGGTAAAAACTACCAAAATACGAAAATGCATCGATGAACTTCGCTGCAAGTTGCGAGTAATTTAATATATTTTGCTGTGATTCTGGAAAATGACCTTTCTGCCGATTTTGATTGACAGCTGACGTTAGCCAATCGCATCGCACCATTCGCACGCACCCCCGGCAACGCTTTAGCGCCGCCATTTTGTTAGACAAACAATGCATATTAGACAAACTAGTAACGAGTAGACAAATTTGAAAAGGCGTGAATTTGATCGAAAATACGGGTTTAAAATTGTTTTGATGATGTTGAAAATGTGTAGCTTTGGTGTCTGGGTTAGTTATAGTACACAATTAGTCGATATCCTGGTGATCGACGTTAAATTCAACCCATTTCAAAATCCTTGGACAAATCTAAAAGTGTGTATATGAACCACAAAATACCAGACAGCTGCTTTAAAAACAATGCATCTATAAAAACACCAACTGACCCCATACTGTCATTCTGTTCTGGTAAACACAGCAATCAAATTTAAGCGTGTCACACTGTTTATTGGAAAGTAATCAACAACTTACCCGACTACTGGTACATCACAGAGATCGCCGACTGATAAAATATCCCGATACTGCTATTATCTGCATGTATATGCTTTATGCAATAAACAAGTTGAATATTGAATTATCAAGATCAAAGTATTGCACATCGGAATTTAGCACTGATTGTGCTAATTGGTCAGTTATAAAATGTGTGCCCATATTTATAATATTGATTACCGAGTCATTGTTTTATCGTTGTCAGACAAACGAGTTATTTAGTAACATTTTAATCAAATCTGATAACGAGTGATCGTGATCTGAAATAAATTACAAATTAATTGCAATTAATTAATGCTGTCTGTCATTGATAATGGTGAAACGATGTAGTTACGGGCTGTGTGACAGTGATAGTAGATATCTAGATCGATTGATAGGTGACGTAAAATTCGTGCCATTTCCGAAACCTAAGACAAATCTGGAAAAATGTCTAAGGTGGATCAAGCTGTGTGGACGACCAAACGACCAGCTAAATACATCCAAAATTAATGCAAACAGATATATTTGCACAAAAGTAAGTTGAAATTAATTTATTTATACAGAATAAAATATTTCCAAAAAATATATTCTGCATTTATAGATCTACTGTTCACAAGAGATATGTGAGTATAATGGTGATTCAAATTATACATGTGGTTCATACATATTGTCGTGGATGGTGGACTAGGGATCAGATAGTAGTAATAGTACCCATGCATGTGCAGAGCTGTGGGATTCCCATATTAGCTCAGTGAACGTACTGGTGTTCAGTTTATGGGCCTAATAATGTTCGAGTCTTCTAGGAGGCATAGGGTCGAGTCTCTCAAGACGGAAAAATGCAATTTTTCTCAATGATTAACTTAAATATGTTGCTGGTTTCCAATATGAGAGAGCACCATACTGTACCAGTGTTGAAGTCTTCTTACGTTCTAGTATGCATAGGTCAGAGTCTATCAACAGTACTTTTCTCCATGGTTTAATGATGTAATGTTGCCAGTTTAGTGTATGACATACGTTTAGATTTATAAATGTTATTTTTTCAGCACTTCGTCGACCATCAGTGGCCTACTCAGGAATTCCCAGATCCAGAACCGGCAGATCCTTACACACCACGACCTAAGCCACAGAGAGCGCTACCATTGAAAAGAAGGCGACTTCTGTATCACACTCCACCAAGGTATAAATGATTTTATTGCCAGTCATATGTATGTTGACACCTGCCAGACATGTCCGCTTGATTTTGGTATAGTTTGACTAGATAATTTATACGACCGAGAATCGAACTTGGGTCAGTACCAATATTTTATGCAAACACTATAAGCCAAAACCGACATTCATGTTGTTTTATTAACTATTGTCATAATAAAATGTGCAGGAATTAAAACGAACCAGTCACTCATTTAACTTTTATTTTTATTAATTATCAATAGATTACATTTATAAATATATTGGTATTTAAAACAAACGCATGCACATGAACTCACAAGCACTTATACACTAATACATGCAATTGCTGGATCCAGGCATGATTCACACACTAAGCATAACCCACTCATATCTACAAGAAATATGGAATAACTTGTTCATGCTCGTGTGCTGCATTATTTTGCCAGATTAATTTCGGACAAATAAAGTTTCACAGAAATGAAATGTACATGTAGAAAAAAAAACCAACTGGTTAAAACAAGCAAGTAACTGAAAACCAAATGTTTTGACTATCCTAGTATTAACATTACAGTAAAACCTCACTTAACAACCACCTCTAAATTAAGATCATAATGAGGAGTTTGATTCCATTGATTCAACAGGGTTTTTTAAATCTCAATGCTACAATTTAATGATACACACCAGTTTTCAAGGGTCTCAACTTCAAGGTGGTCTTGTTATTGAGGTTTGACAGAAATGAATTATTTCCATATCAGTCTTCCCGAAATCCGTAGGACCGCCTGGTCAACAATCCTTCGGTCAGACAAAATATATTGAAAGTTTAAGTGCATTTTAATCATTTGTCTGACCGGTGTCAGACAAACTCTGGCAAAGTTTCGTGAAGATTGCCATATGATTATTTATTGTTAACAAATACAAACTTAACCCATTCAACACCAAATAACTCACATGGACTGGTCCATGATATTCATAAACCAATAAATCACATTTGGACAAGTTCATTTATCAAAATGGGTATTTATGTCTAAAAATAGTCATATCACTGGCAAAAAGTGCAGATCCTGTCTCATCTGGATCTACACTTTTTGTAAGCCTATTTAGAGGTATGTGGTGTTGAAAGGGTTAACACATGCACAAAGTAGCATGACCTATACTTATGTATCTAGAAATATTAACAAACATGTTTTCCTTTTCAGCACACAATCAGAGACTAGGATAGATGGTGGACCATTAACAGAGAACAACAGTCACGAGAGCAACCAGGAAAACCAGTTACCACCTATAGAAGATAGAACTCCAAATGACATCGCTTCACAAACAGAGAGTTCATGTAAGCATTTATATTAATCAATCTTTTATATATTTACAGTAAAACCTGTACAAACACTGCATCATATTTTGACAGAACTCGGTGTCAGTTGTAATCCTTTGTGTGAAGAGATCTTTCTTTGTGTACACAACAAAGTCACAAAATTCAGCACCACTTATAAGAAGTTGACCTTGTACCTGGTAAAAGTAGTTGTGGTTCTTTTTCAAAAGAACCTGACCATCAACTTGCGCAAGGCAGAAATCTCTAATTTCACAAGCGTCTATGATTGTTTTGTCTCTTGCACTGAACGGGCATTTAACCTCAACCAACCCACTTTGTCCGTCACCAACACAAACTTTTGAATCCGGGGAAGCTCCAAGGAATGAGAACTTTGGGTTCACAATCAACCCACACTTATGTACATGATAACCCTTTTTCGCACAGTATTCGGTTAATGCTTTTCTTTCATTTGCACTTCCGTAAGAAGTGGCCTTAGCGGTGAAAGGCTTAGGATTTTTCAACATGTCGATAAATTTCTCTGTCACTTTCTTCCTTTTCATAATAAGACCAAACTGTGATGATGTCAGTCTGTGTTTCCTCTCCTGAGCCCACATACTACAGTCCGCTTGGTCGCGTGTAGCTTCCTCCAACTTGCAGCATTGCTCCATTGTCAAAGTTGGCACGAAATTCATGTCCGTAACATTAATTACAGATGGTTTTGGGTACCGGATGTCACCACAATTTGATGTTACTGGCTGTTGATGACACTCTTCCACATAGAATTTTGCCTACAAATACAACAGATATTCATTTTAGTACCTGATACATAGTCATATTTCTTTACATTACAGGGGTTGATCCAATGGATGTCATGGTATTGGTAGCCGAAAACAAGTCATTACAGCAGAAAGTTGCGAAGACTACATTGGAATTTATTGACATGCCACAACAAGTTTCAAGGCCCAAGAAAGTACAAGCACCAGTGCCAACATTCTGCTTAGAACTTATCATTAATGACGAAAAACTCATTAAATATTATACAGGATTTACAAAGCAGGCATTCATGAATATTTACACTTTCCTGGTACCAGACGAGTCTGTTGAACCATTAACGTATGTGGGAAAAGGAAAGTTGAAAGAAATCAAAAGTGTCACATTAAAAAACCAGTTGCTAATAACACTATGCAAACTGAGAAATGACTTTGATTTAGTCGACCTTGGTCTTCGGTTTTCCATATCTCAACATACGGCTGGGGTGATATTCAATTCATGGATTAACTTCATGTTTCTGAGATTTGGTGAAGTACCTATCTGGCCAGATAGAGAAATTATTACGGAAAATATGCCACCTGAATATAAATCAGACTTTCCAAACACTTTCGCAATTTTAGATTGTACGGAAATAAAAATACAGAAGCCCGCATCACTGAAGGCACAATCACAAACTTATAGTGACTATAAATCGAGCAACACCCTGAAATCCCTGGTTATAGTGGATCCCTGAGGATCGGTTATTTTCTCCTCGATGCTATACAGTGGTTCCATATCTGATAAACAACTGTTTGAACAATGTGGAATAAAAGAACAATTACTCCAGTTGATTGACTGTAATTATCTAAAGCCTGGAGATGGATTAATGGCCGACAAGGGTTTCAATATAGAATCTTGTGTGGAAGAATTGAACTTAAAATTGAACATCCCTCCTTTTGCTGTCAGTGGGATGCAAATGAGTGAGAATGATGTTGCTACAACAAGAAAAATCGCCAAACACCGCGTACATGTTGAACGTGCAATCAGAAGAATCAAGTCATTTAAAATAATGACTAATAGATTTCCAGTTGTTCATATGTCTAGTGTAAATCAAATTTGGAATGTCTGCTCATTTTTAACCAATTTTATGCCACTGTGTATAAAGTCTTAAAAATTAACTGTACATACCTGTGTTGCAAGTGTACTACCAACAGGTACATTTCCAAGATGTGTGTTGACAGTCAATGGTGGTTTGGACACCAGGTAGCTGATTGCACAATCACTCGTTGATTGAAGAAAAGTTACATCTTCTTCTTTGACACGGATTTTTCTGAAATGTAAAGGACTTTCATGTCAGACACATGATAGTTATGAATGTTGTGAAACATATTTATGGTATGGGCTGTTGTTGTTAAATTATGATGATGAATTATTGTTTGCAGAAATATGTTTTAGAAATGTAATTCAATAAAAATAAAATTAGTATCTAAAGAACATAATGTCTTATTCTTATTGTTTACTTGGCAGGGCTCGACAAATCCACTCGTCCGCTCGTATTTACGAGTGACTTTTTGATCTGGACTAGTAGAAATTCCAAGTCGCTTGCCCAGTCGGACGAGTGAAAATTTCAGCTAAATATCCAATACAAATCGAAGGAACAAAATAAAATAATATCCGTTTTACTTTCTTCGGAATGATTACCAGGCGTCATAATGGGAAATCACCGAGGATATTTTGTTTATGCTGCAACATAATTGCATTTATTAATAAATTAAAGTGCAATTCTGTGACGATTTTTAATTTTCCTAAAATACATGGGACGAGTGATAGTCCAATCTGGACGAGTGGGACAGTGGCATCACTCGCCCAGTAGGACGAGTAAGAAATTAAACATGTGTCGAGGCCTGCTTGGTCCATGCGCATATCCAGAGGGAGACTGGGGTCCAATTGGCGAAAAACCTCAATAATAAGACCACCCTTGGGACCCTTGAAAATTGGTCTCATTATTGAGTTGGTCTTAATATTGAGGTTAAATAAAGTGCAAAAACAGTAGAAATTGACCTGAAAATTGTGGTCTTTATTTTGAGGTGGTCATGTTATTGAGGTGGTTTTAAGCTGAGGTTTTACTGTAATGCACAATACCGGTACAGAAATGTCAAGGTATTGAGATTGATCCCCTGAAAAAAATAGCTTGATATGCGCATGAGACAATTTTATATTTATTGAATATATATTTTGTATGACCGAATTATCCAAGTATCATGTATGGCAACATTAAAATTCTGTTAATAACTATGAAACAGTACCTGCATTCTGTTATTTGTTTGTTCTGCACTGGAACACGCTTTCGATCCATCTTCGGGTTCACGAAACGTATACTAGAAACAGGCTCTGGTTCAATCTTCGGCCCTCGCGGAGCATGCCACGCCTGTGGTAATGACGTACACGAAACTTCTTCAGGGATACTGGCAAAGCCCATCAGTTGCCACTGATGTACCGCTGTTACTAAACCAATCACATGTGAGCAGGAACCACTCAGTCTGAAATATATCAACAAACAAAATGCAATTTGTACTTTTACTTGTTACTTCGATACAATCAGACTATACATGGGATCACTATCAATCTTATGAAGAGACCAAATATAAAAAATGGGAGGAGTGTTAGTGAGTTGTATCCATTCATATGTAGTAGTGTCTATAGGTTATAATTACTAATAGGTGAGAAACTTGTGTAGGCGGCCGGATAGCTCAGTCGGTAGAGCATTCGCCCTGTAAGTGAATGGTCCCGGGTTCGAGCCCCAGTCAGACTGCCCATTTTGCTCACCCTGTTACATTTTATAACTGCTATATCTGCCTTGAAGACACAGTTATAAACATGTGTATAATTATTTAGCACTCCGTGTAGGCTCTCGTTATTTATTGAAAAACATTTGATATATAGCTAGACTACCAATCCAGGTATCCCTGGTTCGAATCCCGACCGGGGCACTGGTATTTTCAGAAACGCTATTTGTTGTAATCATAATGATTAATATAAATGATTTAGCAACACCGCTATACTAAAACTATTTTCAGACGTTGGCGGAAGTGACTAGTAGGCCTACTGACTAGTTACTTCTTTCTTTCTTCTTTTCCTCCGTATGTCCTTCCAATTATGGAACACCAAGATGATCCCTGGTCACACCTTGTATTAGTAAGAATATGTTGGTCGGAATATTCCTCATACATGTAGATAAAAAAAAAAAAAACGAGCGTCGCCATTTGCAATTTCAGGATATTTTCGAAAGTAGGTCAAGACACAAAATTTGATTTCAATACAGTGCATGTATAACGAGTAAGTCACGGAATAATTAGATCTATTGTCAAATACAAAATACATACCCTGCTTGACAAGAGCAATATGCATAGCATATTTCATTTCTTTTGATGTCAAAGTTTACACGATGTGGTGGTTCACTCTTCCGTTGACTGCGAAAGCATTTTCCACGAACACTTAACACGTCCTCATCAGTTAAATAGATCTGTACTTTAGAGAAATAACCTTCACTAAAGAACCTAAATCCTTGCTGTCTTGCTTTCAACGAGATATTCTTATCTGGGTGAAATAAAACCGAGAAATTCGACGGAATTTTATCTAGATCAACTCGATGCAGGTCTGCGTTAGACGCCATTTTGTTAGATAGCTTGTCTCGCGTGGTTACAGCTAGGACATATAGACAAAGACATTGCCAGATTAATACATCCGGAACAGTATTCAGACTTTCTGTGCACCAGTGCTTCATTTCTTAAGCAAGTTTATGCGACAGCATTATAAAATAAACGAAAATAATGTGTTCATATATGTGATACAAAACGATACTATTTATATCACCATGTACTTCATAATGTACCATTTTCGCTTTCGTGAATCCTTATGTTGTTTTAGATGGTTGTATATTTATTATTAAGCCCGAGAATAACTATTGACACTTTCCTTGATCTTAGGCCAAGGTTATGATATTGTATTGTTTTTTTCATTCTTAATTATCTGTACGTATGTATGTTATGTTATGTTATTTGTATATTCTAATTCGTACCTGATCTATAGTTGTGTTTATAATTATGTTCTGTACTTTTGTATCTTTCTTGATGATTGTATGTAACTCTTCAGAAATGGAGGAATAAAAGATAATATATAGATACAACTTTTTTTTCTTCATAGGCCGACGGGCTACCGTGACGATTTCTTTGGTCGCCCGAGCAGTTTTTTCATCGCCTCGGGCGATCGGGCGACTGTTAATGTCGCACACTGCATATATAGATATGGGATGATTAGACAGTAGTAACCTTAATAGTCAAAATAAATACAAGTACCTGTGGTTTTGTCTTGACCTTTTTATTTCTTAACTTTCGTAAATTTGAGAAACCACCCTAATTATATGACATTTAAGGATTATATTTACGTTACTTTTACATTTCAGTTTACGTAAAACACTCTCTATTACTGACTTGGACCACAGGGATTCGGCACGTTTGGGGGTACTAGTATATATATTTATTCGGCACGTTTGAGGGTACTAGTATATATATTTAAGTACTTAAATATATATATACTAGTACCCCCAAACGTGCCGAATCCCTGTGACTTGGACAATTGTGTATATAATAATTCATATACATTGTATAAGATAAAGCAGACATGCCTAATCAGCATAGTTATATTTTATTACGGCTAACATGCACATGCATGCTAATCAGCATAGTTATATATAAGTACGGCTAAAATGCACCTAATCAGCACAGTTATATATAAGTACGGCTAAAATGCACATGCATGCACCTAATCAGCATAGTTATATATAAGTACGGCTAAAATGCACATGCATGCTAATCAGCATAGTGATATTTTATTACGGCTAAAATGCACATGCATGCACCTAATCAGCACATTTATATATAAGTACGGCTAAAATGCACATGCATGTACCTAATCAGCATAGTTATATATAAGTACGGCTAAAATGCACATGCATGTACCTAATCAGCATAGTTATATATAAGTACGGCTAAAATGCACATGCATGCTAATCAGCATAGTTATATATAAATACGGCTAAAATGCACATGCATGCACCTACTCAGCACAGTTATATATAAGTACGGCTAAAATGCACATGCATGTACCTAATCAGCACAGTTATATATAAGTACGGCTAAAATGCACATGCATGTACCTAATCAGCATAGTTATATATAAGTACGGCTAAAATGCACATGCATGCACCTAATCAGCATAGTTATATATAAGTACGGCTAAAATGCACATGCATGTACCTAATCAGCATAGTTATATATAAGTACGGCTAAAATGCACATGCATGCACCTAATCAGCATAGTTATATATAAGTACGGCTAAAATGCACATGCATGTACCTAATCAGCATAGTTATATATAAGTACGGCTAAAATGCACATACATGTACCTAATCAGCACAGCTATATATAAGTACGGCTAAAATGCACATGCATGTACCTAATCAGCATAGTTATATATAAGTACGGCTAAAATGCACATGCATGCACCTAATCAGCATAGTTATATATAAGTACGGCTAAAATGCACATGCATGTACCTAATTCCTTGCAGATCGTCCGTCTATTATGTATCCAAATGAGATTTGTTTTCCTTGCAAAGCAAACTGTCCAGTGGAGCGCACCTGGGGCACATATGTTCAGCGAGGAGAGACCCCCAGTCCACCATAGCTACGCCACTGGTGTGGAGACAGTGGGTTCCAACCCGTTGTGCTGGAACAACGTCTGCGAGTACTGTAGACGCAAATCCTGGAGTGACTGTAATATGTTTAATATATCTATGATGATTTTCATTCATGAATGTGCAATTCCTCTGGCGTTGCCCCGGGGATTAATGTTCGACATATCTACTATTATAGAACACACATGTTAGGCGTTATAAGTGTATTCATTCTAGTATAACAAGTAAAGTAGCTCTGTTATACTTTATTAATTGCACGCGTTTCGTTAGCCTGGGTGCCAGTCTGTCGATATTTCACTTTTTAACTTCTGGCAAAATGGTATGATCAGAAAACTCAATACGGCCCAATTAATAGTTCCGGGTGTTAAACTATATTTATTCGACTGACCAGGGGAAATATATCGACACGGTTAGCGTTTCGTTAGAATAGAGTGAAATATTTGTCATCGTGGAACGCATTCCATATACTGTGTATGTATTGGTCAGTTTGTGCATGGGATTTCATGTTAGGTGTATTGTAGATGTGTCAATATAAATTGGGTATACGTGTTCGCACGGTACATAGCTCGTTTTTATTTTAATATAACATGTATTACTAATGTATTTCGATATAATTAAGAAATAATAAGTATCAACCGTGGTATATCGCAGAATAACCCGAGTTTGAAGTTCTTATGCGTAGAAATATATCACGAAGGCCGAAGGCTTTCGAAATTTCCTCCCGCGTAAGGGGTGATGACGTTATTGTTTATGGAAAATATCAATCTAGTGCATAAATGAACAAAAGTTGTAACTGATCAATAATTTTATTTATTTTGTCAAATAAAACTGTACAGATTAGTAACTGAAACGTTACTTAACAGAAAAACAAGACGGACAAGAGATTATCTGATTCTAAAAATAGCTCACTTCCGTGAATTCCCACGGTATTTTTTACAAACATCACGTGACTTTCATTCATAAAACTTTACACGCATTGTATAAATGGAATAGCCAAAACACGATGCGCGCGCAGCATAGTTCAAGGTAGGTATATCGCAGAATAACCCGAGCTAGATTTTACTCTATAAGTATGTATGTTATTAGCTGGGTCGTGTTAGAATGATATATATACAACTATGTTAGAAATATACCATACGTCTAGGCAGCAATGAGGTCCGACATTCAGAGATCTGACATGGACAAATGGACACAGGTTTCCAGAGCAATTTCATAGAACATATGTTTTAATCTCTGGTTGTTCCTGGGCGAGTCTAATTGCGAAATCATTTTGTTGTATGGTATCATCGTTCAGATACGAACAGCATGGCCATAGTTTCATATAAATACATCGAGGCATACTTATCAGCATTTACATGTACATGTATGATAACAGATATACTCAAATGGAGTATGTTAATGTATTACGGTTATTTAATACAGTTATATATATAACCCGGTTGCATAAATCGATATAAAAATAAACAGTATCCGTCTGATCTTGCAACAATATCCGTCTGATCTGTCTATCCGTGCGTGCGTGCGTGCGTGCGTGCGTGCGTGCGTGCGTGCGTGCGTGCGTGCGTGCGTGCGTGCGTGCGTGCGTGCGTGCGTGCGTGCGTGCGTGCGTGCGTGCGTGCGTGCGTGCGTGCGTGCGTGCGTGCGTGCGTGCGTGCGTGCGTGCGT
>CM026398.1:33390689-33412174 GCA_014843695.1 Archivesica marissinica
TACATATATGTTGTGTGTACATATAACTATAAATGTAGGTACATATATGTTGTGTGTAGATATAACTATGAATGTAGGTACATATATGGTGTGTGTACATATAACTATAAATGTAGGTACATATATGTTGTGTGTAGATATAACTATAAATGTAGGTACTATATGTTGTGTGTAGATATAACTATAACTAAGGTACATATATGTTGTGTGTATATATAACTATAAATGTAGGTACATATATGTTGTGTGTAGATATAACTATATGTGGTACATATATGTTGTGTGTAGATATAACTATGAATGTAGGTACATATATGTTGTGTGTAGATATAACTATAAATGTAGGTACATATATGTTGTGTGTAGATATAACTATAAATGTAGGTACTATATGTTGTGTGTAGATATAACTATAAAAGGTACATATATGTTGTGTGTATATATAACTATAGGTACATATATGTTGTGTGTAGATATAACTATAAATGTAGGTACATATATGATGTGTGTAGATATAACTATAAATGTAGGTACATATATGTTGTGTGTAGATATAACTGTAGGTACATATATGTTGTGTGTAGATATAACTATAAATGTAGGTACATATATGTTGTGTGTAGATATAACTATAAATGTAGGTACATATATGTTGTGTGTAGATATAACTATAAATGTAGGTACATATATGTTGTGTGTAGATATAACTATAAATGTAGGTACATATATGTTGTGTGTAGATATAACTATAAATGTAGGTACTATATGATGTGTGTAGATATAACTATAGGTACATATATGTTGTGTGTAGATATAACTATAAATGTAGGTACATATATGTTGTGTGTAGATATAACTATAAATGTAGGTACATATATGTTGTGTGTAGATATAACTATAAATGTAGGTACATATATGTTGTGTGTAGATATAACTATAAATGTAGGTACATATATGTTGTGTGTAGATATAACTATAAATGTAGGTACATATATGTTGTGTGTAGATATAACTATAAATGTAGGTACATATATGTTGTGTGTAGATATAACTATAAATGTAGGTACATATATGTTGTGTGTAGATATAACTATAAATGTAGGTACATATATGTTGTGTGTAGATATAACTATAAATGTAGGTACATATATGTTGTGTGTAGATATAACTATAAATGTAGGTACATATATGTTGTGTGTAGATATAACTATAAATGTAGGTACATATATGTTGTGTGTAGATATAACTATAAATGTAGGTACATATATGTTGTGTGTAGATATAACTATAAATGTAGGTACATATATGTTGTGTGTAGATATAACTATAAATGTAGGTACATATATGTTGTGTGTAGATATAACTATAAATGTAGGTACATATATGTTGTGTGTAGATATAACTATAAATGTAGGTACATATATGTTGTGTGTAGATATAACTATAAATGTAGGTACATATATGTTGTGTGTAGATATAACTATAAATGTAGGTACATATATGTTGTGTGTAGATATAACTATAAATGTAGGTACATATATGTTGTGTGTAGATATAACTATAGGTACATATATGTTGTGTGTAGATATAACTATAAATGTAGGTACATATATGTTGTGTGTAGATATAACTATAAATGTAGGTACATATATGTTGTGTGTAGATATAACTATAAATGTAGGTACTATATGTTGTGTGTAGATATAACTATAAATGTAGGTACATATATGTTGTGTGTAGATATAACTATAAATGTAGGTACATATATGTTGTGTGTAGATATAACTATAGGTACATATATGTTGTGTGTAGATATAACTATAAATGTAGGTACATATATGTTGTGTGTAGATATAACTATAAATGTAGGTACATATATGTTGTGTGTAGATATAACTATAAATGTAGGTACATATATGTTGTGTGTAGATATAACTATAAATGTAGGTACATATATGTTGTGTGTAGATATAACTATAAATGTAGGTACATATATGTTGTGTGTAGATATAACTATAAATGTAGGTACATATATGTTGTGTGTAGATATAACTATAAATGTAGGTACATATATGTTGTGTGTAGATATAACTATAAATGTACATATATGTTGTGTGTAGATATAACTATAAATGTAGGTACATATATGTTGTGTGTAGATATAACTATAAATGTAGGTACATATATGTTGTGTGTAGATATAACTATAAATGTAGGTACATATATGTTGTGTGTAGATATAACTATAAATGTAGGTACTATATGTTGTGTGTAGATATAACTATAAATGAGGTACATATATGTTGTGTGTATATATAACTATAAATGTAGGTACATATATGTTGTGTGTAGATATAACTATAAATGTAGGTACATATATGTTGTGTGTAGATATAACTATAAATGTAGGTACATATATGTTGTGTGTAGATATAACTATAAATGTAGGTACATATATGTTGTGTGTAGATATAACTATAAATGTAGGTACATATATGTTGTGTGTAGATATAACTATAAATGTAGGTACATATATGTTGTGTGTAGATATAACTATAGGTACATATATGTTGTGTGTAGATATAACTATAAATGTAGGTACATATATGTGTGTGTAGATATAACTATAAATGTAGGTACATATATGTTGTGTGTAGATATAACTATAGGTACATATATGTTGTGTGTAGATATAACTATAAATGTAGGTACTATATGTTGTGTGTAGATATAACTATAAATGTAGGTACATATATGTTGTGTGTAGATATAACTATAAATGTAGGTACATATATGTTGTGTGTAGATATAACTATAAATGTAGGTACTATATGTTGTGTGTAGATATAACTATAATGGTACATATATGTTGTGTGTAGATATAACTATAGGTACATATATGTTGTGTGTAGATATAACTATAAATGTAGGTACATATATGTTGTGTGTAGATATAACTATAAATGTAGGTACATATATGTTGTGTGTAGATATAACTATAAATGTAGGTACATATATGTTGTGTGTAGATATAACTATAAATGTAGGTACATTATGATGTGTGTAGATATAACTATAAATGTAGGTACATATATGTTGTGTGTAGATATAACTATAAATGTAGGTACATATATGTTGTGTGTAGATATAACTATAAATGTAGGTACATATATGTTGTGTGTAGATATAACTATAAATGTAGGTACATATATGTTGTGTGTAGATATAACTATAAATGTAGGTACATATATGTTGTGTGTAGATATAACTATAAATGTAGGTACATATATGTTGTGTGTAGATATAACTATAAATGTAGGTACATATATGTTGTGTGTAGATATAACTATAAATGTAGGTACATATATGTTGTGTGTAGATATAACTATAAATGTAGGTACTATATGTTGTGTGTAGATATAACTATAAATGTAGGTACATATATAATGTGTGTAGATATAACTATAAATGTAGGTACTATATGTTGTGTGTAGATATAACTATAAATGTAGGTACATTATGATGTGTGTAGATATAACTATAAATGTAGGTACATATATGTTGTGTGTAGATATAACTATAAATGTAGGTACTATATGTTGTGTGTAGATATAACTATAACTAAGGTACATATATGTTGTGTGTGTATATATAACTATAGGTACATATATGTTGTGTGTAGATATAACTATAAATGTAGGTACATATATGTTTTGTGTAGATATAACTATAGGTACATATATGTTGTGTGTAGATATAACTATAAATGTAGGTACTATATGTTGTGTGTAGATATAACTATAAATGTAGGTACATTATGATGTGTGTAGATATAACTATACATGTAGGTACATATATGTTGTGTGTAGATATAACTATAAATGTAGGTACTATATGTTGTGTGTAGATATAACTATAACTAAGGTACATATATGTTGTGTGTATATATAACTATAGGTACATATATGTTGTGTGTAGATATAACTATAAATGTAGGTACATATATGTTGTGTGTAGATATAACTATAGGTACATATATGTTGTGTGTAGATATAACTATAAATGTAGGTACATATATGTTGTGTGTAGATATAACTATAAATGTAGGTACATATATGTTGTGTGTAGATATAACTATAAATGTAGGTACATATATGTTGTGTGTAGATATAACTATAAATGTAGGTACATATATGTTGTGTGTAGATATAACTATAAATGTAGGTACATATATGTTGTGTGTAGATATAACTATAAATGTAGGTACATATATGTTGTGTGTAGATATAACTATAAATGTAGGTACATATATGTTGTGTGTAGATATAACTATATGTACATATATGTTGTGTGTAGATATAACTATAAATGTAGGTACATATATGTTGTGTGTAGATATAACTATGAATGTAGGTACATATATGTTGTGTGTAGATATAACTATAAATGTAGGTACATATATGTTGTGTGTAGATATAACTATAAATGTAGGTACATATATGTTGTGTGTAGATATAACTATAAATGTAGGTACATATATGTTGTGTGTAGATATAACTATAAATGTAGGTACATATATGTTGTGTGTAGATATAACTATAAATGTAGGTACTATATGTTGTGTGTAGATATAACTATAGGTACATATATGTTGTGTGTAGATATAACTATAAATGTAGGTACATATATGTTGTGTGTAGATATAACTATAGGTACATATATGTTGTGTGTAGATATAACTATAAATGTAGGTACATATATGTTGTGTGTAGATATAACTATAAATGTAGGTACATATATGTTGTGTGTAGATATAACTATAAATGTAGGTACATATATGTTGTGTGTAGATATAACTATAAATGTAGGTACATATATGTTGTGTGTAGATATAACTATAAATGTAGGTACATATATGTTGTGTGTAGATATAACTATAAATGTAGGTACATATATGTTGTGTGTAGATATAACTATAAATGTAGGTACATATATGTTGTGTGTAGATATAACTATAAATGTAGGTACATATATGTTGTGTGTAGATATAACTATAAATGTAGGTACATATATGTTGTGTGTAGATATAACTATAAATGTAGGTACATATATGTTGTGTGTAGATATAACTATAAATGTAGGTACATATATGTTGTGTGTAGATATAACTATAAATGTAGGTACATATATGTTGTGTGTAGATATAACTATAAATGTAGGTACATATATGTTGTGTGTAGATATAACTATAAATGTAGGTACATATATGTTGTGTGTAGATATAACTATAAATGTAGGTACATATATGTTGTGTGTAGATATAACTATAAATGTAGGTACATATATGTTGTGTGTAGATATAACTATAGGTACATATATGTTGTGTAGATATAACTATAAATGTAGGTACATATATGTTGTGTGTAGATATAACTATAATGTAGGTACATATATGTTGTGTGTAGATATAACTATAAATGTAGGTACATATATGTGTGTGTAGATATAACTATAGGTACATATATGTTGTGTGTAGATATAACTATAAATGTAGGTACATATATGTTGTGTGTAGATATAACTATAAATGTAGGTACATATATGTTGTGTGTAGATATAACTATAAATGTAGGTACATATATGTTGTGTGTAGATATAACTATAAATGTAGGTACATATATGTTGTGTGTAGATATAACTATAAATGTAGGTACATATATGTGTGTAGATATAACTATAAATGTAGGTACATATATGTTGTGTGTAGATATAACTATAAATGTAGGTACATATATGTTGTGTGTAGATATAACTATAAATGTAGGTACATATATGTTGTGTGTAGATATAACTATAAATGTAGGTACATATATGTTGTGTGTAGATATAACTATAAATGTAGGTACATATATGTTGTGTGTAGATATAACTATAAATGTAGGTACATATATGTTGTGTGTAGATATAACTATAAATGTAGGTACTATATGTTGTGTGTAGATATAACTATAAATGTAGGTACATATATGTTGTGTGTAGATATAACTATAAATGTAGGTACATATATGTTGTGTGTAGATATAACTATAAATGTAGGTACATATATGTTGTGTGTAGATATAACTATAAATGTAGGTACATATATGTTGTGTGTAGATATAACTATAAATGTAGGTACATATATGTTGTGTGTAGATATAACTATAGGTACATATATGTTGTGTGTAGATATAACTATAAATGTAGGTACATATATGTTGTGTGTAGATATAACTATAAATGTAGGTACATATATGTTGTGTGTAGATATAACTATAAATGTAGGTACATATATGTTGTGTGTAGATATAACTATAAATGTAGGTACATATATGTTGTGTGTAGATATAACTATAAATGTAGGTACATATATGTTGTGTGTAGATATAACTATAAATGTAGGTACATATATGTTGTGTGTAGATATAACTATAAATGTAGGTACATATATGTTGTGTGTAGATATAACTATAAATGTAGGTACATATATGTTGTGTGTAGATATAACTATAAATGTAGGTACATATATGTTGTGTGTAGATATAACTATAAATGTAGGTACATATATGTTGTGTGTAGATATAACTATAAATGTAGGTACATATATGTTGTGTGTAGATATAACTATAAATGTAGGTACATATATGTTGTGTGTAGATATAACTATAAATGTAGGTACATATATGTTGTGTGTAGATATAACTATAGGTACATATATGTTGTGTGTAGATATAACTATAAATGTAGGTACATATATGTTGTGTGTAGATATAACTATAAATGTAGGTACATATATGTTGTGTGTAGATATAACTATAAATGTAGGTACATATATGTTGTGTGTAGATATAACTATAAATGTAGGTACATATATGTTGTGTGTAGATATAACTATAAATGTAGGTACATATATGTTGTGTGTAGATATAACTATAAATGTAGGTACATATATGTTGTGTGTAGATATAACTATAAATGTAGGTACATATATGTTGTGTGTAGATATAACTATAAATGTAGGTACATATATGTTGTGTGTAGATATAACTATAAATGTAGGTACATATATGTTGTGTGTAGATATAACTATAAATGTAGGTACATATATGTTGTGTGTAGATATAACTATAAATGTAGGTACATATATGTTGTGTGTAGATATAACTATAAATGTAGGTACATATATGTTGTGTGTAGATATAACTATAGGTACATATATGTTGTGTGTAGATATAACTATAAATGTAGGTACATATATGTTGTGTGTAGATATAACTATAAATGTAGGTACATATATGTTGTGTGTAGATATAACTATAAATGTAGGTACATATATTGTGTGTAGATATAACTATAAATGTAGGTACATATATGTTGTGTGTAGATATAACTATAAATGTAGGTACATATATGTTGTGTGTAGATATAACTATAAATGTAGGTACATATATGTTGTGTGTAGATATAACTATAAATGTAGGTACATATATGTTGTGTGTAGATATAACTATAAATGTAGGTACATATATGTTGTGTGTAGATATAACTATAAATGTAGGTACATATATGTTGTGTGTAGATATAACTATAAATGTAGGTACATATATGTTGTGTGTAGATATAACTATAGGTACATATATGTTGTGTGTAGATATAACTATAAATGTAGGTACATATATGTTGTGTGTAGATATAACTATAAATGTAGGTACATATATGTTGTGTGTAGATATAACTATAAATGTAGGTACATATATGTTGTGTGTAGATATAACTATAAATGTAGGTACATATATGTTGTGTGTAGATATAACTATAAATGTAGGTACATATATGTTGTGTGTAGATATAACTATAAATGTAGGTACATATATGTTGTGTGTAGATATAACTATAAATGTAGGTACATATATGTTGTGTGTAGATATAACTATAAATGTAGGTACATATATGTTGTGTGTAGATATAACTATAAATGTAGGTACATATATGTTGTGTGTAGATATAACTATAAATGTAGGTACATATATGTTGTGTGTAGATATAACTATAAATGTAGGTACATATATGTTGTGTGTAGATATAACTATAAATGTAGGTACATATATGTTGTGTGTAGATATAACTATAAATGTAGGTACATATATGTTGTGTGTAGATATAACTATAAATGTAGGTACATATATAATGTGTGTAGATATAACTATATATGTAGGTACATATATGATGTGTGTAGATATAACTATAAATGTAGGTACATATATGTTGTGTGTAGATATAACTATAAATGTAGGTACATATATGTTGTGTGTAGATATAACTATAAATGTAGGTACATATATGTTGTGTGTAGATATAACTATAAATGTAGGTACATATATGTTGTGTGTAGATATAACTATAAATGTAGGTACTATATGATGTGTGTAGATATAACTATAGGTACATATATGTTGTGTGTAGATATAACTATAAATGTAGGTACATATATGTTGTGTGTAGATATAACTATAAATGTAGGTACATATATGTTGTGTGTAGATATAACTATAAATGTAGGTACATATATGTTGTGTGTAGATATAACTATAAATGTAGGTACATATATGTTGTGTGTAGATATAACTATAAATGTAGGTACATATATGTTGTGTGTAGATATAACTATAAATGTAGGTACATATATGTTGTGTGTAGATATAACTATAAATGTAGGTACATATATGTTGTGTGTAGATATAACTATAAATGTAGGTATATGTTGTGTGTAGATATAACTATAAATGTAGGTACTATATGTTGTGTGTAGATATAACTATAAATGTAGGTACTATATGTTGTGTGTAGATATAACTATAAATGTAGGTACTATATGTTGTGTGTAGATATAACTATAAATGTAGGTACATATATGTTGTGTGTAGATATAACTATAAATGTAGGTACATATATGTGTGTGTAGATATAACATAAATGTAGGTACATATATGTTGTGTGTAGATATAACTATAAATGTAGGTACATATATGTTGTGTGTAGATATAACTATAAATGTAGGTACTATATGTTGTGTGTAGATATAACTATAAATGTAGGTACATATATGTTGTGTGTAGATATAACTATAAATGTAGGTACATATATGTTGTGTGTAGATATAACTATAGGTACATATATGTTGTGTGTAGATATAACTATAAATGTAGGTACATATATGTTGTGTGTAGATATAACTATAAATGTAGGTACATATATGTTGTGTGTAGATATAACTATAAATGTAGGTACATATATGTTGTGTGTAGATATAACTATAAATGTAGGTACATATATGTTGTGTGTAGATATAACTATAGGTACATATATGTTGTGTGTAGATATAACTATAAATGTAGGTACATATATGTTGTGTGTATATATAACTATAAATGTAGGTACATATATGTTGTGTGTAGATATAACCTCGCTTATCTTAAGTAACCCAGATGGACTCCCTGAAAATAATCATTATTTTTTAACAGACAACAAACAAGCTTATATGACATAACAAACCATGCATAATTTTATTTGGCTGTGTTAGTGATTCAACCTATCTTGTTTGATGATGTTCATGGGTATCCTGTGATTACTGGATCGTCATGGTTTTATTGAGGAATGTACAATAGACTGAAGGTCGCCTGTAGAGTTCTTTTTTTATATAAGTTTATTTATCGTCGCTACCGGTTGTCCATATCAGCGACGCCTCCTGGAGAGATTAGTCATTTTAGATTTTTGGATGATAGTGCAATGATACAGACAGAAGACACATTCCAGAGTCTCCTCTGGTTCTTTTACGTGCACAGTGTAAAGCACCGACACAAGTCCTCGGTTTAAAGTCCCATCGGAAAGACTGTTAATTTTATTATGGTCAGACGGAGGATCGAACCTGCGATCCCTAGATTACCAGTCCAACGTGTTAACCACTGGACTATTGTAGGGTTGTCACTCTTATGAATTATATATGATAGTAAGCAACTGATCAGATAAGTAGTAAAATACATGTATAAATATTGTCCATATCAGGTACACGAACAGTGATCCATCCAAAGGCCAGGATTATTGCAGAGGCGGGGCCTATTATTATTGGAGAGAGCAACATCATTGAAGAGCTGGCCTGCATCATTAACAAGTATGTAAATTTCTAGGATATAATTTTTATCGCCGACCCCTGGTTCATGTTTCTTAGGAGTATATTAGTCATACTATATTATGGATGAGAGTGCAAGGTACAGTCAAACCTGTCTTAAGCAGCCAGCCAAGGGAATCACAGAAAGTGGCTGCTTAGCACAGATGGCTGCTTAATAGAGGTTAAATGTATAATAAAACAACATATTTGGAATCTGAAAACTGGCTGCTTAATGCAGGTTGGCTGCTTAATAGAGGTGACCACTAACACAGGTTTGACTGTATATTAGAAGATGCTCAAATTCCACGGTTAACCCATTCAACACCAAATAACTGACATGGACTGTTTCATGATATTTTAAGACCAATCAATTAATAAGAAAATTACATTTGTACCAGTTAATTTAATAGTTTAAACTTTATTTATTTTACAACGATTGCGAAGCAAGTTTTAACAACTTATATTAATCACTCTAGTTGGCGCGGATGAAAGCGTAAATGTGGTCATTCGTGTGGGAGGAAACCGGAGTACCCGGAGAAAAGCCACCTGTCCGATCTGGCGACCATCGTACCATCTCACATACTTACTCGCCTCAGGCCCTGGACTCTTTACGAGATATATTGGTATAGGTGGGTTGTCATACACCTGTCTGTCTGTCTGTATGTCTGTCCACAACAGCTTCAATAGACATCTCTGAAACAGCTGGGTAAATGTACTAGTATGCTGAATGTGTCGTCTGGCTGGATAGAATATCAAAAATAGCTAAAACAGGAAACCCATAATGGTTGGCTATCTTGAAAATCTATTTCAACCTAAGAAGAGTAGGTGAGCATCAATCTCTTGTCATGTTCTTGCTTCCAACATATGTTTGCAGGTCTCCAGAGAATGCTACTCCAGGCGGTACACAAGCAGTCATGATCATTGGTAACAACAATGTGTTCGAAGTAGGCTCACGTATCCTTTAAATGATCCCGTTTCTCGTGATTAATCAAGTCATTGATGTTCTACGTTACCACCTTAACAAAAGAAAGGTTCTTAAATGACCTTACATCTCTGACTGTAGTCCTGACCATTAAATTACCTTTTTTGACTGTAATCCTGACCATTAAATGACTCTACATCTCTGACTGTAATCCTGACCATTAAATGACCATACATCTATGACTGCAATCCTGACCATTAAATGACCATACATCTGTGACTGTAATCCTGACCATTAAATGACCATACATCTCTGACTGTAATCCTGACCATTAAATGACCCTACATCTCTGACTGTAATCCTGACCAATAAATGACCCTACATCTCTGACTGTGATCCTGACCATTAAATGACCCTACAGCTCTGACTGTAATCCTGACCAATAAATGACCCTACTGACCCTACACTCTGACTGTAGTCCTGACCATTAAATGACCTTTTCTGACTGTAATCCTGACCATGAAATGACCTTTTCTGACTATAATCCTGACCAATAAATGACCATACATCCATGACTGTAATCCTGACCATTAAATGACCCTTCATCTCTGACTGTAATCCTGACCATTAAATGACCCTACTTCTCTGACTAATCCTGACCATTAAATAACCCTTCATCTCTGACTGTAATCCTGACCAATAAATGACCCTACATCTCTGACTGTAATCCTGACCATTAAAATACCCTTCATATCTGACTATAATCCTGACCATTAAATGACCCTACATCTCTGATGGTAATCCTGACCATTAAAATACCCTTCATATCTGACTATAATCCTGACCATTAAATGACCCTACATATCTGACTGTAATCCTGACCATGAAATGACCCTACTTCTCTGACTAATCCTGATCATTAAATGACCCTTCATCTCTGACTAATCCTGACCAATAAATGACCCTACATCTCTGACTGTAATCCTGACCAATAAATGACCCTACATCTCAGACTGTAGTCCTGACCATTAAATGACCCTACATCATGACTGTAATCCTGACCATTAAATGACCCTACATCTCTGACTGTAATCCTGACCATGAAATGACCCTACTTCTCTGACTAATCCTGATCATTAAATGACCCTTCATCTCTGACTAATCCTGACCAATAAATGACCCTACATCTCTGACTGTAATCCTGACCAATAAATGACCCTACATCTCAGACTGTAGTCCTGACCATTAAATGACCCTACATCATGACTGTAATCCTGACCATTAAATGACCCTACATCCATGACTGTAATCCTGACCAATAAATGACCCTACATCCATGACTGTAATCCTGACCATGAAATGACCCTATATCCATGACTGTAATCCTGACCATTAAATGACCCTACATCTCTGACTGTAATCCTGACCATTAAATGACCCTACATCTCTGACTGTAATCCTGACCATTAAATGACCCTACATCCATGACTGTAATCCTGACCATGAAATGACCCTACATCCATGACTGTAATCCTGACCAGGAAATGACCCTATATCCATGACTGTAATCCTGACCATTAAATGACCCTACTTCCATGACTGTAATCCTGACCATGAAATGACCCTATATCCATGACTGTAATCCTGACCATTAAATGACCCTACATCCATGACTGTAATCCTGACCATTAAATGACCCTACATCCATGACTGTAATCCTGACCATTAAATGACCCTACATCTCTGACTGTAATCCTGACCATTAAGTGACCCTATATCTCTGACTGTAATCCTGACCATTAAATGACCCTACATCCATGACTGTAATCCTGACCATTAAATGACCCTACATCCATGACTGTAATCCTGACCATTAAATGACCCTACAGCTCTGATGGTAATCCTGACCATGAAATAACCCTACATCTCTGACTGTAATCCTGACCATTAAATGACCCTACATATCTGACTGTAATCCTGACCATAAATGACCCTACTTCTCTGACTAATCCTGATCATTAAATGACCCTTCATCTCTGACTAATCCTGACCATTAAATGACCCTACATCTCTAACTGTAATCCTGACCATTAAATGACCCTACATCCATGACTGTAATCCTGACCATACATCCATGACTGTAATCCTGACCAATAAATGACCATACATCCATGACTAATCCTGACCATGAAATGACCCTATATCCATGACTGTAATCCTGACCATTAAATGACCCTACATCTCTGACTGTAATCCTGACCATTAAATGACCCTACATCCATGACTGTAATCCTGACCATTAAATGACCCTACATATCTGACTGTAATCCTGACCATTAAATGACCCTACATCTCTGACTGTAATCCTGACCATTAAATGACCCTACAGCTATGATGGTAATCCTGACCATGAAATAACCCTACATCTCTGACTGTAATCCTGACCATTAAATGACCCTACATATCTGACTGTAATCCTGACCATAAATGACCCTACTTCTCTGACTAATCCTGATCATTAAATGACCCTTCATCTCTGACTAATCCTGACCATTAAATGACCCTACATCTCTAACTGTAATCCTGACCATTAAATGGCCCTACATCCATGACTGTAATCCTGACCATTAAATGACCATACATCCATGACTGTAATCCTGACCAATAAATGACCATACATCCATGACTGTAATCCTGACCATGAAATGACCCTATATCCATGACTGTAATCCTGACCATTAAATGACCCTACATCTCTGACTGTAATCCTGACCATTAAATGACCCTACATCTCTGACTGTAATCCTGACCATTAAATGACCCTACATCCATGACTGTAATCCTGACCATTAAATGACCCTACATATCTGACTGTAATCCTGACCATTAAATGACCCTACATCTCTGACTGTAATCCTGACCATTAAATGACCTTACATCCATGACTAATCCTGACCATTAAATGACCCTACATCCATGACTGTAATCCTGACCATTAAATGACCTTACATCCATGACTGTAATCCTGACCAATAAATGACCCTACATCCATGACTGTAATACTGACCATTAAATGACCCTACATCTCTGACTATAATCCTGACCATTAAATGACCCTACATCTCTGACTGTAATCCTGACCATTAAATGACCCTACATCTCAGACTAATCCTGATCATTAAATGACCCTACATCCATGACTGTAATCCTGACCATTTAATGACCCTACATCTCAGACCGTAATCCTGACCATTAAATGACCTTACATCTCTGACTGTAATCCTGACCATTAAATGACCCTACATCCATGACTGTAATCCTGACTATTAAATGACCCTACATCTCAGACTGTAATCCTGACCAATAAATGACCCTACATCTCTGACTAATCCTGATCATTAAATGACCCTACATCCATGACTGTAATCCTGACCATTAAATGACCCTACATCTCTGATGGTAATCCTGACCAATAAATGACCCTACATCTCAGACTGTAATCCTGACCAATAAATGACCCTACATCTCTGACTGTGATCCTGACCATTAAATGACTCTACATCTCTGACTAATCCTGATCATTAAATGACCCTACATCCATGACTGTAATCCTGACCATTAAATGACCCTACATCTCTGACTGTAATCCTGACCATGAAATGACCATACTTCCATGACTGTAATCCTGACCATTAAATGACCCTACATACTTGACTATAATCCTGACCATTAAATGACCCTACATCTCAGACTGTAATCCTGACCATTAAATGACCTTACATCTCTGACTGTAATCCTGACCATTAAATGACCCTTCAGCTCTGATGGTAATCCTGACCATTAAATGACCCTACATCTCTGACTAATCCTGATCATTAAATGACCCTACATCCATGACTGTAATCCTGACCATTAAATGACCCTACATCCATGACTGTAATCCTGACCATTAAATGACCCTACATATCTGACTGTAATCCTGACCATTAAATGACCCTACATCTCTGACTGTAATCCTGACCATTAAATGTCACTACATCCATGACTAATCCTGACCATTAAATGACCCTACATCCATGACTTTAATCCTGACCATTAAATGACCTTACATCCATGACTGTAATCTGACCAATAAATGACCCTACATCTCTGACTGTAATCCTGACCATTAAATGACCCTACTTCTCTGACTGTAATCCTGACCATTAAATGACCCTACTTCTCTGACTGTAATCCTGACCATTAAATGACCCTACATCCATGACTGTAATACTGACCATTAAATGACCCTACATCTCTGACTGTAATCCTGACCATTAAATGACCCTACTTCTCAGACTGTAATCCTGACCAATAAATGACCCTACATCTCTGACTGTAATCCTGATCATTAAATGACCCTACATCCATGACTGTAATCCTGACCATTAAATGACCCTACATCCATGACTGTAATCCTGACCATTAAATGACCCTAATTCCATGACTGTAATCCTGACCATTAAATGACCCTACATCTCTGACTAATCCTGATCATTAAATGACCCTACATCCATGACTGTAATCCTGACCAATAAATGACCCTACATCCATGACTGTAATACTGACCATTAAATGACCCTACATCTCTGACTATAATCCTGACCATTAAATGACCCTACATCTCTGACTGTAATCCTGACCATTAAATGACCCTACATCTCAGACTAATCCTGATCATTAAATGACCCTACATCCATGACTGTAATCCTGACCATTTAATGACCCTACATCTCAGACTGTAATCCTGACCATTAAATGACCTTACATCTCTGACTGTAATCCTGACCATTAAATGACCCTACATCCATGACTGTAATCCTGACCATTAAATGACCCTACATCTCAGACTGTAATCCTGACCAATAAATGACCCTACATCTCGACTGTAATCCTGACCATAAATGACCCTACATCTCTGACTAATCCTGATCATTAAATGACCCTACATCCATGACTGTAATCCTGACCATTAAATGACCCTACATCTCTGATGGTAATCCTGACCAATAAATGACCCTACATCTCAGACTGTAATCCTGACCAATAAATGACCCTACATCTCTGACTGTGATCCTGACCATTAAATGACTCTACATCTCTGACTAATCCTGATCATTAAATGACCCTACATCCATGACTGTAATCCTGATCATTAAATGACTCTACATCCATGACTGTAATCCTGACCATTAAATGACCCTACATCCATGACTATAATCCTGACCATTAAATGGCCCTACATCTCAGACTGTAATCCTGACCATTAAATGACCTTACATCTCTGACTGTAATCCTGACCATTAAATGACCCTTCAGCTCTGATGGTAATCCTGACCATTAAATGACCCTACATCTCTGACTAATCCTGATCATTAAATGACCCTACATCCATGACTGTAATCCTGACCATTAAATGACCCTACATCCATGACTGTAATCCTGACCATTAAATGACCCTACATATCTGACTGTAATCCTGACCATTAAATGACCCTACATCTCTGACTGTAATCCTGACCATTAAATGACCCTACATCCATGACTAATCCTGACCATTAAATGACCCTACATCCATGACTGTAATCCTGACCATTAAATGACCTTACATCCATGACTGTAATCTGACCAATAAATGACCCTACATCTCTGACTGTAATCCTGACCATTAAATGACCCTACTTCTCTGACTGTAATCCTGACCATTAAATGACCCTACTTCTCTGACTGTAATCCTGACCATTAAATGACCCTACATCCATGACTGTAATCCTGACCATTAAATGACCCTACATCTCTGACTGTAATCCTGACCATTAAATGACCCTACTTCTCAGACTGTAATCCTGACCAATAAATGACCCTACATCTCTGACTGTAATCCTGACCATTAAATGACCCTACATCTCTGACTAATCCTGATCATTAAATGACCCTACATCCATGACTGTAATCCTGACCATTAAATGACCCTACATCCATGACTGTAATCCTGACCATTAAATGACCCTACTTCCATGACTGTAATCCTGACCATTAAATGACCTTACATCTCTGACTGTGATCCTGACCATTAAATGACCCTACATCTCTGACTAATCCTGATCATTAAATGACCCTACATCCATGACTGTAATCCTGACCATTAAATGACCCTACATCCATGACTGTAATCCTGACCATTAAATGACCCTACATCTCTGACTAATCCTGATCATTAAATGACCCTACATCCATGACTGTAATCCTGACCATTAAATGACCCTACATCCATGACTGTAATCCTGACCATTAAATGACCCTACTTCCATGACTGTAATCCTGACCATTAAATGACCCTACATCCATGACTGTAATCCTGACCATTAAATGACCCTACATCCATGACTGTAATCCTGACCATTAAATGACCCTACATCCATGACTGTAATCCTGACCATTAAATGACCCTACATCCATGACTGTAATCCTGACCATTAAATGACCCTACATCCATGACTGTAATCCTGACCATTAAATGACCCTACATCTCTGGCAGTAATCCTGACCATTAAATGACCCTACATCTCTGACTGTAATCCTGACCATTAAATGACCCTACATCTCTGACTGTAATCCTGACCATTAAATGACCCTACATCTCTGACTGTAATCCTGACCATTAAATGACCCTACATCCATGACTGTAATCCTGACCATTAAATGACCCTACATCTCTGACTGTAATCCTGACCATTAAATGACCCTACATCTCTGACTGTAATCCTGACCATTAAATGACCCTACATCTCTGACTGTAATCCTGACCATTAAATGACCCTACATCCATGACTGTAATCCTGACCATTAAATGACCCTACATCTCTGACTGTAATCCTGACCATTAAATGACCCTACATCTCTGACTGTAATCCTGACCAATAAATGACCCTACATCTCTGACTGTAATCCTGACCATTAAATGACCCTACATCTCTGACTAATCCTGATCATTAAATGACCCTACATCCATGACTGTAATCCTGACCATTAAATGACCCTACATCCATGACTGTAATCCTGACCATTAAATGACCCTACTTCCATGACTGTAATCCTGACCATTAAATGACCCTACATCCATGACTGTAATCCTGACCATTAAATGACCCTACATCCATGACTGTAATCCTGACCATTAAATGACCCTACATCCATGACTGTAATCCTGACCATTAAATGACCCTACATCCATGACTGTAATCCTGACCATTAAATGACCCTACATCTCTGACTGTAATCCTGACCATTAAATGACCCTACATCTCTGACTGTAATCCTGACCATTAAATGACCCTACATCCATGACTAATCCTGACCATTAAATGACCCTACATCCATGACTGTAATCCTGACCATTAAATGACCCTACATCCATGACTGTAATCCTGACCATTAAATGACCCTACATCTCTGACTGTAATCCTGACCATTAAATGACCCTACATCTCTGACTGTAATCCTGACCATTAAATGACCCTACATCCATGACTGTAATCCTGACCATTAAATGACCCTACATCCATGACTGTAATCCTGACCATTAAATGACCCTACATCTCTGACTGTAATCCTGACCATTAAATGACCCTACATCTCTGACTGTAATCCTGACCATTAAATGACCCTACATCTCTGACTAATCCTGATCATTAAATGACCCTACATCCATGACTGTAATCCTGACCATTAAATGACCCTACATCCATGACTGTAATCCTGACCATTAAATGACCCTACATCCATGACTGTAATCCTGACCATTAAATGACCCTACTTCCATGACTGTAATCCTGACCATTAAATGACCCTACATCCATGACTGTAATCCTGACCATTAAATGACCCTACATCCATGACTGTAATCCTGACCATTAAATGACCCTACATCCATGACTGTAATCCTGACCATTAAATGACCCTACATCTCTGACTGTAATCCTGACCATTAAATGACCCTACATCTCTGACTGTAATCCTGACCATTAAATGACCCTACATCCATGACTGTAATCCTGACCATTAAATGACCCTACATCCATGACTGTAATCCTGACCATTAAATGACCCTACATCTCTGACGTAATCCTGACCATTAAATGACCCTACATCTCTGACTGTAATCCTGACCATTAAATGACCCTACATCTCTGACTGTAATCCTGACCATTAAATGACCCTACATCTCTGACTAATCCTGACCATTAAATGACCCTACATCTCTGACTGTAATCCTGACCATTAAATGACCCTACATCCATGACTGTAATCCTGACCATTAAATGACCCTACATCCATGACTGTAATCCTGACCATTAAATGACCCTACATCTCTGACTGTAATCCTGACCATTAAATGACCCTACATCTCTGACTGTAATCCTGACCATTAAATGACCCTACATCCATGACTGTAATCCTGACCATTAAATGACCCTACATCTCTGACTGTAATCCTGACCATTAAATGACCCTACATCTCTGACTGTAATCCTGACCATTAAATGACCCTACATCTCTGACTAATCCTGATCATTAAATGACCCTACATCCATGACTGTAATCCTGACCATTAAATGACCCTACATCCATGACTGTAATCCTGACCATTAAATGACCCTACATCCATGACTGTAATCCTGACCATTAAATGACCCTACATATCTGACTGTAATCCTGACCATTAAATGACCCTACATCTCTGACTGTAATCCTGACCATTAAATGACCCTACATCCATGACTAATCCTGACCATTAAATGACCCTACATCCATGACTGTAATCCTGACCATTAAATGACCTTACATCCATGACTGTAATCCTGACCATTAAATGACCCTACATCTCTGACTGTAATCCTGACCATTAAATGACCCTACATCTCTGACTGTAATCCTGACCATTAAATGACCCTACATCTCTGACTGTAATCCTGACCATTAAATGACCCTACATCCATGACTGTAATCCTGACCATTAAATGACCCTACATCCTGACTGTAATCCTGACCATTAAATGACCCTACATCTCTGACTGTAATCCTGACCATTAAATGACCCTACATCTCTGACTGTAATCCTGACCATTAAATGACCCTACATCTCTGACTAATCCTGACCATTAAATGACCCTACATCCATGACTGTAATCCTGACCATTAAATGACCCTACATCCATGACTGTAATCCTGACCATTAAATGACCCTACATCCATGACTGTAATCCTGACCATTAAATGACCCTACATCCATGACTGTAATCCTGACCATTAAATGACCCTACATCCATGACTGTAATCCTGACCATTAAATGACCCTACATCCATGACTGTAATCCTGACCATTAAATGACCCTACATCCATGACTGTAATCCTGACCATTAAATGACCCTACATCTCTGACTGTAATCCTGACCATTAAATGACCCTACATCTCTGACTGTAATCCTGACCATTAAATGACCCTACATCCATGACTGTAATCCTGACCATTAAATGACCCTACATCCATGACTGTAATCCTGACCATTAAATGACCCTACAGCTCTGATGGTAATCCTGACCATGAAATAACCCTACATCTCTGACTGTAATCCTGACCATTAAATGACCCTACATATCTGACTGTAATCCTGACCATAAATGACCCTACTTCTCTGACTAATCCTGATCATTAAATGACCCTTCATCTCTGACTAATCCTGACCATTAAATGACCCTACATCTCTGACTGTAATCCTGACCATTAAATGACCCTACATCCATGACTGTAATCCTGACCATTAAATGACCATACATCCATGACTGTAATCCTGACCAATAAATGACCCTACATCCATGACTGTAATCCTGACCATTAAATGACCCTATATCCATGACTGTAATCCTGACCATTAAATGACCCTACATCTCTGACTGTAATCCTGACCATTAAATGACCCTACATCTCTGACTGTAATCCTGACCATTAAATGACCCTACATCCATGACTGTAATCCTGACCATTAAATGACCCTACATCCATGACTGTAATCCTGACCATTAAATGACCCTACATCTCTGACTGTAATCCTGACCATTAAATGACCCTACAGCTATGATGGTAATCCTGACCGTGAAATAACCCTACATCTCTGACTGTAATCCTGACCATTAAATGACCCTACATATCTGACTGTAATCCTGACCATAAATGACCCTACTTCTCTGACTAATCCTGATCATTAAATGACCCTTCATCTATGACTAATCCTGACCATTAAATGACCCTACATCCATGA
>CM026398.1:33413174-33475576 GCA_014843695.1 Archivesica marissinica
GACCCTACATCTCTGACTAATCCTGATCATTAAATGACCCTACATCCATGACTGTAATCCTGACCATTAAATGACCCTACATCCATGACTGCAATCCTGACCATTAAATGACCCTACTTCCATGACTGAAATCCTGACCATTAAATGACCCTACATCCATGACTGCAATCCTGACCATTAAATGACCCTACATCCATGACTGCAATCCTGACCATTAAATGACCCTACATCCATGACTGTAATCCTGACCATTAAATGACCCTACTTCCATGACTGTAATCCTGACCATTAAATGACCCTACATCCATGACTGTAATCCTGACCATTAAATGACCCTACATCCATGACTGTAATCCTGACCATTAAATGACCCTACATCTCTGGCAGTAATCCTGACCATTAAATGACCCTACATCTCTGGCTGTAATCCTGACCATTAAATGACCCTACATCTCTGGCTGTAATCCTGACCATTAAATGACCCTACATCTCTGACTGTAATCCTGACCATTAATTGACCCTACAGCCCTGACTGTAATTCTGACCATTAAATGACCCTACATCTCTGGCTGTAATCCTGACCATTAAATGACCCTACATCTCTGACTGTGTTCCTGACCATTAAATGACCCTACATCTCTGACTGTAATCCTGACCATTAAATGACCCTTCATCTCTGACTGTAATCCTGACCATTAAATGACCCTACATCCATGACTGTAATCCTGACCATTAAATGACCCTACATCCATGACTGTAATCCTGACCATTAAATGACCCTACATCTCTGACTGTAATCCTGACCATTAAATGACCCTACATCTCTGACTGTAATCCTGACCATTAAATGACCCTACATCCATGACTGTAATCCTGACCATTAAATGACCCTACATCTCTGACTGTAATCCTGACCATTAAATGACCCTACATCTCTGACTAATCCTGACCATTAAATGACCCTACATCCATGACTGTAATCCTGACCATTAAATGACCCTACATCCATGACTGTAATCCTGACCATTAAATGACCCTACATCCATGACTGTAATCCTGACCATTAAATGACCCTACATCCATGACTGTAATCCTGACCATTAAATGACCCTACATCTATGACTGTAATCCTGACCATTAAATGACCCTACATCCATGACTGCAATCCTGACCATTAAATGACCCTACTTCCATGACTGCAATCCTGACCATTAAATGACCCTACATCCATGACTGCAATCCTGACCATTAAATGACCCTACATCCATGACTGCAATCCTGACCATTAAATGACCCTACATCCATGACTGTAATCCTGACCATTAAATGACCCTACATCCATGACTAATCCTGACCATTAAATGACCCTACATCCATGACTGTAATCCTGACCATTAAATGACCCTACATCCATGACTGTAATCCTGACCATTAAATGACCCTACATCCATGACTGTAATCCTGACCATTAAATGACCCTACATATCTGACTGTAATCCTGACCATTAAATGACCCTACATCTCTGACTGTAATCCTGACCATTAAATGACCCTACATCCATGACTAATCCTGACCATTAAATGACCCTACATCTACTTATCCTGACCATTAATGACCCTACATCCATGACTGTAATCCTGACCAATAAATGACCCTACATCTCTGACTGTAATCCTGACCATTAAATGACCCTACATCTCTGACTGTAATCCTGACCATTAAACCCCACACAACCACCAAAACCCACACACAACCACCAAAACCCACACACAACCACCAAAAACCCACCCAACAACCACCAAAACCCACACCACACCACCAAAACCACACCAACACCACCAAAAACACACCACACCACCAAAAACCCACCCACATCCTGACCATTAATGACCCTACATCCTGACTGTAATCCTGACCATTAAATGACCCTACATCCATGACTGTAATCCTGACCATTAAATGACCCTACATCTCTGACTGTAATCCTGACCATTAAATGACCCTACATCCCTGACTGTAATCCTGACCATTAAATGACCCTACATCTCTGACTGTAATCCTGACCATAATGACCCTACATCCAACAACCACCATTAAATGACCCTACATCCTGACTGTAATCCTGACCATTAAATGACCCTACATCCATGACTGTAATCCTGACCATTAAATGACCTACATCCTGACTGTAATCCTGACCATTAAATGACCCTACTTCCATGACTGTAATCCTGACCATTAAATGACCCTACATCCATGACTGTAATCCTGACCATTAAATGACCCTACATCCATGACTGTAATCCTGACCATTAAATGACCCTACATCTCTGGCAGTAATCCTGACCATTAAATGACCCTACATCTCTGACTGTAATCCTGACCATTAAATGACCCTACATCTCTGACTGTAATCCTGACCATTAAATGACCCTACATCTCTGACTGTAATCCTGACCATTAAATGACCCTACATCTCTGACTGTAATCCTGACCATTAAATGACCCTTCATCTCTGACTGTAATCCTGACCATTAAATGACCCTACATCTCTGACTGTAATCCTGACCATTAAATGACCCTACATCTCTGACTAATCCTGATCATTAAATGACCCTACATCCATGACTGTAATCCTGACCATTAAATGACCCTACATCCATGACTGTAATCCTGACCATTAAATGACCCTACATCCATGACTGTAATCCTGACCATTAAATGACCCTACATCTCTGACTGTAATCCTGACCATTAAATGACCCTACATCTCTGACTAATCCTGATCATTAAATGACCCTACATCCATGACTGTAATCCTGACCATTAAATGACCCTACATCCATGACTGTAATCCTGACCATTAAATGACCCTACATCCATGACTGTAATCCTGACCATTAAATGACCCTACATCCATGACTGTAATCCTGACCATTAAATGACCCTACATCCATGACTAATCCTGACCATTAAATGACCCTACATCCATGACTGTAATCCTGACCATTAAATGACCCTACATCCATGACTGTAATCCTGACCATTAAATGACCCTACATCCATGACTGTAATCCTGACCATTAAATGACCCTACATCTCTGACTGTAATCCTGACCATTAAATGACCCTACATCTCTGACTGTAATCCTGACCATTAAATGACCCTACATCTCTGACTAATCCTGATCATTAAATGACCCTACATCCATGACTGTAATCCTGACCATTAAATGACCCTACATCCATGACTGTAATCCTGACCATTAAATGACCCTACTTCCATGACTGTAATCCTGACCATTAAATGACCCTACATCCATGACTGTAATCCTGACCATTAAATGACCCTACATCCATGACTGTAATCCTGACCATTAAATGACCCTACATCCATGACTGTAATCCTGACCAATAAATGACCCTACATCTCTGACTGTAATCCTGACCATTAAATGACCCTACATCTCTGACTAATCCTGATCATTAAATGACCCTACATCCATGACTGTAATCCTGACCATTAAATGACCCTACATCCATGACTGTAATCCTGACCATTAAATGACCCTACTTCCATGACTGTAATCCTGACCATTAAATGACCCTACTTCCATGACTGTAATCCTGACCATGAAATGACCCTATATCCATGACTGTAATCCTGACCATTAAATGACCCTACATCCATGACTGTAATCCTGACCATTAAATGACCCTACATCCATGACTGTAATCCTGACCATTAAATGACCCTACATCTCTGACTGTAATCCTGACCATTAAGTGACCCTATATCTCTGACTGTAATCCTGACCATTAAATGACCCTACATCCATGACTGTAATCCTGACCATTAAATGACCCTACATCCATGACTGTAATCCTGACCATTAAATGACCCTACAGCTCTGATGGTAATCCTGACCATGAAATAACCCTACATCTCTGACTGTAATCCTGACCATTAAATGACCCTACATATCTGACTGTAATCCTGACCATAAATGACCCTACTTCTCTGACTAATCCTGATCATTAAATGACCCTTCATCTCTGACTAATCCTGACCATTAAATGACCATACATCCATGACTGTAATCCTGACCAATAAATGACCATACATCCATGACTGTAATCCTGACCATGAAATGACCCTATATCCATGACTGTAATCCTGACCATTAAATGACCCTACATCTCTGACTGTAATCCTGACCATTAAATGACCCTACATCTCTGACTGTAATCCTGACCATTAAATGACCCTACATCCATGACTGTAATCCTGACCATTAAATGACCCTACATCTCTGACTGTAATCCTGACCATTAAATGACCCTACATCTCTGACTGTAATCCTGACCATAAATGACCCTACTTCTCTGACTAATCCTGATCATTAAATGACCCTACATCTCTGACTAATCCTGACCATTAAATGACCCTACATCCATGACTGTAATCCTGACCATTAAATGACCCTACTTCCATGACTGTAATCCTGACCATTAAATGACCTTACATCTCTGACTGTAATCCTGACCATTAAATGACCCTACATCTCTGACTAATCCTGACCATTAAATGACCCTACATCCATGACTGTAATCCTGACCATTAAATGACCCTACATCCATGACTGTAATCCTGACCATTAAATGACCCTACATCCATGACTGTAATCCTGACCATTAAATGACCCTACATCTCTGACTGTAATCCTGACCATTAAATGACCCTACATCCATGACTGTAATCCTGACCATTAAATGACCCTACATCCATGACTGCAATCCTGACCATTAAATGACCCTACTTCCATGACTGCAATCCTGACCATTAAATGACCCTACATCCATGACTGCAATCCTGACCATTAAATGACCCTACATCCATGACTGTAATCCTGACCATTAAATGACCCTACATCCATGACTGTAATCCTGACCATTAAATGACCCTACATCCATGACTGTAATCCTGACCATTAAATGACCCTACATCCTGACTGTAATCCTGACCATTAAATGACCCTACATCCTGACTGTAATCCTGACCATTAAATGACCCTACATCTCTGACTGTAATCCTGACCATTAAATGACCCTACATCTCTGACTGTAATCCTGACCATTAAATGACCCTACATCTCTGACTGTAATCCTGACCATTAAATGACCCTACATCTCTGACTGTAATCCTGACCATTAAATGACCCTACATCTCTGACTGTAATCCTGACCATAAATGACCCTACATCTCTGACTAATCCTGATCATTAAATGACCCTACATCTCTGACTAATCCTGACCATTAAATGACCCTACATCCATGACTGTAATCCTGACCATTAAATGACCCTACTTCCATGACTGTAATCCTGACCATTAAATGACCTTACATCTCTGACTGTAATCCTGACCATTAAATGACCCTACATCTCTGACTAATCCTGATCATTAAATGACCCTACATCCATGACTGTAATCCTGACCATTAAATGACCCTACATCCATGACTGTAATCCTGACCATTAAATGACCCTACTTCCATGACTGTAATCCTGACCATTAAATGACCTTACATCTCTGACTGTGATCCTGACCATTAAATGACCCTACATCTCTGACTAATCCTGATCATTAAATGACCCTACATCCATGACTGTAATCCTGACCATTAAATGACCCTACATCCATGACTGCAATCCTGACCATTAAATGACCCTACTTCCATGACTGTAATCCTGACCATTAAATGACCCTACATCTCTGACTAATCCTGACCATTAAATGACCCTACATCCATGACTGTAATCCTGACCATTAAATGACCCTACATCCATGACTGCAATCCTGACCATTAAATGACCCTACATCCATGACTGAATCCTGACCATTAAATGACCCTACATCCATGACTGTAATCCTGACCATTAAATGACCCTACATCCATGACTGTAATCCTGACCATTAAATGACCCTACATCCATGACTGTAATCCTGACCATTAAATGACCCTACATCCATGACTGTAATCCTGACCATTAAATGACCCTACATCCATGACTGTAATCCTGACCATTAAATGACCCTACATCCATGACTGTAATCCTGACCATTAAATGACCCTACATCTCTGACTGTAATCCTGACCATTAAATGACCCTACATCTCTGACTGTAATCCTGACCATTAAATGACCCTACATCTCTGACTAATCCTGATCATTAAATGACCCTACATCCATGACTGTAATCCTGACCATTAAATGACCCTACATCCATGACTGTAATCCTGACCATTAAATGACCCTACATCCATGACTGTAATCCTGACCATTAAATGACCCTACATCCATGACTGTAATCCTGACCATTAAATGACCCTACATCCATGACTGTAATCCTGACCATTAAATGACCCTACATCTCTGACTAATCCTGATCATTAAATGACCCTACATCCATGACTGTAATCCTGACCATTAAATGACCCTACATCCATGACTGTAATCCTGACCATTAAATGACCCTACTTCCATGACTGTAATCCTGACCATTAAATGACCCTACATCCATGACTGTAATCCTGACCATTAAATGACCCTACATCCATGACTGTAATCCTGACCATTAAATGACCCTACATCCATGACTGTAATCCTGACCATTAAATGACCCTACATCCATGACTGTAATCCTGACCATTAAATGACCCTACATCCATGACTGTAATCCTGACCATTAAATGACCCTACATCCATGACTGTAATCCTGACCATTAAATGACCCTACATCTCTGGCAGTAATCCTGACCATTAAATGACCCTACATCTCTGACTGTAATCCTGACCATTAAATGACCCTACATCTCTGACTGTAATCCTGACCATTAAATGACCCTACATCTCTGACTGTAATCCTGACCATTAAATGACCCTACATCTCTGACTGTAATCCTGACCATTAAATGACCCTACATCTCTGACTAATCCTGACCATTAAATGACCCTACATCCATGACTGTAATCCTGACCATTAAATGACCCTACATCCATGACTGTAATCCTGACCATTAAATGACCCTACTTCCATGACTGTAATCCTGACCATTAAATGACCCTACATCTCTGACTAATCCTGACCATTAAATGACCCTACATCCATGACTGTAATCCTGACCATTAAATGACCCTACATCCATGACTGTAATCCTGACCATTAAATGACCCTACATCCATGACTGTAATCCTGACCATTAAATGACCCTACATCCATGACTGTAATCCTGACCATTAAATGACCCTACATCCATGACTGTAATCCTGACCATTAAATGACCCTACATCCATGACTGTAATCCTGACCATTAAATGACCCTACATCCATGACTGTAATCCTGACCATTAAATGACCCTACATCCATGACTGTAATCCTGACCATTAAATGACCCTACATCCATGACTGTAATCCTGACCATTAAATGACCCTACATCTCTGACTGTAATCCTGACCATTAAATGACCCTACATCTCTGACTGTAATCCTGACCATTAAATGACCCTACATCTCTGACTAATCCTGATCATTAAATGACCCTACATCCATGACTGTAATCCTGACCATTAAATGACCCTACATCCATGACTGCAATCCTGACCATTAAATGACCCTACATCCATGACTGCAATCCTGACCATTAAATGACCCTACATCCATGACTGCAATCCTGACCATTAAATGACCCTACATCCATGACTGTAATCCTGACCATTAAATGACCCTACTTCCATGACTGTAATCCTGACCATTAAATGACCCTACATCCATGACTGTAATCCTGACCATTAAATGACCCTACATCCATGACTGTAATCCTGACCATTAAATGACCCTACATCTCTGGCAGTAATCCTGACCATTAAATGACCCTACATCTCTGGCTGTAATCCTGACCATTAAATGACCCTACATCTCTGACTGTAATCCTGACCATTAAATGACCCTACATCTCTGACTGTAATCCTGACCATTAAATGACCCTACATCTCTGACTGTAATCCTGACCATTAAATGACCCTACATCTCTGACTGTAATCCTGACCATTAAATGACCCTACATCTCTGACTGTAATCCTGACCATTAAATGACCCTACATCTCTGACTAATCCTGATCATTAAATGACCCTACATCCATGACTGTAATCCTGACCATTAAATGACCCTACATCCATGACTGTAATCCTGACCATTAAATGACCCTACTTCCATGACTGTAATCCTGACCATTAAATGACCCTACATCTCTGACTGTGATCCTGACCATTAAATGACCCTACATCTCTGACTAATCCTGATCATTAAATGACCCTACATCCATGACTGTAATCCTGACCATTAAATGACCCTACTTCCATGACTGCAATCCTGACCATTAAATGACCCTACATCCATGACTGCAATCCTGACCATTAAATGACCCTACATCCATGACTGCAATCCTGACCATTAAATGACCCTACATCCATGACTGTAATCCTGACCATTAAATGACCCTACTTCCATGACTGTAATCCTGACCATTAAATGACCCTACATCCATGACTGTAATCCTGACCATTAAATGACCCTACATCCATGACTGTAATCCTGACCATTAAATGACCCTACATCTCTGGCAGTAATCCTGACCATTAAATGACCCTACATCTCTGGCTGTAATCCTGACCATTAAATGACCCTACATCTCTGGCTGTAATCCTGACCATTAAATGACCCTACATCTCTGACTGTAATCCTGACCATTAATTGACCCTACAGCTCTGACTGTAATTCTGACCATTAAATGACCCTACATCTCTGGCTGTAATCCTGACCATTAAATGACCCTACATCTCTGACTGTGTTCCTGACCATTAAATGACCCTACATCTCTGACTGTAATCCTGACCATTAAATGACCCTTCATCTCTGACTGTAATCCTGACCATTAAATGACCCTACATCTCTGACTGTAATCCTGACCATTAAATGACCCTACATCTCTGACTAATCCTGATCATTAAATGACCCTACATCCATGACTGTAATCCTGACCATTAAATGACCCTACATCCATGACTGCAATCCTGACCATTAAATGACCCTACATCCATGACTGTAATCCTGACCATTAAATGACCCTACATCCATGACTGTAATCCTGACCATTAAATGACCCTACTTCCATGACTGTAATCCTGACCATTAAATGACCCTACATCCATGACTGTAATCCTGACCATTAAATGACCCTACATCCATGACTGTAATCCTGACCATTAAATGACCCTACATCTCTGGCAGTAATCCTGACCATTAAATGACCCTACATCTCTGGCTGTAATCCTGACCATTAAATGACCCTACATCTCTGACTGTAATCCTGACCATTAAATGACCCTACATCTCTGACTGTAATCCTGACCATTAATTGACCCTACAGCCCTGACTGTAATTCTGACCATTAAATGACCCTACATCTCTGGCTGTAATCCTGACCATTAAATGACCCTACATCTCTGACTGTGTTCCTGACCATTAAATGACCCTACATCTCTGACTGTAATCCTGACCATTAAATGACCCTTCATCTCTGACTGTAATCCTGACCATTAAATGACCCTACATCCATGACTGTAATCCTGACCATTAAATGACCCTACATCCATGACTGTCATCCTGACCATTAAGTGACCCTACATCTCTGACTGTAATCCTGACCATTAAATGACCCTACATCTCTGACTGTAATCCTGACCATTAAATTACCCTACATCTCTGGCAGTAATCCCGACCATTAAATGACCCTACATCTCTGGCTGTAATCCTGACCATTAAATGACCCTACATCTCTGGCTGTAATCCTGACCATTAAATGACCCTACATCTCTGACTGTAATCCTGACCATTAATTGACCCTACAGCTCTGACTGTAATTCTGACCATTAAATGACCCTACATCTCTGGCTGTAATCCTGACCATTAAATGACCCTACATCTCTGACTGTGTTCCTGACCATTAAATGACCCTACATCTCTGACTGTAATCCTGACCATTAAATGACCCTTCATCTCTGACTGTAATCCTGACCATTAAATGACCCTACATCTCTGACTGTAATCCTGACCATTAAATGACCCTACATCTCTGACTAATCCTGATCATTAAATGACCCTACATCCATGACTGTAATCCTGACCATTAAATGACCCTACATCCATGACTGTAATCCTGACCATTAAATGACCCTACATCCATGACTGTAATCCTGACCATTAAATGACTCTACATATCTGACTGTAATCCTGACCATTAAATGACCCTACATCTCTGACTGTAATCCTGACCATTAAATGACCCTACATCCATGACTAATCCTGACCATTAAATGACCCTACATCCATGACTGTAATCCTGACCATTAAATGACCTTACATCCATGACTGTAATCCTGACCATAAATGACCCTACATCTCTGACTGTAATCCTGACCATTAAATGACCCTACTTCTGACTGTAATCCTGACCATTAAATGACCCTACTTCTCTGACTGTAATCCTGACCATTAAATGACCCTACATCCATGACTGTAATCCTGACCATTAAATGACCCTACATCTCTGACTGTAATCCTGACCATTAAATGACCCTACTTCTCAGACTGTAATCCTGACCAATAAATGACCCTACATCTCTGACTGTAATCCTGACCATTAAATGACCCTACATCTCTGACTAATCCTGATCATTAAATGACCCTACATCCATGACTGTAATCCTGACCATTAAATGACCCTACATCCATGACTGTAATCCTGACCATTAAATGACCCTACTTCCATGACTGTAATCCTGACCATTAAATGACCCTACTTCCATGACTGTAATCCTGACCATGAAATGACCCTATATCCATGACTGTAATCCTGACCATTAAATGACCCTACATCCATGACTGTAATCCTGACCATTAAATGACCCTACATCCATGACTGTAATCCTGACCATTAAATGACCCTACATCTCTGACTGTAATCCTGACCATTAAATGACCCTACATCTCTGACTGTAATCCTGACCATTAAATGACCCTACATCCATGACTGTAATCCTGACCATTAAATGACCCTACATCCATGACTGTAATCCTGACCATTAAATGACCCTACAGCTCTGATGGTAATCCTGACCATGAAATAACCCTACATCTCTGACTGTAATCCTGACCATTAAATGACCCTACATATCTGACTGTAATCCTGACCATAAATGACCCTACTTCTCTGACTAATCCTGATCATTAAATGACCCTTCATCTCTGACTAATCCTGACCATTAAATGACCCTACATCTCTAACTGTAATCCTGACCATTAAATGACCCTACATCCATGACTGTAATCCTGACCATTAAATGACCCTACATCCATGACTGTAATCCTGACCATTAAATGACCCTACATCCATGACTGTAATCCTGACCATTAAATGACCCTACATATCTGACTGTAATCCTGACCATTAAATGACCCTACATCTCTGACTGTAATCCTGACCATTAAATGACCCTACATCCATGACTAATCCTGACCATTAAATGACCCTACATCCATGACTGTAATCCTGACCATTAAATGACCTTACATCCATGACTGTAATCCTGACCAATAAATGACCCTACATCTCTGACTGTAATCCTGACCATTAAATGACCCTACTTCTCTGACTGTAATCCTGACCATTAAATGACCCTACTTCTCTGACTGTAATCCTGACCATTAAATGACCCTACATCCATGACTGTAATCCTGACCATTAAATGACCCTACATCTCTGACTGTAATCCTGACCATTAAATGACCCTACATCTCAGACTGTAATCCTGACCAATAAATGACCCTACATCTCTGACTGTAATCCTGACCATTAAATGACCCTACATCTCTGACTAATCCTGATCATTAAATGACCCTACATCCATGACTGTAATCCTGACCATTAAATGACCCTACATCCATGACTGTAATCCTGACCATTAAATGACCCTACTTCCATGACTGTAATCCTGACCTTTAAATGACCTTACATCTCTGACTGCAATCCTGACCATTAAATGACCCTACATCCATGACTGTAATCCTGACCATTAAATGACCCTACATCTCTGACTGTAATCCTGACCATTAAGTGACCCTATATCTCTGACTGTAATCCTGACCATTAAATGACCCTACATCCATGACTGTAATCCTGACCATTAAATGACCCTACATCCATGACTGTAATCCTGACCATTAAATGACCCTACAGCTCTGATGGTAATCCTGACCATGAAATAACCCTACATCTCTGACTGTAATCCTGACCATTAAATGACCCTACATATCTGACTGTAATCCTGACCATAAATGACCCTACTTCTCTGACTAATCCTGATCATTAAATGACCCTTCATCTCTGACTAATCCTGACCATTAAATGACCCTACATCTCTAACTGTAATCCTGACCATTAAATGACCCTACATCCATGACTGTAATCCTGACCATTAAATGACCATACATCCATGACTGTAATCCTGACCAATAAATGACCCTACATCCATGACTGTAATCCTGACCATTAAATGACCCTACATATCTGACTGTAATCCTGACCATTAAATGACCCTACATCTCTGACTGTAATCCTGACCATTAAATGACCCTACATCCATGACTAATCCTGACCATTAAATGACCCTACATCCATGACTGTAATCCTGACCAATAAATGACCCTACATCTCTGACTGTAATCCTGACCATTAAATGACCCTACTTCTCTGACTGTAATCCTGACCATTAAATGACCCTACTTCTCTGACTGTAATCCTGACCATTAAATGACCCTACATCCAGGACTGTAATCCTGACCATTAAATGACCCTACATCTCTGACTGTAATCCTGACCATTAAATGACCCTACTTCTCAGACCGTAATCCTGACCAATAAATGACCCTACATCTCTGACTGTAATCCTGACCATTAAATGACCATACATCTCTGACTAATCCTGATCATTAAATGACCCTACATCCATGACTAATCCTGACCATTAAATGACCCTACATCCATGACTGTAATCCTGACCATTAAATGACCCTACTTCCATGACTGCAATCCTGACCATTAAATGACCCTACATCCATGACTGTAATCCTGACCATTAAATGACCCTACATCCATGACTGTAATCCTGACCATTAAATTACCCTACATCTCTGGCAGTAATCCTGACCATTAAATGACCCTACATCTCTGGCTGTAATCCTGACCATTAAATGACCCTACATCTCTGTCTGTAATCCTGACCATTAAATGACCCTACATCTCTGACTGTAATCCTGACCATTAATTGACCCTACAGCTCTGACTGTAATTCTGACCATTAAATGACCCTACATCTCTGGCTGTAATCCTGACCATTAAATGACCCTACATCTCTGACTGTGTTCCTGACCATTAAATGACCCTACATCTCTGACTGTAATCCTGACCATTAAATGACCCTTCATCTCTGACTGTAATCCTGACCATTAAATGACCCTACATCTCTGACTGTAATCCTGACCATTAAATGACCCTACATCTCTGACTGTAATCCTGACCATTAAATGACCCTACATCTCTGACTGTAATCCTGACCATTAAATGACCCTACATCTATGGCTGTAATCCTGACCATTAAATGACCCTACATCTCTGACTGTAATCCTGACCATTAAATGACCCTACATCTCTGACTGTGTTCCTGACCATTAAATGACCCTACATCTCTGACTGTGATCCTGACCATTAAATGACCCTACATCTATGGCTGTAATCCTGACCATTAAATGACCCTACATCTCTGACTGTAATCCTGACCATTAAATGACCCTACATCTCTGACTGTAATCCTGACCATTAAATGACCCTACATCTCTGACTGTGTTCCTGACCATTAAATGACCCTACATCTCTGACTGTGATCCTGACCATTAAATGACCCTACATCTCTGACTGTGATCATGACCATTAAATGACCCTTCATCTCTGACTGTAATCCTGACCATTAAATGACCCTACAGCTCTGACTGTGTTCCTGACCATTAAATGACCCTACATCTCTGACTGTGTTCCTGACCATTAAATGACCCTACATCTCTGACTGTGTTCCTGACCATTAAATGACCCTACAGCTCTGACTGATCCTGACCATTAAATGACCCTACATCTCTGACTGTGATCCTGACCATTAAATGACCCTTCATCTCTGACTGTGATCCTGACCATTAAATGACCCTACATCTCTGGCTGTATTCCTGATCATTAAATGACTACATCTCTGACTGTAATCCTGACCATTAAATGACCCTACATCTCTGACTATAATCCTGACCATTAAATGACCCTACATCTCTGGCTGTAATCCTGACCATTAAATGACCTTACATCTCTGACTGTGTTCCATTAAGTGTTGTTTATTTTTGCTATAGTTAAACTGCTATTAAGCATTACATGAAATGTGAAGGAAGTCTCTCTATAATTTTTATATAATAAAACAAGAGATCCTGATTGAACTCTTTAACCGTTAATGTCGCATAAAAGCAACTTTGCAAAATGCAGAGAACCCGATCAGACAGAACAGAACGTGCCGTCTGATCAGGCTATATGCTGATTGCTCTTCAGACAGTGAAGCTGAATCACCTGTCCGAATAGCAAACAACATAGATCCTGATTAGACCCGCGGCTGATCTGGAGCTATGTTGTTTGCACATGCTCTGAATTTATTCGGCGCTGAAAGAGTTAATATCCGTTACAATTATGCTATAGACACATCTCATTTGCTCTGATTTATGTTTGCTTTAACTCTTGTTAGATATAGAAGCTGTGAAAATTGGTGACCACAATGTCGTAGAGGCACGAGGTTTGTTAAAAGTTTCTGAAAGATTTAACATCATTGGAAGGGGCCTTCGTGGCAGAGTGGTTGAGGTCGTTGACTTCAAATCACTTGCCCCTCATTGCTGTAGGTTCGATTCCCACTGGGTGTCGAATTCTTTCATGTAAGGAAGCCATCCTGGCTGGCGGAATGTCGATGGTTCTACCCAGGTGCCCGTCCGTGTCTGAGATACTGTTCTGTACTCATCTGTTGGTAGGCAGGTCATGCTCACCTCTGGTACAGCAAGTGTGGTTTCAGTGTGGTATTTCTGTATTTCAGCATCTGTAGGTAGGCAAGTCATGCTCACCTGGTACAGCAAGTGTCATTTTCAGTGTGGTATTTCTGTATTTCAGCATCAGTTGGTCGACAGGTTGTGCTCACCTCTGGTACAGCAAGTGTCATTTTCAGTGTGGTATTTCTGTATTTCAGCATCAGTTGGTCGACAGGTCGTGCTCACCTCTGGTACAGCAAGTGTCATTTTCACTGTGGTATTTCTGTATTTCAGCATCTGTAGGTCGGCAGGTCGTGCTCACCTCTGGTACAGCAAGTGTGGTTTCACTGTGGTATCTCTGTATTTCAGCATCTGTAGGTCGGCAGGTCGTGCTCACCTCTGATACAGCAAGTGTGGTTTCACTATGGTATTTCTGTATTTCAGCATCTGTAGGTCGGCAGGTCGTGCTCACCTCTGGTACAGCAAGTGTGGTTTCACTGTGGTATCTCTGTATTTCAGCATATGTAGGTCGGCAGGTCGTGCTTACCTCTGGCACAGCAAGTGTGGTTTCACTGTGGTATTTCTGTATTTCAGCATCTGTAGGTCGGCAGGTCGTACTCACCTCTGGTACAGCAAGTGTGGTTTCACTATGGTATTTCTGTATTTCAGCATCAGTTGGTCGACAGGTCGTGCTCACCTCTGGTACAGCAAGTGTCATTTTCACTGTGGTATTTCTGTATTTCAGCATCTGTTGGTCAGCAGGTCGTGCTCACCTCTGGTACAGCAAGTGTGGTTTCACTATGGTATTTCTGTATTTCAGCATCTGTAGGTCGGCAGGTCGTGCTCACTTCTGGTACAGCAAGTGTGGTTTCACTGTGGTATTTCTGTATTTCAGCATCTGTTGGTCAGCAGGTTGTGCTCACCTCTGGTACAACAAGTGTCATTTTCACTGTGGTATTTCTGTATTTCAGCATATGTAGGTCGGCAGGTCGTGCTCACCTCTGGTACAAGTGTCATTTTCACTGTGGTATTTCTGTATTTCAGCATATGTAGGTCGGCAGGTCGTGCTCACCTCTGGTACAACAAGTGTCATTTTCACTGTGGTATTTCTGTATTTCAGCATATGTAGGTCGGCAGGTCATGCTCACCTCTGGTACAGCAAGTGTGGTTTCACTATGGTATTTCTGTATTTCAGCATATGTAGGTCGGCAGGTCGTGCTCACCTCTGGTACAGCAAGTGTCATTTTCAGTGTAGTATTTCTGTATTTCAGCATATGTTGGTAAGCAGGTCGTGCTCACCTCTGGTACAGCAAGTGTGGTTTCACTGTGGTATTTCTGTATTTCAGCATCTGTAGGTCGGCAGGTCGTGCTCACCTCTGGTACAGCAAGTTTGGTTTCACTGTGGTATTTCTGTATTTCAGCATCTGTTGGTCGACAGGTTGTGCTCACCTCTGGTTGTATCATCGGATCTGCCTGTTCCGTCACAAGTAATGAAGACATAGAAGAAAACAGTGTTATATATGGGGCCAACTGTGACAGACGAGTCCAGAAAGAACGGCCTCCGGTAAGAAATAAGCCACCCCATGACAAAACCAACATTATGCTGGGAAAAACACATTACTCAACCAGTAAAGATTTTATTCTAATTCCATTCTGTTTACATTTATGTCAAACCCCTTATGGACACCTAGACGTGGGTTCCTGGGCAGGCTTTGCTGGTGTAAGCAGTTAACCAGTACAAAGCAATGTATGTGAGGTGTCTTGCCCAGCGACACTACATTCATACGTTGATGAGTATCGAACCCTTGATTCCAAATATTACGCTGGACCACTGACACCACAATAGAAAGATATATTTCTACGCATAAGAACTTCAAACTCAGGTTATTCTGCGATATACCACGCTTGATACTTATTATTTGATTCTAACACGACTTACTTCTAATAATTTTAGATGAGAATCAAGGAGTATTTTCTTCAAACGCCGTGCATTTGGCTTTCGAAATTTCCTCCCGCGTAAGGGGGGTGATGACGTTATTTTTTATAGTGCATAAATGAACAAAAGTTGTAACTGATCAATAATTTTATTTATTTTGTCAAATAAAACTGTACAGAATAGTAACTGAAACGTTACTTAACAGAAAAACAAGATGGACAAGAGATTATCTGATTCTAAAAATAGCTCACTTCCACGAATTCCCACGATATTATTTACAAACATCACGTGACTTTCATTCATAAATCTTTACACACATTGTATAAATGGAATAGCCAAAACACTGTGCATGCGCAGCATAGTTCAAGGTAGGTATATCGCAGAATAACCCGAGGTAGATTTTACTCTACAAGTATGTATGTTATTAGCTGGGTCGTGTTAGAATGAAAAATAACTTCGTTATGGACCAAAATAGGATTGTCTGTGAACTTTCAAAAATGTCATCTTTAACGAAATCAAAGATTGTGTTGAAAAGTAATGAATATGTATATTTTAGCTAATTAGCATAGGTTTTGCATAAATTATGCTAAATAGACAACATTAATTTGCACACAATGTAAACTTTCTCTTGTGTTGTTTTTTGTCTTGCCCACTTTAGTGGAAAGGATTACGAAACAGTAACCTTTCCAGAGGTGCCGTCAACAATTACATATTTACATATAACTAAAATACCATCCAATATAATGTTTTGATAACTTAAATATTGTTTCTAAGTGTTGTTCGCTACCCCCTATGCAAGTCCCCCCCCCCCACAATGTGAGCTTGAACGATAAATTTGGTCAAAAATAGTCCCGAATTTAGAAATTATTTATGTGTCAAAAAATGATCAGGATCTATGTTTGCTTTTCAAACAAGTGTTCAGCTGCACTATCCGAATAGCAAACAACATAGTGCCTGATTCTGTGGTGCCTGATTCTGTGGTGCCTGATTCTGTGGTGCCTGATTCTGTGGTGCCTGATTCTGTGGTGCCTGATTCTGTGGTGCCTGATTCTGTGGTGCCTGATTCTGTGGTGCCTGATTCTGTGGTACCTGATCTGCTCTGTGCTGTTTACATAATCATATTTAGTTGCGATTAGCAGGTTACGGGTTAATTAGTTAAACCTGTGTTCCAGATATAGCCTGAACTAGCCCCAGATATAGCTCCAGCCTGAACTAGGCTCCAGATATAGCCTGAACTAGGCTCCAGATATAGCTCCAGCCTGACCTAGGCTCCAGATATAGCTCCAGCCTGAACTAGCCCCAGATATAGCTCCAGCCTGAACTAGGCTCCAGATATAGCCTGAACTAGGCTCCAGATATAGCTCCAGCCTGAACTAGCCCCAGATATAGCTCCAGCCTGAACTAAGCTCCAGATATAATCTGAACTATACTCCAGATATAGCTTCAGCCTGAACTAGGCTCCAGATATAGCCTGAACGTGGCCCCAGATATAGCTCCAGTCTGAACTAGGCTCCAAATATAGCTTCAGCCTGAACTAGGCTCCAGATATAGCCTGAACTTGGCCCCAGATATAGCTCCAGTCTGAACTAGGCTCCAGATATAGCTTCAGCCTGAACTAGGCTCCAGATATAGCCTGAACTTGGCCCCAGATATAGTTCCAGCCTGAACTAAGCTCCAGATATAGCCTGAACTATACTCCAGATATAGCTCCAGCCTGAACTAGGCTCCAGATATAACCTGAACTAGGCTCCAGATATAGCTCCAGCCTGAACTAGGCTCCAGATATAGCCTGAACTAGGCCCCAGATATAGCTCCAGCCTGAACTAAGCTCCAGATATAGCCTGAACTATACTCCAGATATAGCTCCAGCCTGAACTAGGCTCCAGATATAACCTGAACTAGGCTCCAGATATAGCTCCAGCGTGAACTAGGCTCCAGATATAGCCTGAACTAGGCTCCAGATATAGCCTGAACTAGGCTCCAGATATAGCTCCAGCCTGAACTAGGCTCCATATATAATCTGAACTAGGCTCAAGATATAGCTCCAGCCTGAACTAGGCTCCATATATAATCTGAACTATACTCCAGATATAGCTCCAGCCTGAACTAGGCTCCAGATATAATCTGAACTATACTCCAGATATAGCTCCAGCCTGAACTATGCTCCAGATATAATCTGAACTATACTCCAGATATAGCTCCAGCCTGAACTAGGCTCCAGATATAGCTCCAGCCTAAACTAGGCTCCAGATATAGCCTGAACTAGGCTCCAGATATAGCTCCAGCCTGAACTAGGCTCCAGATATAGCCTGAACTAGGCTCCAGATATAGCTCCAGCCTGAACTAGGCTCCAGATATAGCCTGAACTATACTCCAGATATAGCCCCAGCCTGAACTAGGCTCCAGATATAGCTCCAGCCTGAACTAGCCCCAGATATAATCTGAACTATACTCCAGATATAGCTCCAGTCTGAACTAGGCTCCAGATATAGCCTGAACTATACTCCAGATATAGCTCCAGTCTGAACTAGGCTCCAGATATAGCCTGAACTAGGCTCCAGATATAATCTGAACTAGCCTCAGATATAGCTCCAGCCTAAACTAGGCTCCAGATATAACCTGAACTAGGATCCAGATATAGCCTGAACTGTGTTGCTGCAGATATAGCCTGAACTGTGGTGCTGCACTATTAAACTGACCTTTAAAAAAATGTCAACTTTATATTTCTTATTTCAGGCACAGACATTACAGATTGATTTCTTGACGAAGATTTTACCAAACTACCATTATTTGAAGAAACCATCCAAGCAAACAACTCCCCAGAGAACCTGATGTTTAACAGCATGCAGCTCATACCAGAGTTTTATGCTCTTATCTATAGATTTTTGTTGTGAAGAGTATGTGTGAATGGTGATGGTGGTGTTTATGGCACATAATTGTAAACTTTCCTGTCAAGATATTTGAGTAAATTACATTTTATTAAAGCAGCATTACATTGTAATAAAGGATGTTTTGGGTAAAATATAAATACTAATGTGTGTATGTTTGCAAAAATCGAAATAGTCTCTCAGAAACGATAAAATTCCAATAAATTTAAACCGTCGTATACGCGAATTTGTTTATCAACACACGAAATATAAACACGCACAGCGCGCATGCGTGAAACAACAGAGGATGTAGAAAACAACTTATATATTTTGAGCATGAAATACTATCTATCTTCCTCTAATGTCGAACCCCTCGCGGGGATGTAGAAATGTCCCTAAAAGACTTAGCTAACAGAGGTATGAATCAACATATCAAGTAATTTAATTAAAAAAGACAACATGGGACAAATGGGGACGATGCATTCCGAATGTAAACAAGTGCGGACGATGCGTTCTGGATGTAAACAAGTGCTTGACCGATCGACTCGGAAAGTCCTACTTTCGGTTTCGAGTTTGTTTTATCGCAAAAAAACACTGTTTACCAAATGAACATAAGCATACAAAGTATAGTGTTAGAATGTGTAGCAGCATTGCTACCCATACGTAAAAATTGAATTTTTCAAATATCTTTTTATTTCATACGATGTAATGCTGCTTTAATGCCTTATTTTGATCTGTAAATGTATTTTTACATTTGGGTAATATTTCTATGCCTGTCTATCCTGTTATTTGCTTGCGTGTAATAGCGACTATTTATGGAAGGGTTTATTTACAATCAGCGTTAGAATTGACAAGAGTTAACGAGAAATAAAATAACAACTGAAGTCATAAAGAGGATATTTGTTTGTTTCAGTGAATGATCGAATTATATTTCGCTGAATGAATTTTGAAAGCATTATTGTCACAAGGTGTTAGCCACAAGTTATTATTCGATTATTCACTTAAACAAACAAATAATCTTTTTATTTTATGTGTGAAGTGTTTTTACGACCATAAATGACATCATAAAATGCGTCATAAATAACATCACTGACAGCTTCGGTTTGAAAACGTTTGCGTTGATAACATTTCAACATGCAGCGGCTAGGTACCACATGTGCAGTGGCTAGGTACCACACGTGCAGCGGCTAGGTACCACATGTGCAGCGGCTAGGTACCACATGTGCAGCGGCTAGGTACCACACGTGCAGCGGCTAGGTACCACACATGCAGCGGCTAGGTACCACATGTGCAGCGGCTAGGTACCACATGTGCAACGGCTAGGTATCACACGTGCAGCGGCTAGGTACCACACGTGCAGCTGCTAGGTACCACATGTGCAGCGGCTAGGTACCACACGTGCAGCGGCTAGGTACCACGCGTGCAGCGGCTAGGTACCACACGTGCAGTGGCTAGGTACCACACGTGTAAAGCAGTGAGAAATATAGTGAGTTATTCCACTGAATGCGTGATAGCGCAGTGGATGCACGTTCGCTTCAGGTGCGAAAGGTCCGGAGTTCGAGCCCCACTGGAGCCGTTATGATTGTGCCCTTAGGCAAGGCATTTAAATTCCACATTGCCTCTTCTCTCTCCCTCATGGCGATGGATTCCATCAGGAATGAGGTCTCGAGAGTGATTTATATAAGTTGAAATAACTTGTTTCGCAATCGAGCTAAAATAAATTTGTATAAATTAAAAAAAAAAGTTATTCCACTGTGGCTAACCAATGGAATAGCACATTTTATTTCACTGTGGCTAACCAGTGGAATAGCACATTTTATTTCACTGTGGCTAACCAGTGGAATAGCACATTTTATTTCACTGTGGCTAACCAGTGGAATAGCACATTTTATTTCACTGCAGCTAACCAGTGGAATAGCACACATTATTTCACTGCAGCTAACCAGTGGAATAGCACATTTTATTTCACTGCAGCTAACCAGTGGAATAGCACACATTATTTCACTACGGCTAACCAGTGGAATAGCACATTTTATTTCACTGTGGCTAACCAGTGGAATAGCACACATTATTTCACTGCAGCTAACCAGTGAAATAGCACATTTTATTTCACTGCAGCTAACCAGTGGAATAGCACATTTTATTTCACTGTGGCTAACCAGTGGAATAGCACATTTTATTTCACTGTGGCTAACCAGTGGAATAGCACATTTTATTTCACTGTGGCTAACCAGTGGAATAGCACATTTTATTTCACTGCAGCTAACCAGTGGAATAGCACACATTATTTCACTGCAGCTAACCAGTGGAATAGCACATTTTATTTCACTGCAGCTAACCAGTGGAATAGCACACATTATTTCACTACGGCTAACCAGTGGAATAGCACATTTTATTTCACTGTGGCTAACCAGTGGAATAGCACACATTATTTCACTGCAGCTAACCAGTGAAATAGCACATTTTATTTCACTGCAGCTAACCAGTGGAATAGCACATTTTATTTCACTGTGGCTAACCAGTGGAATAGCACATTTTATTTCACTGTGGCTAACCAGTGGAATAGCACACATTATTTCACTGCGGCTAACCAGTGGAATAGCACATTTTATTTCACTGTGGCTAACCAGTGGAATAGCACACATTATTTCACTGTGGCTAGCTAACCAGTGGAATAGCACATTTTATTTCACTGTGGCTAACCAGTGGAATAGCACACATTATTTCACTGCAGCTAACCAGTGGAATAGCATACATTATTTCACTGCGGCTAACCAGTGGAATAGCACACATTATTTCACTGCAGCTAACCAGTGGAATAGCACATTTTATTTCACTGTGGCTAGCTAACCAGTGGAATAGCACATTTTATTTCACTGTAGCTAGCTAACCAGTGGAATAGCACATTTTATTTCACTGCAGCTAACCAGTGGAATAGGACATTTTATTTCACTGTGGCTAGCTAACCAGTGGAATAGGACATTTTATTTCATTGCAGCTAACCAGTGGAATAGCACACATTATTTCACTGCAGCTAACCAGTGGAATAGGACATTTTATTTCACTGTGGCTAGCTAACCAGTGGAATAGCACATATTAGTTCACTGTGGCTAGCTAACCAGTGGAATAGCACATATTATTTCACTGCAGCTAACCAGTGGAATAGGACATTTTATTTCACTGTGGCTAGCTAACCAGTGGAATAGCACATATTAGTTCACTGTGGCTAGCTAACCAGTGGAATAGCACATATTATTTCACTGTGGCTAACCAGTGGAATAGCACATATTATTTCACTGCAGCTAACCAGTGGAATAGGACATTTTATTTCACTGTGGCTAGCTAACCAGTGGAATAGCACATATTAGTTCACTGTGGCTAGCTAACCAGTGGAATAGCACATATTATTTCACTGTGGCTAACCAGTGGAATAGCACACATGATTTCACTGTGGCTAACCAGTGGAATAGCACATATTATTTCACTGTGGTTAACCAGTGGAATAGCACATTTTATTTCACTGCAGTTCAAAATGTCACAATTTCTGCAGGGCTGTGAATCTTCCTGTTTTTAGAGGATTCCCGCTTTTTTTAGGTCAAAATATTGAAAAATAAATATTGTCAGATTTTATCTAAGCTGTTAAGAAAAGATAATTTTTCACAATTTAGTAAAGAAATCCAACCATTTTGAATAAGCTGTCTGATTAGCACAGTAGATACCATGCTCGCTTCTCACCAATGCAACCCGGGTACGATCCTCGGAACGGGAAGTATGTGAGATGGTACGGTGGTCGCCAGATTGGACAGGTGGGTTTCTCCAGGTACTCCGGTTTCCTCCCACACAAATGACCAAAAAAAGTGTATATACACTTTCATTTTTTATTTCATTATTCGCATGTTCACACTTATTATTATTATTATACCATATTTATATAGCGCCTTTATCATATAAAAATTATACGTTCAAAAGCGCTTTACATGTTCATGTAACAATTAACACATATAGAATAAAAAGTACAAAAATAGAAGTCAAGTGGTAAAAGTACAGATAAACCTTATACTTAAAATAATGATTGCAATTTACAGATAAAGTTTAAGAACAAATACAAAAGGACATAATAATAAAACAAAAAGTATTTCAACATTACAATATGAAGTAAAATAAATCTATTTTACATAGATAAACAAAAGTCATTTTAGCAGTGATAAAAAACATGTATATCCGAAATTAAATAAGTGTAGTTACAAATCCAAAATAATTAATAATATGTTATATACACACAGTCACTTTATGCACGTCCAGAGTATTGTCGAACATTAATCTCCATGTGCTTGCACAAAAAAGTGAGTTTTCAATGATCTTTTGAATAAACACAATGTCTCAGAGTCTCTTATTCCTGGTGGTAACGCATTCCATAATTTCGGCGCAGCTGTTCCGAAACTCCTGTCTCTGTATGTTACTGTTCGATTTGTTGGTGTCACGAGTCGAAGTGAGCTATTCTTTGATCTTAAGTTTCGTGTTGGTTGATATACACTCATGAGGTTAGTGATATACTCCGGTGCCTGATGATGTAGTGCTTTGTAGGTCAGAGTAAGGATCTTGTACTGGACCCTGTATTGTATTGGCAGCCAATGGAGCTCCTTCAGGATTGGAGACACGTGATCGTATCGGGACGTTTTTGTAATTAGGCGCGCTGCTGTATTCTGGACGTTCTGTAATTTGTTCAGAATTGTATTTGGTACCCCAGTCAGCAGCATATTACAATAGTCTAACCGTGATGTAACTAATGAGTTGACTAGAGTTTTTGTTGCATCAGCTGTTAGGAATTTTCTAATATGACCGATTTGCCGTATTTGGCCATAGCAGGACCTGCAGACAGAGTTGACATGCTGCTCCATGTTCAGCCTTGAGTCGAGCATTGCCCCAAGGTTTCTAACACATGAAGATGGTTCAACTGTGGAGTTTCCAACAGTTACTGACATGTTTTCAATCATTTTGGCATTTTGGTTTGAAGCGAAAACGATAACTTCTGTTTTGTCAGAGTTCAATTTTAGCATATTGTTATGCATCCAAGATACAATTTCCTGAAGACAGCTTTCAATGCGGTGTATTGTTTCTGTTTGACATAGATTGTCTGTTGGTTTGAAAGATAGGTATAGTTGTGAATCGTCAGCATAGAAATGATGGTGAAGTCCATGCCTTTTGCAAATAGAACCAACAGGTTTTGTATACATTGTATAAAATTTTGGACCCAACACTGATCCTTGGGGCACACTGAAATGCATGTTAACTGGTTTTGAACGTTTGTCATCAATGCACACAGTTTGACTACGATCGGTCAAATATGATCGTATCCATGAGAGAGGTTGGTCAGTAATACCAAAATGGTGTTCCAGGCGGTGTAGCAGCGTGTCGTGATCAATTGTATCGAATGCAGCTGACAGATCGAGTAGAACTAATATTGTAACATTGTTCTGGTCCAGTGATTGAAGGATGTCATGTTGAACTTTCAGTAATGCGGTTTCTGTTGAATGTAATTTTCTGTATGCTGATTGATACTCTTCATGGAGATTGTTTTGTGTCAAATGTTCTTCAATGCGAGAGCTGACTACTTTTTCTAGAATCTTTGAGATATAAGGTAGATTTGATACAGGTCTGTAGTTTTTAAGTGTGTTTTCATCAAGACTTGGTTTTTTCAAAAGTGGTCGTACATGAGAGCTTTTGAAAGACTTTGGTACATTGGAAGTATACAATTTTTTGAAGAAAATGTGTAGGCACTGGTCCACAGTGCCCAAAGGAAGCTACGCCACTGAAATTGTGTATAATATAACATCATTTCAGATGAAGGGCAACCTTTGTTTGATGCCCACAGGAAGCTACGCCACTGAGATTGTGTATAATATAACATCATTTCAGATGAACGGCAACCTTTGTTTGATGTCCACAGGAAGCTACGCCACTGAGATTGTGTATAATATAACATCATTTCAGATGAAGGGCAACCTTTGTTTGATGTCCACAGGAAGCTATGCCACTGAGATTGTGTATAATATAACATCATTTCAGATGAAGGGCAACCTTTGTTTGATGTCCACAGGAAGCTACGCCACTGAGGTTGTGTATAATATAACATCATTTCAGATGAACGGCAACCTTTGTTTGATGTCCACAGGAAGCTACGCCACTGAGATTGTGTATAATATAACATCATTTCAGATGAACGGCAACCTTTGTTTGATGTCTTTATTGAGACTTTATAGTGTCATCATAAAATATCTCGTATTAATTTTTTATTGGGCTTTATTTACGTTTGTCAATAAAGCAAGAGAAGTTGTGTGCATCTATATTATCTTGTTGTGTGCATCGTGCATCTATATTATCTTGTTGTGTGCATCTATATTATCTTGTTGTGTGCATCTATATTATCTTGTTGTGTGCATCTATATTATCTTGTTTTAGAAATTGATGTGTACATACATGCATTGCATAACTACATATACAGTCAAACCTCTCTAGAGCAAACACCATCCGGATACATCGAGATTGGTTGTTGTAGAGAGGTTGTTGTTCTAGGGAGGTTCAACTTTTTGAAGTCTGGAAATGCGCGAATAGTCAGTTTATAGTCGGTGGCTCATACTGATTTGAATATAGAGTATACAGAATGGGGTCCTATGTACAATTGTACTTTCGGTAAATATTCAAAAACATTCTAAAACTGACTCAAAGCATTGAAAATTCAACTTCTTTTTAATACATATAACTATACAGTATACATATATCAGTCTGAAACTAAACACAGATTTTATGTTTGCTTAAAAAAGTCACTGATTTTACTCTTGAGGTCCAGCTGAGGACACAATGTGTTAAAATCCCCCAGATTATGCAAATCTAGACAATTGTGTACATTTAACGATTTATGTTTTCAATACATCAAAGTCAAAACATCTGATAAATTACGCATTTCAATTGTATAAAAAACAAACAACATAAAACATAGATCTGTCGCATCACGGCAATTATCACTTCCATGCTAAATTTCATAAAAGAAGCTCCATAAATAGCGCTAATTGTAAGTTTGTTTTCAAAATATGGTCGGCCTTTTATAATTGATCACATAAATGGCTTCCGAATAACCTGGTTCCCATCCGCAATTTGTATATATATATTCAAACACATAACTGTTAGGAAACCAGACGTATACATAGTGTGATTCTATTGTTAGCTATTTTTAGAATTGGGAAATACAGGTACACAATATTTTGGGATTATTGTCTGTTCTTGGGAGGTTTTATGCATCGATGGGTGGGAAATTGACTGTCGTTGTGCGTTGTAGAGAGGTGTCGTTCGTGAGAGGTGAAATTACATTAAAATCCAACGGGAGGGAATAAAAGTGACGTTATAAAGAGGGTGTCGCTCCTGGGAGGTGACGTTTGAGGAGGTGGGACTGTATACATAACTACATGTATATACAATGTACCTAACTACATGTATACATAACTACATGTATATACATAACTACATGTGTACATAACTACATGTATATACCTAACTACATGTATATACCTAACTACATGTATACATAACTACATGTATATACAATGTACTTAAAGGCCTGCAGTTTGACCCCGTCCAATTGTAAAGATTTATACTTTACTACCTGTTCCATGTGATTAGTGGCTTGTATCAACAATGTAGCAGTACATTCAGTATAATTTGGCGTATGTAGGTATTTTCTAACGGTTAATATGCACGATCACTCTGTGAGCTGAGAATTAGTCAAAATGAGGCCCTGACAATTTAAGTAAACGTATATTATTGATTGTAAAGAAAATTGATAGTTATGAGTATTCAAACTACATAATCCAGATCAGCCCAGGGACATAGATTACATGTTATGTAGGTGCCTCATCAGCCGTAGCGTAATCACTGAGACTGATAATGTGTATGTATGTATATAATATGTATGTATTTATATGAATAAACTATATGTGTTCGTTATATGGTAACCTTCATACTTCATTTAATTATATATCTACAGTATTATTCGCAAGTTTTCTGTTATATTTTAAATATTTCTCTGTGTCAGTGTGTGTTTACCGATATTGATGCTACATAATAATCACAGTGAATGCTATGAGTACATGTATACTATTATAATTATAATCTCTTGAACATACGAGTATTACACATATTCTGCCGATTTCTACAAGATGCCATTGAGTAAAATAACAATGTATGTAACTGATGAGCAGAGAAAAGAATTGCTGACTTTCTTGCAAAATAAGAACTGGGACGTAGAGATGGAAATAGAAGAAACAGCCACCGCCATGCCCATTGCAGAGGCTGCTTACGTACCTCCCCCTATGCCTCAGCATGCTGAAGGTGTTGCTGAGTGTCCACTGTGCTTGTGTTCCCCTTACATAATAAATGAACAGAACAAACAACTTTGGTGGCCTGCTAATAATCGTCCACCGCATAATCTAAATTCACATGAGAGAAAGCTTCTATACAGGAGGTTTTGGGCAATGCTATATAATTGTGGCGCATGGAAAGATGTCAGATATATAGAGAGAAAAGTAGCGGCTAGAAGAGGAGACTGTACTTGGCATAAGAGGGAACTGATGCCTGAATGTGTGGTACAGCAATGCAGGAACTGGCTGCCTAACCCGCGCAACCAGCCTTATTTGGGCCATAAGTGGAGTTGAATTGTTTATACCAGTTGTAAGTACTATAAAAATACAGAACTTCAATTTCAGCAATTTATAACCTCTGATATGTACGTGGGTCATATTAGATATAAGTGGTGCTCATGTATTAGATGTATACCATGCAGGGCCTCGCATGTGGCAAATACGATGTGCGTCGACCGTCAGATTTGTACCGCTATTCCTCGTGTGTTTAGTGCGTCGACCGTCAGATTTGTACCGCTATTCCTCGTGTGTTTAAGGTCAAATATAGGTCAACCTGCAGGCCTTTAACTACATGTATACATAACTACATGTATATACCAAACTACATGTATATACATAACTACATGTATATACATAACTACATGTATATACATAACTACATGTATATACCTAACTACATGTATATACATAACTACATGTATATACATAACTACATGTATATACATAACTACATGTATACATAACTACATGTATATACATAACTACATGTATATACATAACTACATGTATATACATAACTACATGTATGCATAACTACATGTATATACCTAACTACATGTGTACATAACTACATGTATATACATAACTACATGTATACATAACTACATGTATGCATAACTACATGTATACATAACTACATGTATATACATAACTACATGTATATACATAACTACATGTATACATAACTACATGTATACATAACTACATGTATGCATAACTACATGTATACATAACTACATGTATATACCTAACTACATGTATACATAACTACATGTATATACCTAACTACATGTATATACCTAACTACATGTATATACATAACTACATGTATATACATAACTACATGTATATACCTAACTACATGTATATACCTAACTACATGTATATACATAACTACATGTATACATAACTACATGTATACATAACTACATGTATACATAACTACATGTATATACATAACTACATGTATATACATAACTACATGTATATACCTAACTACATGTATATACATAACTACATGTATACATAACTACATGTATACACATAACTACATGTATATACATAACTACATGTATATACATAACTACATGTGTACATAACTACATGTATACATAACTACATGTATATACATAACTACATGTATATACCTAACTACATGTATATACCTAACTACATGTATATACCTAACTACATGTATATACCTAACTACATGTATATACATAACTACATGTGTACATAACTACATGTATATACCTAACTACATGTATATACCTAACTACATGTATATACCTAACTACATGTATATACCTAACTACATGTATATACCTAACTACATGTATATACCTAACTACATGTATACATAACTACATGTATATACATAACTACAGGTATATACCTAACTACATGTATATACCTAACTACATGTATACATAACTACATGTATATACCTAACTACATGTATATACCTAACTACATGTATACATAACTACATGTATATACCTAACCACATGTATATACCTAACTACATGTATATACATAACTACATGTGTACATAACTACATGTATATACCTAACTACATGTATATACCTAACTACATGTATACATAACTACATGTATATACATAACTACATGTATGCATAACTACATGTATATACATAACTACATGTATACATAACTACATGTATATACCTAACTGCATGTATACATAACTACATGTATATACATAACTACATGTATATACATAACTACATGTATACATAACTACATGTATATACATAACTACATGTATATACATAACTACATGTATATACCTAACTACATGTATACATAACTACATGTATATACATAACTACATGTATATACCTAACTACATGTATACATAACTACATGTATATACCTAACTACATGTATACATAACTACATGTATACATAACTACATGTATATACATAACTACATGTATACATAACTACATGTATATACCTAACTACATGTATATACCTAACTACATGTATATACATAACTACATGTATACATAACTACATGTATACATAACTACATGTATATACCTAACTACATGTATACATAACTACATGTATATACATAACTACATGTATACATAACTACATGTATATACCTAACTACATGTATATACCTAACTACATGTATATACATAACTACATGTATATACCTAACTACATGTATATACATAACTACATGTATATACATAACTACATGTATATACATAACTACATGTATACATAACTACATGTATATACATAACTAAATGTATATACATAACTACATGTATGCATAACTACATGTATATACATAACTACATGTATACATAACTACATGTATATACATAACTACATGTATACATAACTACATGTATATACATAACTACATGTATATATAACTACATGTATATACCTAACTACATGTGTACATAACTACATGTATATACATAACTAAATGTATATACATAACTACATGTATGCATAACTACATGTATATACATAACTACATGTATACATAACTACATGTATATACATAACTACATGTATACATAACTACATGTATATACATAACTACATGTATATATAACTACATGTATATACCTAACTACATGTATATACATAACTACATGTATATACATAACTACATGTATATACATAACTACATGTATATATAACTACATGTATATACCTAACTACATGTGTACATAACTACATGTATACATAACTACATGTATATACCTAACTACATGTATATACCTAACTACATGTATGCATAACTACATGTATATACATAACTACATGTATATATAACTACATGTATATACCTAACTACATGTGTACATAACTACATGTATATACATAACTACATGTATGCATAACTACATGTATATACATAACTACATGTATATACCTAACTACATGTATATACATAACTACATGTATATACATAACTACATGTATACATAACTACATGTATATACATAACTACATGTATATACATAACTACATGTATATACATAACTACATGTATATACATAACTACATGTATATACATAACTACATGTATGCATAATTACATGTATACATAACTACATGTATATACATAACTACATGTATATACCTAACTACATGTATATACATAACTACATGTATACATAACTACATGTATACATAACTACATGTATATACCTAACTACATGTATATACATAACTACATGTATATACATAACTACATATATACATAACTACATGTATATACATAACTACATGTATATACATAACTACATGTATACATAACTACATGTATGCCTAACTACATGTATACATAACTACATGTATATACATAACTACATGTATACATAACTACATGTATATACATAACTACATGTATATACCTAACTACATGTATACATAACTACATGTATATACATAACTACATGTATATACCTAACTACATGTATATACCTAACTACATGTATACATAACTACATGTATATACCTAACTACATGTATATACCTAACTACATGTATATACCTAACTACATGTATACATAACTACATGTATATACCTAACTACATGTATACATAACTACATGTATATACCTAACTACATGTATATACCTAACTACATGTATATACCTAACTACATGTATACATAACTACATGTATATACCTAACCACATGTATATACCTAACTACATGTATATACCTAACCACATGTATATACCTAACTACATGTATATACATAACTACATGTATGCATAACTACATGTATATACATAACTACATGTATATACATAACTACATGTATACATAACTACATGTATATACATAACTACATGTGTACATAACTACATGTATATACCTAACTACATGTATACATAACTACATGTGTACATAACTACATGTGTACATAACTACATGTGTATACCTAACTACATGTATACATAACTACATGTATACATAACTACATGTATATACCTAACTACATGTATACATAACTACATGTATACATAACTACATGTGTACATAACTACATGTATACATAACTACATGTATACATAACTACATGTGTACATAACTACATGTATATACCTAACTACATGTATATACATAACTACATGTATATACATAACTACATGTATACATAACTACATGTATATACAATGTACCTAACTACATGTATATACCTAACTACATGTATATACCTAACCACATGTATATACCTAACTACATGTATATACCTAACCACATGTATATACCTAACTACATGTATATACCTAACCACATGTATATACCTAACTACATGTATATACCTAACCACATGTATATACCTAACCACATGTATATACCTAACTACATGTATATACCTAGCTACATGTGTACATAACTACATGTATATACCTAACTACATGTATATACCTAACTACATGTATATACCTAACCACATGTATATACCTAACCACATGTATACATAACCACATGTATATACCTAACCACATGTATATACCTAACTACATGTATATACCTAGCTACATGTGTACATAACTACATGTATATACCTAACTACATGTATGCATAACTACATGTATATACCTAACCACATGTATATACCTAAATACATATGAAGATACAACTACTTATCAATACAGTACCTGAAACCGTGATATGGACACAATCCTCCCCCCTGATATACCCCACCCCCAAGGTTTTTAACACAGAGCAAATGGGGGATTATGTCGTACCTGGGTTTTTATATGGGGGTTGGAGGGATTCATAGGGGGGGGGGGTAATGTCATGCACTCCCTAAAACCTCTGTCGTTTGTTTCATTCATAGACGTTTATTCTCTATGCTTGACTTGCTTCTTCCTTGTTTGTTATCAGGAATAATGATCTACAGTTATGTCTGATAAAGCCATTCATTTTCCTGTTATCTCTGTACACATTTTGTTAAAGCAAGTGCAATATTATGTATAATAAATATTTCCAACAAATTATAACGAAGTCTTTGAGTTTATATCTACAGACTACAACAATACAACGGAGAGTATGAGTAATGTTAACCCCTGCCGTGTAGAACAGTGGTTATTGTTTTTCGTTGCGTCTGTGTGTGTGTCTGTATATGTGGCTGGCAGTGTGTGTGTGTGGGGGGGGGGAATCATAAAAGTATGACCTTTTAAATAAGCCATACCTCGTGACCTTGAAGTTGATCTGTGAAAATGAAGCATTTGTTCTTGTGTCAAATACATGTATCACTCCAAGTGTCATCCTATAGTTTCCATTATAACTATGATCAGCTAGTTTGATAACTATCTTTTCCAGCGTCTGTGTATGCATAAGCTTCTTGTTCAAGCGACCCAATGAAGCTGCTTGCTCATCTTTACGTAACCTGGGGCTCTACTGTTGTGGGATGGTACGGTGGTCGCCAGATCGGACAGGTGGGTTTTCTCCGGTTTCCTCTTACACGAGTGACCACACATACGCTGTCATCCGTGCCAACGAGCGTGATTAACCCTTTCCTTCATAGAGATTTAAGTTAATATACTATTATATCTCCATACTACGATTTAGTTATCATGCAGTTGATAAATAGTGGCCATATCTATCCCACCTCCATAGATATTACTGAGACTACATGAGATTCTGGCCTTTATTATGAACATTGGTTTGGCTACTACATTGTGAATGTATGTCGTATTGCTAATGGCGTCAAGAGGTGCTTCTATGAGGGAAAGGGTTATATTATATATTTTGAGTTTTACGCCTGCATCAGCACCATTTTGGGCTATATCGCCGGCGGGCAGTTTACCTAACAACACCTTTCCTGGGCAAGCTCCAGTGGTTAACCAGTACTTGGGTGCACCAACCTCCGTAAGAAACTGCCAACTTTTTCATATAAATGAGACACGGCCTGAGCGGGGCTCGAACCCGTGACCATCATGTGATCACCCCTGAGTCCATCCTTGTGCGTCATCTGTCGTCAACATTTGACTTTAAACGACATCTGAACCACTGGTCTAATCGTCGTTAAACTTTATAACAATGATCATAAGGTAATCCTCTTTTTAAGATTGCTCAAATTAGGTCACTATCTTAAAACTCGGTGAAACGAGTGCCAAAATTTCAAAACTTTATATGGTGTAATGGATATTGTGGCTGCCTCGTGATTGAGAGGAGTTCAATCCTGCAAAACCACACTTGTGGTGTCCTTGGCAAAACCACACTTGTGGTGTCCTTAGCAAAACACTAAAATCTACATCTCTCCCTCATGGCAATGGATTGGTCTTGAGAGCGATTAAAATATTGTTACAAGAGCTTGTTTTTCAAAACACTAAAATCCACATCTCTCCCTCATGGCAATGAATTGGTCTCGAGAGCAATTAAAATATTGTTACAAGAGCTTGTTTTTCAAAACACTAAAATCCACATCTCTCCCTCATGGCAATGAATTGGTCTCGAGAGCAATTAAAATATTGTTACAAGAGCTTGTTTTTCAAAACACTAAAATCCACATCTCTCCCTCATGGAAATGAATTGGTCTCGAGAGCGATTAAAATATTGTTACAAGAGCTTGTTTTTCAAAACACTAAAATCCACATCTCTCCCTCATGGCAATGGATTGGTCTCGAGAGCGATTAAAATATTGTTACAAGAGCTTGTTTTTCAATAAATTTGTAAAAACTAAACATACTACAGTTTCAGTGTATTGAACTTCATATTTTTATTTGAATGGGGCAACCCTAGATGTATATGGCAAACTGTTGTTAACCCTTAGCCTGCCGAATAAACAACACAGATCCAAATCAGCTGTGCCTATTTCATATTAACTATAGTGTCAACATAATAAATATTATGACCTAAATTGGTGATACTTTAAATTCTAAAAGCAAAAAAATCACCCGATTAACTGCCTTTTCAGTGAACAATTGATACAACAAAACACGAAAATAGATTGTAGCAACTGTTAAGATAAGATAAATTTTATTTTGAGTCTGCAAGACATATCGCAATTAAGTTGAATTAACATAAGCTCTGATGAGCTTTTATAACCGACTATATAACAACATGTGTATATGAATAACAGGAGTAAAACAGCTATGGGAAATAAAAACTTTAATTACCCACCTTCATGTATTCTGTTGTATCAAATTTACATGGCCCTCACCATTGTTGGTGTGAATCCCACTGTGAGTATTAAGTTGAAATTATGTTTTCAAGTGAGGTAACTATCAAGCTAGCTTGTGGAAGGTCGGTGGTTGTACCGGGGTGAAATACTGCTCGAGCGTCACCCAGGGTTTTTCTCCATCAATAAAACAAGGAGTCAAACTATTAGCTAGACTGCTAGCTTGTGGAAGGTCGGTGGTTGTACCGGGGTGAAATACTGCTCGAGCGTCACCCAGGGTTTTCCTCCATCCAAACTATGACCTAGACTGCTAGCTGGTGGAACTTTTAAACATCCAAAACACAATTGTATCGGATTGCAAATGTGCAAATGTTGGTCACAACAAACTATAGTAGGTACCCCAGTAAGAGAATGCTAGTATTAGTTTAGTTTATACAATTTTTTAAAATGTTATCTCAATTGCGAAACAAGTTAGATTTCAAAAAAATGTTAGAATAGTCGTTCGTGAGATCTCATTCCTGATGGAATCCATCGCTATGAGGGAGAGAGAAGAGGCAATGTGGTAGGCCTATTTACGTGACTTGCCTAAGGGTACAATTGCAACCACTCTATCTGGTCAATGTTAGTACACATGCCTGTGTGAAGTAGATACCCGTAAATGAATGTTAAACGTATGACACATTCCTCTGTGGACAATAGGTTATTTAGCACCATATTGTGGTAGTGCAATATAGGTAGTGTAAATATCAAATTAAAGCCAGCTATTTTTTTTTATGTCATTATCTAATATTAACGTAACAGTGCGTAATTCGTAAACAATACAGTCAACCATTAAAGGTGATAAATGCCAATAAAACGCCTTTCATTTGTTATCGAAGGTATGCGTGTTTACGGCTTTACGCCCACCCCGTCACGGGGACATTGTGGGAATTACTTTGTTACTATAAATGGATATTAATCTCCGGAGTTACTAAATATAACAAATCGTGCAGTCAATGGCTATCTCGCGCACTAGAATACCTGTACGCAAACGAGGCCAGGAAGCGAGTAGTGTGATTTATCAACAAATGTAAACTTTCATAAAATTCCACGAATATCTGATTATCCTGGAACTTAATTGACTTACATACAAATCGATATAGAGCAGTATTTTGAGGTAGGTGCTATATCGTTTCTATATATGTTATATCGACTGTCTGCTATAAATTGACCCAATTAGATACAGGTGAGTGGTAATTGGATAGGTATAATTGTGGGTGGGGAGTGGTTCCCCTACCAGGTAGTTACTCGCACAAGACACTTTTACATAGTCTGTCTAACATTTTACATAATTTAATCATATCAAAGAGCTAAGTGACCATTCACCAACTGCCTAACATTTTACATAATTTAATCATATCAAAGAGCTAAGTGACCATTCATCAACTGCCTGAGGCTACTCGGTAGTCTGTTTGAGTGTTTCAGTAAATGGTTTATCTGATTCTATTTTTGGTTTCTACTTTTATCACAATACGGATAGCATAGCATCCATGGTCCTGTGGTAGAGCGCCGGATTTGGATTTGAACGGTCCCGGGTCAGGCCACGTATGTACTGTCATGCATTGACTGATTGAGAGCAAAGCACCTAACATACATTGCTTAGTACTGGTTAACCGCTTAGGGTGGCTAAGCCTGCCCAGGAAAACATGTCTAGGTCACCGCAAGGGGTTTGACATTAATGGAACATACATACATAGCATAGTACTATTTATTAATATCACTATTATGCCAGGCTGGTCCCCTTCTTATTTTTTAACAGTTTAAATGCCTTGCCTAAGGGCACAATCGTAACAGCTACAGATGGTCGTGAACTAAGCTTCCACTTAGTTATTATGTTTGAAATATATATATGGAATCTTTATATTTATAAGATAAATGGCTCAAAGAGATTCTGCTGTCCTACATGTATGCAGATTTTGATTTTCTTTTTATAAATAATGTTCCCATTACATTTTATATCAGTCCGATATCGGTCGGTATTTCGACCCTATGTTAAGGTTGCAACACAACTCGTTATTAACCCAATGTCAGCAATACAGCATCTACCAAACATACAATTATCATTGGCCGAATGTCAGCTGTACAATTCCGACATTGGCTTAATATCTCGTGTACGTCAGATACTCAACATTCTATATTCCATTTATATCAAACCGATTGCGGAAACATAGACATGTTTTCCTGGACCTAAGCGGCTAACCAGTTACTAAGCAATGTGTGTGTGAGGTGCCTTGCTCCAGAACACTACATAGCGTGTTGTGAACGAATATCGAACTAGGGACTTCTCACTTCCAAATCCAACGCTCTACCACTGGATCACAGATGCCATACATTCAGCAAGATATGTAAAGTTAACTTACATATAGCAAACTGCGGATAGTTTCTCCAATAGGATACCATGGAAATGTTTATTTGAATATACAGTCGTAATAATACAGACAAATTCACAATTCTGATTTGACAAAGTTCTATTAGATTATCTATGTAAACAGCTTACAGAAAGTTTTACCAATAAATATGTATGTCAAAATGTTGATTATCTATGTAAACGACGTACACAATGTTTTACCAACAAATTTACCATGGGCTGGGGGTGGGCTCCTTGGCTGAGTGGTTAATGTTGTTGGCTTCAAATCACTTGCCCCTCACCGCTGTAGGTTTGAATCCCATTGGGGTGTCAAATTCTTTCATGTGAGGAAGCTATCCAGCTGACATGTGGAAGGTTGGTGGTTCTACATGTGTGTATGTCCAATAATAGCTGGAGTTGCCATAATATTGTATGACCTAAGCTGTTGGTGCGACTTTAAACCCCCAAACACAAACAAACAAAATTACAAGCCAAACATGTTCATTATCTATGTACACAGGCCTGTAGCCACACTGAGACACACAGAGGAAGCTACCTCGGTTAAAATTTCCAAAACCCCCCAAAAAAATGCCAAAAATATCCCTTTGCTGTATAAAATGTTGATTGCTAGAGAGCTGAAAGGTCAGTACATAATTATACGTCTAAACTCATTAAATCAGAAAATGCAGGAAATTGCTTCTATATCCCAACAATTTTAAGGGGGAACATGCCCCCGGACCCCCCTAGATTGCCTCGGTTGAAATATGCCTCTGGCTACGGTACTGGTACATGTAAGCAGTGTACGAAAAGCTTTGTCAACAAAATGCTAATTTTCTGTGTATACAGTGTTAGGAAATTCTAACCAATAAAAATATACAAATTGCCAAACTTGTTGATTTTCTACGTAAATAGCGTATGGAAAGTTTACCAATAAAATGACATTCCCAGCATGTCCAATACTTTATAACATGGTTTTCATTTCACCCGAGCATCCTGGTTTTTAACAAGTGAGAGATATGACACAATTGGTTCATCCTTTGTGCATCATTATTGACCCACAGATTTCTCAATGCACGTGTCAATCAGAAATGTTGTATACAATAAATGGTATTTAAGCCCGTTCCTAGGAATTCCATTGAAAAGTGTGATTGAGAACTACACAAATCTATTCCCAGATTTCGCCATTATTGCAAATATATTGTCATTAATGTTGCCTGTTAGAGAACGCCCCTAGCCAAAATAGACATGGCCTGGAGGTTATAAAACTTTTCTCAGATCTAAAGCTCAAGTGATCTGATTAGTTGATTGTGAGTGTTACTGTCAGCTGAACCAATCAGACGCTTGAGACTGAGTTTTGAGATTGGAGAAAGGTTTTATAACCTCGGGCCCAGCGCTTAAGAAAGCGCGTGATTGCATCATCTAATGGTATTATTTAATCAATTTCAACATAAAGGCAAGGCATTTAAGCTCCACGTTGCCTCTTCTCTCTCCCTCGTGGAGATGGATTCCATCTGAAATGAGGTCTCGAGCGTGATTAATATAAGTTTTAAGGACTTGTTTCGCAATTGAGCTAAAATAAATTTGTAGAAACTAACACATTAAAAAAAAGTAGTACTCACTTATAAGACAGGAAGCCACTTTGAGGCCATAATCTTGTGGTATTAAACTCGTCTTATTGCCGAGTATGGATGGTAGACCCAACCTTCCCAAAAGATTTCATGATACCCATTTATTATGTAAGTTTGTTCGTAGTGCTACTAAGTATCAGACAAACACAAACAGGAGTAAAATGTAATCTCCTGGCAGATGAAACATTTACAGATACAATTACATAACTCAAATCTAAACGTACAAGTTTGTTATCTTGATTCCCTGCTTTGCATACAACCTGAACTTCACGCAACACTGATTGAACAATGAGGGACCTCGCTGACTTTTCTATTACCTCCCTTGGCAGATAAAGTCTGATTTACCGTATCCCTAAATGTATAGCTGTCCTTTCAGTTTGATCCTTTGTTGTTGCTTTATGATAAATGTGGTGTTTATCCAAATCATGTTAGTTACATATAATTAAATTTTATAATGAGAAACACTGGTCAGTTACTGCCCCTGAATACTCCCTAAAAGTAGATAGGTCCTATTAAGTGTTTTCCTCTGTTTTTATCGTTGTTTCCTTTGCACAACATGCTACCAATTTTATTCCACTATAGCTTCTTATGAGTATTAAATTACTACATCTCGATAGCTCTCCTACAGTATATGCAATGGGTACTTATTTGTAAATGGTATCAGTTAATTAACACGATTTTGATAAAATCACATTTGTCATACTGCAACATCTGGTTAGGGAACAACAGTAAAAACAAAGGATTCCAACTAAAGGACCTATTCACATTTTGGAATAAATATGCCAAGGGAGGTAATAGAAAATTAGATCTGTTGTGATATAGTAACATAATAATTATAATATGAGAAAGTTTTAAAGAAAATTTATAGCATGATATGCAAACGAAACAACGATAAAAACAGAGGAAAAAACGTAAGAGAACCTACAAACTTTTAGAGAGTATTTAGGGGAAGTCACTGACTGATGTCTCTCATTGCATGATGAAACATTTACAATTGATACTTGGAATGAAAATTTTGACACTTGAAAATTTAATTTGACCCTTGAAAGTTTTGGCTGAAAGGTAATGACCCTTGGATTTCCAATCCCCGTGGAAACACTGTTCCAGGATCAATATTCTTAGTTCATATGCATTTTGTGTTATTAAAATGTTCTAGAATGCCTTTGTAATTGTTATACAAATAGATAGTTTGATTAAAACAAAGGCAAAATTAGAGCTGGGATCGGTATCATTAATGTTGAGTAATCGTCAATATGCAAGTATTTATATCTTATCGATATGAATTGTAAAGATATCGGTATCATCATATGCACCTAAACAACCTAATCGTAAATGCGCTTTTGACGGAGATATAAAAAGTAAACATTGTGAACAAACCGGAGATTAGGTGTGTTGTCAAAACTGCATGTGTAAGAACCAGGTTAACCCGTAATGTGCCAATCACAACTAAGGTCGATTTTGCAAGCAGCATATAGCCTGGTCAGGCGGCACAGAACTCTGGCTCTATGCTGTTCGGAAACTCGACTTTAGTTTGCTATTCGAATAGTGGGGCTAAGACATTTGTTTGAATAGCAAGCAGCATATAGCCTGGTCAGACATAACAGAACTCTGGCTCTATGCTGTTCGCAAACTCGACTTTAGTTTGCTATTCGAATAGTGGGGCTAAGACATTTGTTTGAATAGCAAACAGCATATACCCTGATTAGATGCAGCGTTACACCATGACTGATCTGGATCTATGTTTTTTTCCCCATAATTCGTCCAATATATGCGGCTGGATACTGGTAAAGTTCTAATGCCATTAATTAAATTTACTATTAACCCTTTCAACACCACAGACCTCTAAATTGGCTTACAAAAAAGTGTAGATCCAGATGAGCCGGCTCGTGACGAGCCGTCTCATCAGGATCTGCACTTTTTTCAAGTAATATAAAAAAATTACCCATTTTGATAAATGAACTGATCCAAATGTAATTTTGTTATTAATTTATTGGTCTAAAAATATCATGGACCAGTCCATGTCAGTTACTTGGTGTTGAATGGGTTAAGAACACTTCCCTTATCACAGGGCTCAAGCTTGAAAGGTCCAGCCATTACCAACTTAACTGAGACACCTTTTTTTAATCAGTACTGCCAGAGTCCTATGCTTGTATGCCTGGCGCCAGGCTGGTAGGCAATCGGTAACCATTATTTAACTGGCTGGGTCCGCCTCCGTGGTCGAGTGGTTAAGGTCGCTGATTTGTATACCACTGTAACCTATCATCACTGATGGTCACGGGTTCAAGCCCCGCTCAGGCCGTGTCTCATTTATATGAAAAAGTTGGCAGTTTCTTACAGAGGTTGGTGCACCCAAGTACTGGTTAACCGCTGGAGCCTGCTCAGGAAAGGTGTTGTTAAATAAACTGCCCGCCTGCGATATAGCCCGAAATGGTGCTGATGCAGGCATAAAACCCAAAATATAACATTAACTGACTGGCGGGCTCACCAACTGGCCATATCAGAACATTCCCCTGACAAGGTTCGAACATTCAACCTCCCGCTCCGTAGGCAGACGCGTTAACCACTAGGCCATGCAGACGATAAATGCTAACAGTTATATTTCAGAGATCATTTTAGAGGGCGATGTGGGCGAAATAGTCGCCCTATGGATCCCTCTGGGAACCCCATTTCTCCCTAAAAAAATACACTGACCCATTATAAAGCACTCCTTCTATTCAAATGTTATATTTAATGGTCATACTGTGCATTTTAACCATATATTTTTGAATTTATTAAATAACACCATTTAAGGAAGCGATCGCGTGCTTTCTCACTTCCCCCAAATATTCTGATCTAGAATGAACCCTGATATTTATGGTAGTAAAGTATTAATTTTTTTATGTAAATTGATACATCAACAAGTTTCTAACAATACATAGCAATTATTAGCTTGTATGAACTCTTTGATCTTGAGTACATACGTTCAGTCTCTTCCAATGATATTATTTTATGTAAAGATCTCTAATTTCGTGATACAGATGGCTTTCTAGCAAAAAGTGAAATTCATCTTCTAAAAATATTACATAATTGACATTTGCGATCGTCTATCGGAATCTTTTCTGGTTTATACGACCTACCTGATTTCAATTTCTAAAAGAGATATTAGCCTGTTGATGCTATTTCCTCTGTGCTATTGAATATTTCGAGTGAAGCAAATGTCTGAAATCAGTTATATTTCACAATTACAACCTTTCTTTGCTTTAACCCTTTCAACCCCACAGGCCTCTAAATAGGCTTATGAAAGGTGTAGATCCAGATGAGCCGGCTCGTGACGAGCCGTCTCATCAGGATCTGCACCTTTTTGCCAGTAATAATGATTACTATTTTTAGATAAAATTACCCATTTTGATAAATGAACTGGTCCAAAGGTAATTTTCTTATTAATATATTGGTCTAAAAATAGCATGCACCAATCCATGTCAGTTACTTGGGGTTGAAAGAGTTAAAGCGAAACATTAGTGGGGGAAAAAAAACATTTCTGCAGAATGTAATTTCCTATTATAATGTCCCCCCCCCCCCTCCACAGAAATGGATTATTTCAACTAATAAACAAACGGGGTATACAATATATTACATAGCAAAATAAATACAAATACGGTACATAGCATTTATATAGCGCAAAAATTATTTACAGATGCAATTTTAACCCATTCAACCCCAAGTAACTGACATGGATTGGTGCATGCTATTTTTAGACCAATAAATTAATAAGAAAATTACCTTTGGTAAAAATAGTAATAATTATTACTGGCAAAAAAGTGCAGATCCTGATGAGACGGCTCGTTACGAGCCGGCTCATCTGGATCTACACTTTTCATAAGCCTATTTAGAGGCCTGTGGGGTTCAGGGTTCGTACGGAAATGAAAAGTCCTTGAATTTCAAGCCCTCCCATGAAAAGTGCTTAATTTCAGTTTTATCCTTGAAAAGTACTTGATTTTCGACCATGACCCTTGAAAAGTGCTTAAATGCTGTTGAGCTATGATGGTTCCCATCTAATCCCTGAAGAAATACTCATTTCCAATGTTTTTTTCTCAATAACGGTCAACAAATAGTATAAAATGGAGCGATCAGCTGGTATTGTTTACATCTAGATTAGAACCGGAAGTCAAATAACAGTCCCGGGTGGTTTCGCCCCAAAAACGATTTCGTCCCCTATCCGTGTTCGCCCCAATACTGGTTCGCCCCAATGACGCAGTGTCTATGTAACCGGTTACTCGGGTGAGTTTAATGCGCGCGGTGTCATCTGTCGGATGTGCGCTGCCGGGATAATACATAATACTACTGCAGATATAGAATTATCGTGTGTATTATCATACACAGGTACTAATATAGACTCGCGGACAGTTGGGTTAGCACACAATTTCCACTCCGAGCATTACGGAACAGGACCATGACTTGGGGACGAAACGGACCGTCCGCGACCGTAGAATTTAGTAATTAAAGTTAGTGCGCAGCGCATGTAAAAATAGCCACTAAAAATATTTGCACAGGGCGAAAAGTCAGCGTCTGGATTTCCACGACATACAACAACAAACTCAAAAGTCAAAATGCCTTCGGGAAAATGTGTTTTTAATCCCGGATGGGACAAGAAATATGCGTGGTTGTCACCGGTGAAGGAAAGCAAAAGCAAAGCTAATTGTACTGTGTGTCGCAAGGAATTTGACATAGGCGCGATGGGTGAAAGTGCTATCAAGTCTCATGTTAAAAGTGAAAAGCACAAAAAACTTTCGGGACCTTCTTCAAATTCGGGTTGTACGCTAGATATGTTTATGAAACAGGGCAAACAAACGGACCCCAAAGGAGTTTCACAAACAGACCCCTCACATGTTAAAACATCATCAACCAGTGAAGCTGATGTCTGTGTTAGAAATTTCGTGTCCGGCAATCGTGGCTTAGAGGCTGAAATTCTGTGGACGATACACTGTATTACAAACCACTCATCATACCACAGCAATGAAGGAATAAGCAACTTATTCCAAAGAATGTTCCCGGATAGTGAGGTAGCTTCGAAATTTGCATGTGGAGAAACAAAAACACGCTACTTGACAGTGTTTGGCATAGCAGATCACTTCAAAAATAATCTGATGAATTCTGTCAGCGGACCATTTGTCGTCTTATTTGATGAATCCCTCAACAAAAAAATGCAGGAAAAACAAATGGACATTCATTTAAGGTTCTGGGATGAAGAGAACACTGAGCCTAAAGTAGTCACTCGCTATTTCGGTTCGACTTTTATGGGACATGGTACAGCGAAAGATGTGGTACGTCACTTTCAGGACGCAGTGTTTGACCAAGTACCACATGCAGATAATCTGTTACAAATCAGTATGGATGGACCGAACGTCAATTGGGCATTTTATGATATTGTTCAAGAACAAATCCAAAAGGATTATAACCATTCACTCATAGATATTGGGTCATGTGGCCTGCACACAATGCACAATGCGTTCAAGGCAGGAGCAACATCAACAGAGTGGGATGTCGGTGGGATTCTTAGTGCTCTATATTATCTCTTCAAGGATTCCCCAGCCCGCCGGGAAGATTACACAACATGTGTTGTTGAATCTGGAACGTCTATGAACTCGGTCATGCCACTGAAGTATGTACAACACAGATGGCTAGAAAATGTGCCAGTCGTGAAGAGAGCCGTTAAGATCTGGCCACTTGTTCAAGGGTATGTGAAGAAGGTTGAGGCAAAGGTGTTCCCAAAACCAACTTGCAAATCGTACGAGGTAATATCCAAGGCCTGCAAGGACAGTTTGCTGCTTGCGAAGATGGAATTCTTCAACACTGTTGCAAACATTCTCTATCCATTCCTCGTGAACTTCCAAACTGACAAACCAATGGTCCCATTTCTCGGAACAGAGCTTACTTCAGTCATAAAGACACTGATGAGAAAATTCATCAAGTCAGATGTTTTGGAGAAACATTCTACCTCAACTGACAAGTTGCTCCGTTTGAAGATTGAAGACTCTGGAAACCATGTTGGTCACAAAAGCGTTGACCTCGGGCTATGCACAGAAGAGAAGCTGAAAGGACTGAAAGTTAGTGACAGACAACTAATGGATTTTCGAATGGAGAGTAAAGGGTTTCTAATTAGGTTGATTATGAAACTGAAGGAGAAGAGCCCCATCACCTATTCTCTTGTGAGAAATCTCAGTTCTCTCAGTCCCGTGGAAATTGCATCTGATAAGCCAGAGAGCAAAGAATGCTTCAAGAAGGTTGTGAAAAAGGTAATTTCAACCAAATGGATTGACAGCAGTGAGGGCGACATCCTGTTGACAGAGTATGACAATTTGCTCGAGAGCATTCCATCGATTGGTGTGAAGAAGTTCACCGACTTCAACCCGTATAAGGACAGACTTGATGAGTTCTACATGGATCTCAATCTGGAAAACAAAGAGAGATTTTGTCATCTCATCAAATTCATCAAATTAATTCTGATAATATCACATGGACAGGCTCAAGTGGAACGTGGCTTTTCAGTGAATAAGCAAGTCGAGTGTGAAAATATGCTGAAACAAACTAGTGGCACAACGTATTATTTGTGACTACATGTTCTACACTGGTGGACTGAACAACTTTGTTGTGAGTAAAGAGCTCATGCTGAGTGCACAGTCAGCTCGCCACAGATACCATAGTTACCTCGACAAGAAGCGGGAGGATGAGAAATCAGAAGAGCAGAAAAGGAAGAGAAAGGCCATCCATGATGAGATTGAGTGCATAAAGAAGAAGAGGAAACAGGCTAAAACTGATGAAACTGCTCTTATACAGAGTGCTGATAAACTGTGTACACAAGCTGAGACCCTTGGAAAGCTGGAACTGTTGGCTCAAGCTAATGCAAACAGAGAGAAGTCCAGGGAGAAGAAGAAGTTGTTTGAGAGCCTATCCAAAAAACTGGAGGACAAGGCTGCGCTCTTAAAAGACTAAATATGTCTAAACAATAACTGTTAATATGTTAAAATTGTTCTGCAATTAGCTTTGCTTTTGTTTAATTGACATTTGACAACATTTCAAGTTCGGTGTTAAGAGTTACATTGACATACTTGTACAAGGAGTGCAGGCAGCATGATAACACATTGAATGTAGCGGTAAGTTATCTACCCGCACATAATTTAATAGTCCTTGAAAATGGTGCTCACGGTCCTTGAAAAGTGCTTAAATAGTGCTTGAATTTGATTGTCCAAAAAGAGTGGGAACCGGGGGTTGAAAGGGTTAAACATTTACACATGACAATGATATTATGGAAATATAGATAAAAATGTATACGCTAAGATATCTTTTATTTTGAGTCGGCAAGACTTTTTACAATTAAGCTCGGATGAGGTTTTATTACCAACTATATCTCAACATATGTATATTTATATGTATATATATCAAACCCGTGTTAAGAACTGTAATCAGCCATGGGAATCACCAAAATATTTTGCTTAATAGAGGTCAAATGTTAATAAAGCAACATACATGTATGTTGGCAATCTGGAAACATTTACAGATTTGACTGTAATTTAAATTATCTGTAGTTTAATTTATACAAATTTAATTAGCTCGATTGCGAAACAAGTACCTACAACTTATATTAATCTCTCTCGAGTGAGCAAGAGACCTCATTTCTGATGGAAACCATCGCCACGAGGAAGAGAGAAGAGGCAATGTGGAATTTAAATGCTTTGCCTAAGGGCACAATTATAAAGGCTACAGCTGGGCTCAAACTTGGGGCCTTTCGCTCCTCAAGCGAATGCGCTACCACTGCGCTATCAAGACGTCTAAATTATCTCTAAGCAGCAAGTGTTTTATATAATATACTCTCCAATAATAGACGAACGTTAATTCAGGAGCGTGGCTGACCGTTATATGAACTACCTACTTTCACTTTTGAGAGTTTGTAGACTGCAAAAACACTGTGTTTTGATTGAAAGTTAGTGGTGTAATTAAGTCGGAAGAAAATAGTTATTCTTTTTTGCGATATAATGTCGCTTTAATGTCTTGTATACATGTATGTGAATATGGGCATTCAAAATTGCATCCAATCTTTTACTGGTGATCAGATATTGAAGGATGGTTAGAACCCTAAATATTCCATTAATATCAAGAGACATATCTGACAGTCACAGTAATTACTATCTGAATGACCTTTGTACTGCTGGCTTATAATTAATTACTTTTTATAGACATAAAAGTTCATGGAAAGAAATCTGCAAATATTTGTGTTATATAATCGTGTGATTACTAAAAATAGCTGAATGATGTATATATATTCAAATCCTGGCAGTTAATCGAAAATCAGCCAAAATTGCTTGTACCAGAATGCACTAAGAATTGCTTGTGCTAGCAATAGCCTAGCATATTAAATATAAATGTAGGTTAGAGTCATGGGAATAAATCAAGTACAGTGAGACCTGTGTTAGGCAGGAGCCTCTGTGGTTTAATGGATATGGCGTTCACCCGAGTTGCCGTGAGGTGAGTTTGAGCCCTGCCAGAACCGTGGAGGTTGTGTCGTTAGGCAAGACTCAAATCTATTGCAGGGATCATTCTAGAGGGTGTTGTGGGCGAAATTGTCGCCCTAGAGACTTCGCCCTCTGGGGGGCCCCCACTTCTGGCCCATTATAAAGCACTCCTTCTATTCAAATGTTGTATTTAATGGTTGTACTGTGCATTTTAACCCTATTTTGCAGAAGTATATTAAAGAACACCATTTAAGGAAGCGACCATGCGCTTTCTCACTTCTCCCAAAAATTCGGACCTAGAATGAACCCTGCTATTGTCTCTTCTCTCTCCCTCATGGAGTACATCAGGAATGTGGTCTCCAGAGTGCTAATGTTTTGGGAACTAAGGCCGTTGGTCAGGGACATGATAACAAAACGTTTGCTTACCGTAGATCAGCTACCTGCTTAGTATATAGGTCAGATGTTTAGTAAAACTGTAGGACTGGTCAGTGTTCCAGTGGTTATCACATTGGACTGCTGTTACAGGGATTGCAGGTTCGATCCCAGGTGTGTGTGTTTTACGTTTATTTATCGTACATATATGTTGTGTGTAGATATAACTATAAATGTAGGTACATATATGGTGTGTGTAGATATAACTATAGGTACATATATGTTGTGTGTAGATATAACTATAAATGTAGGTACATATATGTTGTGTGTAGATATAACTATAGGTACATATATGTTGTGTGTAGATATAACTATAAATGTAGGTACATATATGATGTGTGTAGATATAACTATAAATGTAGGTACATATATGTTGTGTGTAGATATAACTATAAATGTAGGTACATATATGTTGTGTGTACATATAACTATAAATGTAGGTACATATATGTTGTGTGTAGATATAACTATAAATGTAGGTACATTATGATGTGTGTAGATATAACTATAAATGTAGGTACATATATGTTGTGTGTAGATATAACTATAAATGTAGGTACATTATGATGTGTGTAGATATAACTATAAATGTAGGTACATATATGATGTGTGTAGATATAACTATAAATGTAGGTACATTATGATGTGTGTAGATATAACTATAAATGTAGGTACATTATGATATGTGTAGATATAACTATAAATGTAGGTACATTATGATGTGTGTAGATATAACTATAAATGTAGGTACATATATGTTGTGTGTAGATATAACTATAAATGTAGGTACATTATGATGTGTGTAGATATAACTATAAATGTAGGTACATATATGTTGTGTGTATATATAACTATAAATGTAGGTACATATATGTTGTGTGTAGATATAACTATAAATGTAGGTACATATATGTTGTGTGTAGATATAACTATACATGTAGGTACATATATGTTGTGTATATATATAACTATAACTGTAGGTACATATATGTTGTGTGTAGATATAACTATAGGTACATATATGTTGTGTGTAGATATAACTATAAATGTAGGTACATATATGTTGTGTGTAGATATAACTATAGGTACATATATGTTGTGTGTAGATATAACTATAAATGTAGGTACATATATGTTGTGTATATATAACTATAAATGTAGGTACATATATGGTGTGTGTAGATATAACCTCGCTTATCTGAAGTAACCCAGACGGACTCCCTTAAAATAATCATTATAGTCTCCTCTGGTTCTTTTACGTGCATGGTGTACAGCACCGACACGAGACCTCGGTTTAAAGTCCCACCTGGAAGACTGTTAATTTTATTAGGGTCAGACAGGGGGGATCGAACCTGTGATCCCTGGATTACCAGTCCAGCGTGTTACCACTGGACAACAGATCTGACAACATTAATGATTGACCCCCCCCCCTAGACTGAGTAATAGATTATAATATACTGCTGACGCAGATTTACTGTACTAAAATATGCTGAAATACCAATACCTGACTATACAGGTTTTACTGTACTAAAATATGCTGATATACCAATACCAGTCTACACAGGTTTTACTGTACTAAAATATGCTGATATACCAGTACCAGTCTACACAGGGTTTACTGTACTAAAATATGCTGATATACCAGTACCAGTCTACACAGGTTTTACTGTACTAAAATATGTTGATATACCAATACCAGTCTACACAGGTTTTAGTGTACTAACATATGCTGATATACCAATACCAGTCTACACATGTTTTACTGTACTAAAATATGCTGAAATACCAATACCTGACTATACAGGTTTTACTGTACTAAAATATGCTGATATACCAATACCAGTCTACACAGGTTTTACTGTACTAAAATATGCTGATATACCAGTACCAGGCTACACAGGTTTTACTGTACTAAAATATGCTGATATACCAGTACCAGTCTACACAGGTTTTACTGTACTAAAATATGCTGATATACCAGTACCAGTCTACACAGGTTTTACTGTACTAAAATATGCTGATATACCAGTACCAGTCTACACAGGTTTTACTGTACTAAAATATGCTGATATACCAATACCAGTCTACACAGGTTTTACTGTACTAAAATATGCTGATATACCAGTACCAGTCTACACAGGTTTTACTGTACTAAAATATGCTGATATACCAGTACCAGTCTACACAGGTTTTACTGTACTAAAATATGCTGATATACCAATACCAGTCTACACAGGTTTTACTGTACTAAAATATGCTGATATACCAGTACCAGTCTACACAGGTTTTACTGTACTAAAATATGCTGATATACCAGTACCAGTCTACACATGTTTTACTGTACTAAAATATGCTGATATACCAGTACCAGTCTACACAGGTTTTACTGTACTAAAATATGCTGATATACCAATACCAGTCTACACAGGTTTTACTGTACTGAAATATGCTGATATACCAATACCTGACTATACAGGTTTTACTGTACTAAAATATGCTGATATACCATACCAGTCTACACAGGTTTTACTGTACTAAAATATGCTGATATACCAGTACCAGTCTACACAGGTTTTACTGTACTAAAATATGCTGATATACCAGTACCAGTCTACACAGGTTTTAGTGTACTAAAATATGCTGATATACCAATACCAGTCTACACAGGTTTTACTGTACTAAAATATGCTGATATACCAATACCAGTCTACACAGGTTTTACTGTACTAAAATATGCTGATATACCAGTACCAGTCTACACAGGTTTTACTGTACTTATGCTGATATACCAATACCAGTCTACACATGTTTTACTGTACTAAAATATGCTGATATACCAGTACCAGTCTACACAGGTTTTACTGTACTAAAATATGCTGATATACCAGTACCAGTCTACACAGGTTTTACTGTACTAAAATATGCTGATATACCAGTACCAGTCTACACATGTTTTACTGTACTAAAATATGCTGATATACCAGTACTAGTCTACACATGTTTTACTGTACTAAAATATGCTGATATACCAGTACCAGTCTACACATGTTTTATTGTACTAAAATATGCTGATATACCAGTACCAGTCTACACAGGTTTTACTGTACTAAAATATTCTGATATACCAGTACCAGTCTACACAGGTTTTACTGTACTAAAATATGCTGATATACCAATACCAGTCTACACAGGTTTTAGTGTACTAAAATATGCTGATATACCAATACCAGTCTACACAGGTTTTACTGTACTAAAATATGCTGATATACCAGTACCAGGCTACACAGGTTTTACTGTACTAAAATATGCTGATATACCAGTACCAGTCTACACAGGTTTTACTGTACTAAAATATGCTGATATACCAATACCAGTCTACACAGGTTTTACTGTACTAAAATATGCTGATATACCAGTACCAGTCTACACAGGGTTTACTGTACTAAAATATGCTGATATACCAGTACCAGTCTACACATGTTTTACTGTACTAAAATATGCTGATATACCAATACCAGTCTACACAGGTTTTACTGTACTAACATATGCTGATATACCAATACCAGTCTACACATGTTTTACTGTACTGAAATATGCTGATATACCAATACCTGACTATACAGGTTTTACTGTACTAAAATATGCTGATATACCAATACCAGTCTACACAGGTTTTACTGTACTAAAATATGCTGATATACCAGTACCAGGCTACACAGGTTTTACTGTACTAAAATATGCTGATATACCAGTACCAGTCTACACAGGTTTTACTGTACTAAAATATGCTGATATACCAATACCAGTCTACACAGGTTTTACTGTACTAAAATATGCTGATATACCAGTACCAGTCTACACAGGTTTTACTGTACTAAAATATGCTGATATACCAGTACCAGTCTACACAGGTTTTACTGTACTAAAATATGCTGATATACCAATACCAGTCTACACAGGTTTTAGTGTACTAAAATATGCTGATATACCAATACCAGTCTACACAGGTTTTACTGTACTAAAATATGCTGATATACCAGTACCAGTCTACACAGGGTTTACTGTACTAAAATATGCTGATATACCAGTACCAGTCTACACAGGTTTTACTGTACTAAAATATGTTGATATACCAATACCAGTCTACACAGGTTTTAGTGTACTAACATATGCTGATATACCAATACCAGTCTACACATGTTTTACTGTACTAAAATATGCTGAAATACCAATACCTGACTATACAGGTTTTACTGTACTAAAATATGCTGATATACCAATACCAGTCTACACAGGTTTTACTGTACTAAAATATGCTGATATACCAGTACCAGTCTACACAGGGTTTACTGTACTAAAATATGCTGATATACCAGTACCAGTCTACACAGGTTTTACTGTACTAAAATATGTTGATATACCAATACCAGTCTACACAGGTTTTAGTGTACTAACATATGCTGATATACCAATACCAGTCTACACATGTTTTACTGTACTAAAATATGCTGAAATACCAATACCTGACTATACAGGTTTTACTGTACTAAAATATGCTGATATACCAATACCAGTCTACACAGGTTTTACTGTACTAAAATATGCTGATATACCAGTACCAGTCTACACAGGTTTTACTGTACTAAAATATGCTGATATACCAGTACCAGTCTACACAGGTTTTACTGTACTAAAATATGCTGATATACCAGTACCAGTCTACACAGGTTTTACTGTACTAAAATATGCTGATATACCAATACCAGTCTACACAGGTTTTACTGTACTAAAATATGCTGATATACCAATACCAGTCTACACAGGTTTTACTGTACTAAAATATGCTGATATACCAGTACCAGTCTACACAGGTTTTACTGTACTAAAATATGCTGATATACCAATACCAGTCTACACAGGTTTTACTGTACTAAAATATGCTGATATACCAATACCAGTCTACACAGGTTTTACTGTACTAAAATATGCTGATATACCAGTACCAGTCTACACAGGTTTTACTGTACTAAAATATGCTGATATACCAGTACCAGTCTACACAGGTTTTACTGTACTAAAATATGCTGATATACCAATACCAGTCTACACAGGTTTTACTGTACTAAAATATGCTGATATACCAATACCAGTCTACACAGGTTTTACTGTACTGAAATATGCTGATATACCAATACCTGACTATACAGGTTTTACTGTACTAAAATATGCTGATATACCAATACCAGTCTACACAGGTTTTACTGTACTAAAATATGCTGATATACCAGTACCAGTCTACACAGGTTTTACTGTACTAAAATATGCTGATATACCAGTACCAGTCTACACAGGTTTTACTGTACTAAAATATGCTGATATACCAATACCAGTCTACACAGGTTTTACTGTACTAAAATATGCTGATATACCAGTACCAGTCTACACAGGTTTTACTGTACTAAAATATGCTGATATACCATACAGTCTACACAGGTTTTACTGTACTAAAATATGCTGATATACCAGTACCAGTCTACACAGGTTTTACTGTACTAAAATATGCTGATATACCAGTACCAGTCTACACAGGTTTTACTGTACTAAAATATGCTGATATACCAATACCAGTCTACACAGGTTTTACTGTACTAAAATATGCTGATATACCAGTACCAGTCTACACAGGTTTTACTGTACTAAAATATGCTGATATACCAGTACCAGTCTACACAGGTTTTACTGTACTAAAATATGCTGATATACCAATACCAGTCTACACAGGTTTTAGTGTACTAACATATGCTGATATACCAATACCAGTCTACACAGGTTTTACTGTACTAAAATATGCTGATATACCAATACCTGACTATACAGGTTTTACTGTACTAAAATATGCTGATATACCAATACCAGTCTACACAGGTTTTACTGTACTAAAATATGCTGATATACCAATACCAGTCTACACAGGTTTTAGTGTACTAACATATGCTGATATACCAATACCAGTCTACACATGTTTTACTGTACTAAAATATGCTGAAATACCAATACCTGACTATACAGGTTTTACTGTACTAAAATATGCTGATATACCAATACCAGTCTACACAGGTTTTACTGTACTAAAATATGCTGATATACCAGTACCAGTCTACACAGGTTTTACTGTACTAAAATATGCTGATATACCAGTACCAGTCTACACAGGTTTTACTGTACTAAAATATGCTGATATACCAATACCAGTCTACACAGGTTTTACTGTACTAAAATATGCTGATATACCAGTACCAGTCTACACAGGTTTTACTGTACTAAAATATGCTGATATACCAGTACCAGTCTACACAGGTTTTACTGTACTAAAATATGCTGATATACCAATACCAGTCTACACATGTTTTACTGTACTAAAATATGCTGATATACCAATACCAGTCTACACAGGTTTTACTGTACTAAAATATGCTGATATACCAGTACCAGTCTACACAGGTTTTACTGTACTAAAATATGCTGATATACCAATACCAGTCTACACATGTTTTAGTGTACTAACATATGCTGATATACCAATACCAGTCTACACAGGTTTTACTGTACTAAAATATGCTGATATACCAATACCTGACTATACAGGTTTTACTGTACTAAAATATGCTGATATACCAATACCAGTCTACACAGGTTTTACTGTACTAAAATATGCTGATATACCAATACCAGTCTACACAGGTTTTACTGTACTAAAATATGCTGATATACCAATACCTGACTATACAGGTTTTACTGTACTAAAATATGCTGATATACCAATACCAGTCTACACAGGTTTTACTGTACTGAAATATGCTGATATACCAGTACCAGTCTGTTACAAATCCTAGATCAGTAAAACTAATCTATTCCCTGATAGCTTGAATAACAACAAGTTCTGCAAATAATGCTGAAAACATTGTTAAACCCAGTTTATAGACCTAATAAATACTGGGGCTGCATTTTCTGGTAAATGCACAAAATGTTTAACTCTTTGCATGCTGGGTAAAATAACGTGCTATAAATAGCTTAGAAAATTGTAGCAGATGACAATTCATTAAAGTGTTTTTCTTATTTGCAAATGCAACTGAAAACTCTGGGAATATGTCGGGGGGGGGGATGGGTTGTGTTATTAGAATTGTGTCGTGAAATTGCATGACATATTTGACTGTTATTTTCACGTCTTTGGAGCAAATTATAATTATTAATAGGTAAATAATGCAATAATGCAACTACCCCCGCCCCTGTCGGCGCTAGCTCTCAACTACTCAACCAAGAATTATTAGCAAGGTACTTAATAGCTCCAAAACATATGAATCTCTCATATTTTTAATACATTTTGGAAGTATGTCAGGATCTGTACAGCTTGGGAAGGAATGTTGAATCATTGCGTAAAGTAACATTGGAGAGTTCAAAGAACATGATAGGAGATAAATGTGTTGTTCAGGTTACATGGCTGATTGGGTAGCCAGTTGTATGAAGTTATTATTATTGCAATAAAGGAAGTTTTAATGCCTGGTTGTGGCATTCGATTGTTAGCTCCTGCTTTAGAAGTTGGTTTCACTGCGTTTACTGCATTTACTGCACAGATTTACCAAGGCATGATAAAATCAGATGTAAAACTAGATCAATAGTTAGAGCATGTTTGACATAAATACAGCCTGGTTATACTTGTCGGGTAACTCCATTATTACCCTCTTTCAATAATACATAAAGAATACTTACGCGGAAATGTTATTCGTATGAAAATGGATCACTAGTTTTATGACTAGGTATTGTTGTTTATATTATTTGATTGGCAGGCTTGATTCTCGTTATTTCTTTATTTATATTATAATGATCGATGGGCTGAGTGGTTACGGTCGTTGACTTCAAATTATATGCCCCCCCCCCTCTCACGTCTGCTGGTTCGAATCCTACTGGGGGTGTCGATTTATTTCATGTGTTGAAGCTATCCAGCTGGCATGCGGAAGGTCAGTGGTTTTACCCGGGTCCTCGTCTGAAATACTGCTCGAAGGGGCACCCGAGTTCTAAACCTCCACCAATAATAGCTGGAAAGTCACCATATGACTTAAGCTGTTGGTGCGACTTTAAACCCACAGACAAACATATTATAATGATTAAAATAACTTATAACTTAAATGATTCCTAATGATCCATGAGATAACAGAAATAAACAGTTTATACAAATTTATTTTTGCTCGATTGCGAAACAAGTTCTTACAACTTATATTAATCACTCACGAGACCTCATTCCCGATGGAATCCATTGCCACAAGGGAGAGAGAAGAGGCAACATGGAATTTAAATGCCTTTACTAAGGACACAATCGTAATGGCACCAGCTCGAATTGATAAAGATTTTATTTTAAAAACAATGACCTGAGAAACTAAATGATGAATTCAAGACTATGTAAACAGTAAAAACACTGTTTTGGCAGAAAGTATTATTGTAAATGTCTTAAAGTGAGTATGTACATACAAGGATCTTGAACACTGATAGCGAGTCCTGAACTGAGAGGTGGCCCTGTGCGTCTCTGAAGAGAGAGGGGGTGTTCTGAAGTGAGAGAGGTGCCCTGAACTGAGAGGTGGCCCTGATGTTAGAGTGTGTCCATGAATAGAGAGGGGGTGCCCTGATGTTAGAGTGTGTCCATGAATAGAGAGGGGGTGCCCTGATGTTAGAGTGTGTCCATGAATAGAGAGGGGGTGCCCTGATGTTAGAGTGTGTCCATGAATAGAGAGGGGGTGCCCTGATGTTAGAGTGTGTCCATGAATAGAGAGGGGGTGCCCTGATGTTAGAGTGTGTCCATGAATAGAGAGGGGGTGCCCTGATGTTAGAGTGTGTCCATGAATAGAGAGGGGGTGCCCTGATGTTAGAGTGTGTCCATGAATAGAGAGGGGGTGCCCTGATGTTAGAGTGTGTCCATGAATAGAGAGGGGGTGCCCTGAAGTGAGAGGGGGTGCCCTGAAGTGAGAGGGGGTGCCCTGAAGTGAGAGGGGGTGCCCTGAAGTGAGAGGGTTTCCCTCAACTAAGAGTGGTGCTCTGAATTGAATGGAGGCTGTTAGTTGAGCTAAGAATGGGGCCCTGAACCAAAGTTAGAACTGAATGAGCGCAGTGGACAAAGGAATGTTGACTGTACAAAGAGAAAGATTTTGCAAATGTAAATAAATGAGGAAGTAATTTTGACACGGCTTCATGATACTCCATATATTATGTGTAAATAAAATTGTAGATTAGCATGATAATGGAACGTGTTTATACAAATTTTAATCTATTTTGTCTTGACTGCGAAACAAGTTTGTACAACGTCAAGTTTAATCTCTCTGGAGACCGCCTTATCCATCGCTAGGAGGGAGAGAAAAGATGGACACCTCAACCATGGTTTTTTGTGGGGCTCAAACACACAACCTCTCCGGTACAAGATGGACACCATGTCTATTACACCGCGGAGCTAGGCTCCTTAACATAGGACGATCTACAACATTGTGTACTTAATGTCAATGTATTTCTTTTAGCCATCGGACAATACCGAAATAATGTATGTGCACACTGATTTTAAGATAAATCGGTCAGGGCATGTGGTCAAGGTTGTCGGCCACATCCATCGACTATATACAAATGTACCACTGTAATATCAAGCAATTGTCATATACACAGGGGGGAGGAGGGAGGGTGCGGTGCATCTCTACAAATGTTGTCTACTAGATTATATTAAAATTGTAATTTGTAGTATTTCTGTTGTATTCTGATGTTTTAGCTAGCACAATCTATTGAATTGTCCAGAGGCAATCCACTAAATGGATACCATTTCTATAATACAACATTTAATACGGATATAACCATTACAGGAATGATCATTCATATTAATGACAATGAATCTTTCTTCATGAATATCGTTTATTTTATTATCTTTTATGCTTTGCCTAATGTTGAGATGACTTGCATACTCGTATCTCCGATCAATTTACAAACATTGAGATATTAAAGCAAAGAATGTTCTTCCGCGGATGAGTTTAGTTTAAACTTTATTTATTTTACAACGATTGCGAAGCAAGTTTTAACAAACTTATATTACCCACTCTCGTTGAAGCGGATGGAAGCGTAAATGTGGTCATTCATGTGGGAGGAAACCGGAGTACCCGGAGAAAATCCACCTGTCTGATGTGGCGACCACATCTCACATTCTTCCTGGTCTGAGTATCGAACCCGGGTTGCATTGGTGAGAAGTGAGTGTGCTAACCACTGCGCTAATTGGACAGCCGGGGATGAGTGACATATAATATGTATAAATAAAAACAAGCAATTTCCAAACTTCTACCGTAATTATCGATGTATAACACGCTATCATGTATAACGCCCCACTTTTTGGCACGAAAATCAGTGAAAAACTTGGTTCTGGTGTATACCGCGCACCATATAATATCACAAGTCAACATTTCTCAAGATACGATATTATCACCCTCTATGGTTTATATATTTCGATAGAAAAAGAGGAAATCGTGGAGGCCTACGTTGTGTATGGTTCTGAAATATAATCATACTCCATGATTTTTGTATTCCCGTACAAAAAGAAAAAAATCATGCGGGCCTACGTCCAGAAGTGCATGGTTTTGATACTAGATCTGCATACTTGATAATGGAGAGCTTATCTCTAGCAGTGTACCGTGTGACAATAACAGATTTGACAATTCTGAGTTGTATTTTGAGTGATGGATATCAGTCTAATGACAGCTGCTATGACATTGAATTAAATATGCATCAAGCGATAATTATTTTCTCAAAATTGTCAACACATGCTCAACACCTGCTTAAATTTCTTTACACCTCAAATATGTCCATGCAAACTTCAAAACGTGTCTACCAATGAAAAACATCCTTACACACACTGGATCTAGCCGAAAACATTCAAACGTTAAACTGTTTCTGATGTCCGTTTTTGAAGATTTGTGACTGTTTGAACCATAACAAAAGACATATAAACGACGAGAAACATAATAAATCGAGTCGAGAATTGGTCGTGCGTCGCGTGTGAGGACATAGAGATCATCGAACATGGAAAAGATATATAATTACAAGAGATACGAGGACAGTTTAGAGTGACTCCTAAACAGACCCTATGTATTTTGATGCTTGTACCCTACGTTATGGTCGGGCTGAGTTATCAAATAACATTACTCATCTAATTCACACATTATAGAATTAAGATGCGTGTTAGTACAGCGTGACTCCTGTACCGACTCTATATAGTTTGGTGCTTGTAGCCTAATCTATGGCCGGGCTGAGCATGCAAATAATATTATACATCAAACATATTCATACATTTATGAATATGAGATGTGAGACAGTATAGAGTGACTCCTGTACTGACCCTATACATTTTGATGCTTGTAGCCTAATCTATGGCCAGGCTGAGCATTCAAATCGTATTATTAACACACACAACTTAATCACCTTAGTTTATAATTTATGAGTATTAACTAAACTTCTTAGTATGCTCGCCCATATGGTTCGCCGGTGGCGAGGGTAAATAAGCTCAATCATCATCATCATCAAAACGTGTCAAACTAATTAACAGGGGCCCCATTGTATTGGGTTCATAAACAGTGTTACAAACAATTTGTTAAAAGCTAACACATTATTTGTATTTGTTTTTAAGAATTACATTTTAATATTTCTAATAAAGAAACAAATAAATATATTTAAAACATATGATATATGATCTCAATATCTCAGATAAACTATAAATTCCAATGTTCTGTTATCTTACCTACCTAGACCTAGAGCTCAATAGAGAAGAATCGCTTTATATGATATAGTACGAAAATGTACGGGAAATAGACAATCAATAAAATCATTCAACATCCGCCATTGTTGTTTGGCATTTACGTTTTTGATGAAATTTCCCAAATTCAAAGCAAATAAATGCTATCTTAGTTCATAGTTTGTCTAAATCAATGCCATTATATATATATATATCATCGGTACATTGTTAGAACAGTTATTTTATAACGTTTGCCAAACGTACCTACTTATTGAAAAGTGGTGGGGACGATGCTGGTCGAAATTTCTCCTGGAAAAAAATGTTGTGAAGGCTGTACCCGTGTATAATGCTCACTATACAAATTCCTCAAGGATTTCAGTAATAAAAGTGCGCGTTATACATAGCAAATGATGGTAATCAATAGCTATCTTACAATGCTACAATGTGTCCCTTTAACCCATTTCATTCTGGATACATTTAAAGGCTTTTGCAAACAACATAGGTCCAGATCAGCCGCAGCGTGATGTTGCGTGCTGATCATGATCTATTTTGTTTGCTACATAGCCAAATGTCTTCGCAAGATCATCTGAATAGCAAACAGCATAGAGCCTGATCAGAAGGCACATTCCGTGGTGGCTGATCTGGCTCTATGTTCTTTGCAAATACTGAACAGTATCCAGAATCAAATGGGTTAGTGTTTGCAGTTACATACTGGCAAACAAATTACATAGAATGTTGTTACATGTACATTGAATCCCTGGAAACTTTTGTTTAGAAACAAACTTAATTTGAATAGACCATGAAACTTATTATGTAAATTGCAAACTGTTTTAAGAGCCTGCAATAAAATTCAATCACAAGTGGCATCAATTTAACTATTAGGCATGCAGACTGGCGAGCTGACCATTGGTCATTATGGGCAGAGCACTTTCATTATTGACAGACGTGTGAGTTTGGCATTGTTGATCATATATGTTGGCAGAGCACTTTCATTATTGACAGATGTGTGAGTTTGACATTGTTGATCATATATGTTGGCAGAGCACTTTCATTATTGACAAGACGTGTGAGTTTGACATTGTTGATCATATATGTTGGCAGAGCACTTTCAGTGTTGACAGTCTGGAGAGCTAAGCATTGGTGTATCATGGGAGCCGAGTACTTTTAGTGTTGACAGACTGGAGAGCAGAGCAGTGGTGATGGTGAGCCGAGTGCTTTTAGTGTTGACAGTCTGGAGAGCTATGCATTGGTGTATCTTGGGAGCAGAGTACTTTTAGTGTTAACAGACTAGAGAGCTAAGCATTGGTGTATTATGGGAGCAGAGTATTTTTAGTGTTGACAGACTAGAGAGCTAAGCATTGGTGTATTATGGGAGCAGAGTATTTTTAGTGTTGACAGACTAGAGAGCTAAGCATTGGTGTATCATGGGAGCCGAGTACTTTTAGTGTTGACAGGCTGGAGAGCAGAGCATTGGTGATGGTGAGCCGAGTACTTTTAGTGTTGACAGACTGGAGAGCAGATCATTGGTGATGGTTAGCCGAGTACTTTTAGTTTTGACAGACTGGAGAGCAGAGCATTGGTGATGGTGAGCCAAGTACTTTTAGTGTTGACAGACTGGAGAGCAGAGCATTGGTGATGGTGAGCCAAGTACTTTTAGTTTTGACAGACTGGAGAGCAGAGCATTGGTGATGGTGAGCCAAGTACTTTTAGTTTTGACAGACTGGAGAGCAGAGCATTGGTGATGGTGAGCCAAGTACTTTTAGTGTTGACAGACTGGAGAGCAGAGCATTGGTGATGGAGAACCGAGT
>CM026398.1:33476576-33494135 GCA_014843695.1 Archivesica marissinica
GTGTGTGTGTGTGTGTGTGTGTGTGTGTGTGTGTGTGTGTGTGTGTGTGTGTGTGTGTGTGTGTGTGTGTGTGTGTGTGTGTGTGTTTGTGTGTGTGTGTGTGTGTTTGTGTGTGTGTGTGTGTGTTTGTGTGTGTGTGTGTGTGTTTGTGTGTGTGTGTGTGTTTGTGTTTGTGTGTGTGTGTTTGTGTGTGTGTGTGTGTGTTTGTGTGTGTGTGTGTGTGTTTGTGTGTGTGTGTGTGTGTGTGTGTGTGTGTGTGTGTGTTTGTGTGTGTGTGTGTGTGTTTGTGTGTGTGTGTGTGTGTTTGTGTGTGTGTGTGTGTGTGTGTGTGTGTGTGTGTGTGTGTGTGTGTGTGTGTGTGGGTGTGTGTGTGTGTGTGTGTGTGTGTGTGTGTGTGTGTGTGTTTCATATTATACATGTACATAAAATATTATTAAACTAAGTTAAACATAGCCAATGAAGAATTGGGAGTTACGTCCCTTACACATTCTAGATAATTATTTCCTCGAATGGTTTTGTTTATTGTTGTGTTGGTACATAACGGATTATTTACTGTCGGCACCCTATTACGAGTGCTTTTAACTCGCCCGGTTCATAATAAAAACATAAATACTACCTCCTGTCACATTATGACAGTTTACAAGGCACGCTCATTGTTTGTGGCATTCAAATAATCTCGTTACGCTAACATAAATTGTGTTTGCTGTTATTGACCAAATGGTATTCAATGTAGATAACCCGCGAATCGAGATTTAGTTTCTTGAAGCCCACGCACTAGTTGTTGGTAGATGCATTGTGGGAGGAAATGTAGTAACGGAAGTTAATTTGGAATATTAATTGATGTATATGAGAGAATTTCTTTCTGTGTTCTTCGCACATTGACATGCCTCGAAAACGAAGCTAACATATATTAGAACATCGTGATTAGATGACGTCGTAAATGACGTCATTGACGGATTTAGTCATAAAGCGTTGGCATTGGCGTTATTTGATGCTGTAATGACCAGGAACCATAAGCGTAAAGTACTGAAAATAAATTGAGTTATTTCTCTGTTTACAACATTTGAAATAGCACAACGGAGTTCACTGATGTATTGCCACACTCCTTTGTAAACCCTAACCAAGTCAAATATCGTGCCTCCCTTATATACTCACATGTGCAAATATGTGGAAATGGTTATGATTATGGACTAGATAACCTGATTCTCAGATGCTCCTCGTACATTAGTAGTTTTAATAAATTTCCCAGATGTCATATAAGTACTTATTAAGTTGAGCTTAATCATATTTGATCGCAAATCAATAGGAAATATGGTATGCGCAAATAGATACAATACATAGTATGAACATGTAAATGGTTTGGGTCCCACGTTTTAACAACATCAGACATCTGCACGCACATGGAACGGCCTGTATTCATTATTAAGCTTCAATGCAGTTTCCAGTATTTTGATTGGATATACGGTGCCGTAAATAAAGTGTGACAGTTCCGATCTAGGCAGGGTATATAACCTTGAAAATACATGAATTTTCTCAAGCGTGCCTCATGATTCTTAAAATAAAACCGAAAGCTGCGCGTTCGTTACAATAATGCACAATGGCTCTGTAGAAGACGCAGAAATAAATATGGAGTTAAATTTTGGATAATTTAAAGCATTTAACTATGTTGAATTTCTTAACACACGGTAAGACTAACAACGAGATACGATATGTAAATATATTAAACATTTATGTGATTCCAAATCTGGACGTGCCGGTGTCAATGTAATAATCACCCATCGTGACATTACTCAAGACTCAAGAAACTAGATGACAATCCTTAGCCCGTTCAACACTACATACCTCTAAATATGCTTACAACAAGTGTAGATCCCGATGAGTCGGCACATCAGAATCTGCACCTTTTGCCAGTAATATTACATTGTTTAGACAACACTTACCCAATTTGATTAATGAACTGGTCCAAATGTAATTTTCAGATTAAAGCGACATTACATCGCAACAAGCAAATAAAATTCATTTTTCCACGTATAAATGCATTGCTACTACAAATTCTTCCGAATACATTCGAACGCTAACATTGAATCAATAAACGGTGTTTTTGTGGATTGAAAGTATGATTTCATATAATGGTCATCCATGCTCCTGGATTTACGTTTGTTTTGTCATCGGACTCAATACTAAACACGAGATAATGTCGTTTAGAGATAATTTAACTAAGAATAGTGTACAAATATATAGGCACAAATGTGAGATATAACGGTAAATCTGTACCATAAATCATGTTATTCAGGATACACTAGTTGTATTACGCATGAATGTTTACATTATTTTGTTATGTCAACAAACCACGTATACGATGTTTGTTTATTAGTTGAAATACTCAGTATTTCAGGCAATTATTTGGATACAAACTATACCATATAATAGGAAAATACATTCTGTAGATATTTGTGTTTTCACTGATGTAGTGTCGCTTTAATGTATTGGTCTAAAAATATCATGCACCAGCACATGTAAGTTACTTTTTGTTGAATGGGTTAAACAAAAAAAGTGACTGAAAACATTGTCATTTCATCACGGAGACTCATGAGGTTGGAAGACAGCAGACACTATTTGTGTAGATGTCTATTTAAGTATTATATTGCTTCGTTTGTAAGTTGATTATTTTCGTCTTTAGCTGTATGTTATTTTACAACACATTTTACGAGGCTTCTGACTTCCAAGCGAACATTTCTAAGAATTATTGAAAATAAATGCCCCCATTATGGAGATGAATTGATATAAATGTGTATGGGAACTTGTTTCCAAATCCATTGCGAATGTTTTGCATGTATTGATTTATAGGTACAGTTTTTAGTACATTTGAATACATAATATTTAAACTAAATTCCTCCGGCTGAATTGGACAAGCATGCTGGACTGTGTTACACAACTTGAATATCAAAAAGTATGTAATAATAGTATATAGTATAAAGCACACTTGTCAACAGTAGGGTTCATTGATATATATATAGTTAGTTACATAGTTTAATGACAAAAATAAGTGTTATTATGTTAAAATATTCTAATTACATGTAATTAGTAATACACGCACTTTTCTCACCCTATAGAATGGTGTATGTTAGATTGATTGTAACCGCCATGTTATTTGATTTATGGCGATGAACAAGTTATATGTTTATGCCAAATAAAATATATTGATACTGATAACAGGGTTGTTGTGTGTGTGCGGTGGGTGGAGGGATGGATGGTTGGATATATGATAGTATTTCAGTTGGGTAGTGTTGGCTCCTGGAGACTGTGTGTGTTTTAGCTATGTCATTTCTAGTGTCTCTAGCTTCTGATTACAATCGTATTAATGTTGTCATCCCCCGGAACTTACGACGTGGATGCGGACCAAGATCACGTGTTTGCTTTATTATAATCGGACGTGTATTATTTTCTCAATGTGACACCCAGATACACCATAGGTGCATGTTTTGTAGTTTATACAGTTTAGCTCGATTAAGAAACAATTCCAAATTTAAATCCCCTGTCTAAGGGCATATTCGTACCGGCTCCAGCAGGGCTCGAACTCAGGGCATTTTGCACATGAAGCACAACCACTGCGCTATCACGACTTCCACTTGCATGTTTATTAGCTTTAAAGTGACACCCAATACGTGTTCGCCTTAGTGCTGGTTGACACACAATACTAACATCTTTTCTAAATATTTATTTTCAGATATACATGATTAAACAGATATGTATATTAAAGTGTCACATCTTTAAATCACCTACAATTGTGTGTGTTTTCCGTTTATTTATCGTCGCTACCGGTTGCCCATATGAGCGACGCCTCTTGAAGATGATAGTCATTTACGATTTTGGAGGATAGTGCAATGATACAGTGGGTTGTTTAGGACCAGATTATATGGTCATGTAGTGTATTTGGTTGTTCAGGACCAGATTATATGGTCATGCAGTGTATTTGGTTGTTCAGGACCAGATTATATGATCATGCAGTGTATTAGGTTGTTCAGGACCAGATTATATGGTGATGCACTACATGCAGTGTATTTGGTTGTTCAGGATCAGATTATATGGTCATGCAGTGTATGTGGTTGTTCAGGACCAGATTATATGGTCATGCAGTGTATTTGGTTGTTTAGGACCAGATTATATGATCATGCAGTGTATTAGGTTGTTCAGGACCAGATTATATGGTCATGCAGTGTATGTGGTTGTTCAGGACCAGATTATATGGTCATGCAGTGTATGTGGCTGTTCAGGACCAGATTATATGGCCATGCAGTGTATTTGGTTGTTCAAGACCAGATTATATGGTCATGCAGTGTATGTGGTTGTTCAGGACCAGATTATATGGTCATGCAGTGTATTTGGTTGTTCAGGACCAGATTATATGATCATGCAGTGTATTAGGTTGTTCAGGACCAGATTATATGGTCATACAGTGTATGTGGTTGTTCAAGACCAGATTATATGGTCATGCAGTGTATTTGGTTGTTCAAGACCAGATTATATGGTCATGCAGTGTATTTGGTTGTTCAGGACCAGCTTATATGGTCATGCAGTGTATGTGGTTGTTCAAGACCAGGTTATATGGTCATGCAGTGTATTTGGTTGTTCAGGACCAGCTTATATGGTCATGCAGTATATTTGGTTGTTCAAGACCAGATTATATAGTCATGCAGTGTATTTGGTTGTTCAGGACCAGATTATATGGTCATGCAGTGTATTTGGTGGGGGTGTTTATCATTTCAGAGATATGAAGACGTAAATATACTTTTCCTCTATTTTATTTTTTTCGGCCGAAGTTGCGTGTAAAGCATTAAGCAACATCATGTTACTATGGAGTACAATGTGCTCCTAAATTGGTGTTGGGGGCTAACACAGTACACGTACACTGAACTCCACGTGTATGTGTGTGTTTTACGTGTATTTATCGGTTGAGCGACGCCTCCTGAAGAGATTAGTCATTTTAAATATTTGGAGGATAGTGAAATGATACAGACAGATACCCATTCCAGAGTCTCCTCTGGTTCTTTTACGTGCACTGTGTAAAGCACCGACACTAGACCTCGGTTTATAGTCCCATATGAAAGACTGTTAATTGTATTAGGGTCGGACGGTGCATCGAACCTGCGATCCTTGGATTACCAGTCCAGCGTGTTACCACTGGACTACAGATCCGTCTGTAAATGTCTCTGCACACAACATGTTATACTATTGAAGCCGTAGTACTGCAATATGATCAGAATGCGAGAATTACACTGCATATGAATGTCCCGATTTAAATACTTGCAATGTTAACAAGACACACTAAGAATGATATACACACATTCAGTTATAAACTACTGTCATTGTGGATGTAACTGGATGCAAAACTGTCAACTTTTGAATCCCCCCACCATTGACAAGCTACTCGGGAAAGTTCGAAAATGATCGGTGATACTAATGCATACGGTGTGCTATTTATAGAACGTATTAAAGTTAGGATCACGTGCGTAGCTGCGGACAAAGACAAACGATTTTCGGTAAAATCTACATAGTATGTATCGACCCCCTCCGTGGTCGAATAGTTATGGTCGCTGACTTGTATACCACTTTAACATATCATCACTGATGGCCACGGGTTCGAGCCCCGCTCAGATCGTGTCTCTTTATATGAAAAAGTTGGCAGTTTCTTAGGGAAGTGGGTACACAGAGTACAGGTTAAAGGCCTGCAGTTTGACCCCGTCCAATTGTAAAGATTTATACTTTACTACCTGTTCCATGTGATTAGTGGCTTGTATCAACAATGTAGCAGTACATTCAGTATAATTTGGCGTATGTAGGTATTTTCTAACGGTTAATATGCACGATCACTCTGTGAGCTGAGAATTAGTCAAACTGAGGCCCTGACAATTTAAGTAAACGTATATTATTGATTGTAAAGAAAATTGATAGTTATGAGTATTCAAACTACATAATCCAGATCAGCCCAGGGACATAGATTACATGTTATGTAGGTGCCTCATCAGCCGTAGCGTAATCACTGAGACTGATAATTTGTATGTATGTATATAATATGTATGTATTTATATGAATAAACTATATGTGTTCGTTATATGGTAACCTTCATACTTCATTTAATTATATATCTACAGTATTATTCGCAAGTTTTCTGTTATATTTTAAATATTTCTCTGTGTCAGTGTGTGTTTACCGATATTGATGCTACATAATAATCACAGTGAATGCTATGAGTACATGTATAATATTATAATTATAATCTCTTGAACATACGAGTATTACACATATTCTGCCGATTTCTACAAGATGCCATTGAGTAAAATAACAATGTATGTAACTGATGAGCAGAGAAAAGAATTGCTGACTTTCTTGCAAAATAAGAACTGGGACGTAGAGATGGAAATAGAAGAAACAGCCACCGCCATGCCCATTGCAGAGGCTGCTTACGTACCTCCCCCTATGCCTCAGCATGCTGAAGGTGTTGCTGAGTGTCCACTGTGCTTGTGTTCCCCTTACATAATAAATGAACAGAACAAACAACTTTGGTGGCCTGCTAATAATCGTCCACCGCATAATCTAAATTCACATGAGAGAAAGCATCTATACAGGAGGTTTTGGGCAATGCTATATAATTGTGGCGCATGGAAAGATGTCAGATATATAGAGAGAAAAGTAGCGGCTAGAAGAGGAGACTGTACTTGGCATAAGAGGGAACTGATGCCTGAATGTGTGGTACAGCAATGCAGGAACTGGCTGCCTAACCCGCGCAACCAGCCTTATTTGGGCCATAAGTGGAGTTGAATTGTTTATACCAGTTGTAAGTACTATAAAAATACAGAACTTCAATTTCAGCAATTTATAACCTCTGATATGTACGTGGGTCATAATAGATATAAGTGGTGCTCATGTATTAGATGTATACCATGCAGGGCCTCGCATGTGGCAAATACGATGTGCGTCAACCGTCAGATTTGTACCGCTATTCCTCGTGTGTTTAGTGCGTCGACCGTCATATTTGTACCGCTATTCCTCGTGTGTTTAAGGTCAAATATAGGTCAACCTGCAGGCCTTTAACTACTAAGATTAGTCTACAAATAAATAGGCACACATGTGAGATATAACGGTAAATCTGCACCGTACATCGTGTTATTCAGGATACACTACTCCAGAACGAGACAGACACTTGATCCAAATAACATACTGGCGCTAGTTGTATTACACATGAATGTTTACATTATTTTATTATGTCAGCAAACCGCGTATACGACGTTTGTTTATTAGTTGAAATACTCAGTATTTCAGGCAAATATTGGGGGGGGGGGGAGAACATATACGATATAATAGCAAAATACATTCTGTAGAAATGTGTGTTTTCACTGATGTAGTGTCGCTCTAAAGTGAACATAAATTCCACAGACGCACAGCACTACATACTAATAGTGTCAGACGTTGGATCGAACCTACGATCCCTGGAGTCACCGTCCAACGTGTTAACCACCGGACTACTGACCAGTCTGCCCACTGAACATCTCAAGCTGTGAGTAGTGCGATGATTGATGGTCATTAGACCGATGGGACCACTGGCACAAGGAAGCTTATCTCCTGACACCATTTACAGCCAATTTGCACTAAGCTAATATACAAATATAGCGATTCTGAACAAACACGGCGATGGCATTATGAATATTTTATTACAAATTGAATCAGGACGCCATAGCAAAACAGACGAGATGGACTTATATATAGGATGAAATTGATCATAAAATGTCACACAGTTACAGTAATAATTACTCGTATGTATGGAAGCCCTATTGCGCTTCATTCTACTTAATATCGTGAAGTTATTGTTTTGTTTCATTACCCTCGTGCGATCTGGGCGAGTAATCCAATTAGAATATAATACGTGCGTCTGTACGCGAATGATATATGTTTAAAGCGACACTACATCGGTGAAAAAAGCAAATTTGCTACAAAAACATAATTTCCTATAATATGGTATAAATATTTTCCTAATATTTGCAACACAATCTCAGTATTTCAGCTAATAATCCTGTGTCGTATACGACGTTTGTTGACATAACACAATAATGGAATGGTCAAAATCACGCGTAAGTCAACGCGTGTATCATGAATAACAACATTTATGGTACATATTTTACCGTTATATTTCACATGTGTGCCTATGCATATTTAATTTTAGACTAATGAGATTTAAATTTAATTTATCTCTAAACTACAGTATCACGCGCTTAGTATAGATTCCAATAATAAACAAACGTCAATTCCGGAGCGTCGCTGATCGATATATGAACTCCTACTTTAATTTTTGAGAGTGTATGGACCACAAACACAGTGTTTGTTGATTGGACGTTTGTGTCTGTGTTATAATTTTGGAAGAATATGTAATATCATAGCTATTTCTGCATACATATACGTACACAGCTGCGTTATATATATAGTAAGTTTTAAACAGCATTAAGACTTATTGTATTCTTATTATTAACGTGTTGCACCAAATCAAAAAGAAATATGCGTGTTTGCAAATTATACGGATTATTCTCTCAACAAATCAGACTTATCCCAGGTTATGTTACACATGTGTACATATAAGAAAATATGTGACGGCTGTATGAAACTGAATATAAGGCAAAATGATAAATGTAAATACATGTTAAGCGTAGCCTTGAAACGAACTCGCTCTTCTTGTGCTTAAATAGTCCCAGCTTTTAGCACATTTTTTCTGTCATTTAATGACAAATATCCTCTTGGGAATCATACTATTAAACAGAACACGCCAGTATTCAGTACAGTACATGTAATTGATACATGTTCAAAGTACATGATAGTTCGTGTCCTATTTCAGGACCTTTCCAGGCATTCTGTCGAGTTTCTTTGTTTATTGTAAATATTGCTTGTCTGCCTATCGAAACGATATATGATTTCACGGGAGCGCGTGGTTAATGTCGTTATCACATGCTCATCACCGCTGTAGGTTTGGATCCCACTGGGGTATGGACGGTCAGTGATTCTACCCGATTGACGGTCCGTGTCTGCAATATTGGTCGCAGTTGTAGAAGTGTACTTCCTCCACCAATAACGCATAGACAATCACCATATGACCTAAGACTAAGCTATGTATGTGACTTTAGACCCGAAGTAGGAACTTCAAATGAAGAGATAATTGTGTAATCTATTGTAACGTGCCATCTGAAATAACATGTATTTACTGCTTTGGAACTAGATGGTATTCCCATTAACAACGAGTTGTATTGTTGATGAAACTTTGTGGATGAATAGATTGTTGGCACAGGAGGAAGTTAGATCCCCCGTCTGACCCTAATAAAATTAACAGTCTTTCAGATCGAACGATAAACCGAGGTCTCGTGTCGGTGCTTTACATCGTGCACTTAAAAGAAACAGAGACCCTGGAATGGGTCTCTGTCTGTATCATTGCACTCATCCAAATATCTAAAATGACTAATCTATTCAGGAGGCGTCGCTCATATGGGCAACCGGTAGCGACGATAAATAAACGTAAAACACAGGACGTGACTCGATTTTGGAATGAATCGGTCAATGACTGTTATCAGGGCTTTCAACAATGTTTCTGCATGCATCCACTACCTACCACTGGAAAAGCAAGCATACATGTGTTCAGGCTTAAAATATAAACGTTGTAGATAATATAGTCATTCATAGGCACCGGTGTGGACGTATGCACGAGGCTCGGGAGACGACATATTCTGACCACGAGGGTGGACTATCCTTGTCCCACACCCGTTACTATGATGGATACCTTATATCTCGCATTCCCTTTGGCCAGGTCAGAGGTTGTATTGGCCAGGTCAGAGGTTGTATTGGCCAGGTCAGAGGTTGTATTGGTCAGGTCAGAGGTTGTATTAGCCAGGTCAGAGGTTGTATTGGCCAGGTCAGAGGTTGTATTGGCCAGGTCAGAGGTTGTATTGGCCAGGCCAGAGGTTGTATTGGCCAGGTCAGAGGTTGTATTGGCCAGGTCAGAGGTTGTATTGGCCAGGTCAGAGGTTGTATTGGCCAGGTCAGAGGTTGTATTGGCCAGGCCAGGGGTTGTATTGGCCAGGTCAGAGGTTGTATTGCCAACTGGGTTAATCCTGAATCTGCGGTGAACATTTAAACTGTTATCCAGTTTTCTGCGCTGCATTGATCGGCAGTGCTCACAAATAGGTGTAAGCAAAGTGTTCACCCGGAAAATACACACTGAACTAGTATGCATGTGTAAGTATGCATGTGTAAGTATGCATGCGTAAGTACGCATGTGTAAGTATGCATGAATGTACCACTTAAATACGCCTGTGTGTTAATTACTATGAAATCAGTACGTCATCAATCCGGCGATTCACGAGTGCATGAGTAACTACTATCTCATTAAAAGGGACCAAAACTATAACGAAAAGAGTATAAATGTTGAAAATAAACAACATATGTTCTCGATTCAAATTTGTTCAGATTTACATATTAATTAAATTTCTGTTTTTGACAAAACGAATAATTCAGAGACGCTATCATAATTAAAACACCAATATCATTACACAATGTGATGGTCACGTGACAGTTAAAGATAACTGGCATGTGGAGTTAGTTTATACACATTTATTTAGCTCCATTGCGAGACACGTTCTTTCAACTTATGCTAATCACTCTCGAGTCCTCATTCCTGATGGAATCCATCGCCACGAGGGAGAGAGAAGAGGAAACGTGGAAATTAAATGCCTTGCCTAAGGGTACAATCGTAAAGGCTCCAGTGGGGCTAGAATTCCGGACCTGTCACACCTGAAGCGAACGCGCATCCACTGCGCTATCTCGACTTTCACGTGGGGTTAAAGATAAGGAACATCCATCTGGGCGGGACTAGCTGGACACATATATCTTGGCCAGTAGCTGTGCGAGGATTGTATCTGGGCGGGACTAGCTGGACAAATATATCTTGGCCAGTAGGTGTGCAAGGATTGTATCTTTGGCGGGACTAGCTGGACACATATATATTGGCCAGTAGCTGTGCGAGGATTGTATCTGGGCGGGACTAGCTGGACAAATATATCTTGGCCAGTAGGTGTGCGAGGATTGTATCTGGGCGGGACTAGCTGGACACATATTTTTTGGCCAGTAGGTGTGCGAGGATTGTATCTGGGCGGGACTAGCTGGACACATATATCTTGGCCAGTATGTGTGCGAGGATTGTATCTGGGCGGGACTAGCTGCACACATATATCTTGGTCAGTAGGTTTGCGAGGATTGCATATGGGCGGGACTAGCTGGACACATATATCTTGGTCAGTAGGTTTGCGAGGATTGTATCTGGGTGGGACTAGCTGGACACATATATCTTGGCCAGTAGGTGTGCGAGGATTGTATCTGGGCGGGACTAGCTGGTCACATATATCGTGGCCAGTAGGTGTGCGAGGATTGTATATGGGCGGGACTAGCTGGACACATTTATCTTGGCCAGTAGGTGTGCGAGGATTGTATCTGGGCGGGACTAGCTGGACACATATATCTTGGCCAGTAGGTGTGCGAGGATTGTATCTGGGCGGGATTAGCTGGTCACATATATCGTGTCCAGTAGGTGTGCGAGGATTGTATATGGGCGGGACTAGCTGGACACATATATCTTGGCCAGTAGGTGTGCGATGATTGTATATGGGCGGGACTAGCTGGACACATATATATTGGCCAGTAGGTGTGCGAGGATTGCATATGGGCGGGACTAGCTGGACACATATATCTTGGCCAATATGTGTGCGAGGATTGTATCTGGGTGGGACTAGCTGGACACATATATCTTGGTCAGTAGGTGTGCGAGGATTGCATATGGGCGGGACTAGCTGGACACATATATCTTGGTCAGTAGGTTTGCGAGGATTGTATCTGGCTGGGACTAGCTGGACACATATATCTTGGCCAGTAAGTGTGTGAGGGTTGTATCTGGGCGGGACTAGCTGGTCACATATATCGTGGCCAGTAGGTGTGCGAGGATTGTATATGGGCGGGACTAGCTGGTCACATATATCTTGGTCAGTAGCTGTGCGAGGATTGTATCTGGGCGGGACTAGCTGGACACATATATCTTGGTCAGTAGGTGTGCGAGGATTGTATCTGGGCGGGACTAGCTGGACACATATATCTTGGTCAGTAGGTTTGCGAGGATTGCCTCTGGGCGGGACTAGCTGGACATATATATCTTGGCCAGTAGGTGTGCGAGTATTGTATCTGGGCGGGACTAGCTGGACACATATATCTTGGCCAGTAGCTGTGCGAGGATTGTATCTGGGCGGGACTAGCTGGACACATATATCTTGGCCAGTAGGTGTGCGAGTATTGAATCTGGGCGGGACTAGCTGGACACATATATCTTGGCCAGTAGCTGTGCGAGGATTATATATGGGCAGGACTAGCTGCACACATATATATTGGTCAGTAGGTGTGCGAGGATTGCATCTGGGCAGGACTAGCTGCACACATATATTGGCCAGTAGGTGTGCGAGGATTGCATCTGGGCGGGACTAGCTGGACACATATATCTTGGCCAGTAGGTGTGCGAGGATTGTATCTGGGCGGGACTAGCTGGTCACATATATCGTGGCCATTAGGTATGCGAGGATTGCATCTAGGCGGAACTAGCTGGACACATATATCTTGGTCAGTAGGTGTGCGAGGATTGCATCTAGGCGGAACTAGCTGGACACATATATCTTTGCCAGTAGCTGTGTGAGGATTGTATCTGGGCGGGACTAGCTGGACACATATATCTTGGCCAGTAGGTGTGCGAGGATTGCATCTGGGCGGGACTAGCTGGACACATATATCTTTGTCAGTAGGTGTGCGAGGATTTTTTTCTGGGCGGGACTAGCTGGACACATATATCTTGGCCAGTAGGTTTGCGAGGATTGCATCTGGGCGGGATTAGCTGGACACATATATCTTTGTCAGTAGGTGTGCTAGGATTGCATCTGGGCGGGACTAGCTGGACATATATATCTTGGCCAGTAGGTGTGCGAGGATTGTATCTGGGCGGGACTAGCTGCACACATATATCTTGGCCAATAGGTGTGCGAGGATTGTATCTGGGCGGGACTAGCTGGTCACATATATCGTGGCCAGTAGGTGTGCGAGGATTGTATATGGGCGGGACTAGCTGGACACATTTATCTTGGCCAGTAGGTGTGCGAGGATTGTATCTGGGCGGGACTAGCTGGACACATATATCTTGGCCAGTAGGTGTGCGAGGATTGTATCTGGGCGGGATTAGCTGGTCACATATATCGTGTCCAGTAGGTGTGCGAGGATTGTATATGGGCGGGACTAGCTGGACACATATATCTTGGCCAGTAGGTGTGCGATGATTGTATATGGGCGGGACTAGCTGGACACATATATATTGGCCAGTAGGTGTGCGAGGATTGCATATGGGCGGGACTAGCTGGACACATATATCTTGGCCAATATGTGTGCGAGGATTGTATCTGGGTGGGACTAGCTGGACACATATATCTTGGTCAGTAGGTGTGCGAGGATTGCATATGGGCGGGACTAGCTGGACACATATATCTTGGTCAGTAGGTTTGCGAGGATTGTATCTGGCTGGGACTAGCTGGACACATATATCTTGGCCAGTAAGTGTGCGAGGGTTGTATCTGGGCGGGACTAGCTGGTCACATATATCGTGGCCAGTAGGTGTGCGAGGATTGTATATGGGCGGGACTAGCTGGTCACATATATCTTGGTCAGTAGCTGTGCGAGGATTGTATCTGGGCGGGACTAGCTGGACACATATATCTTGGTCAGTAGGTGTGCGAGGATTGTATCTGGGCGGGACTAGCTGGACACATATATCTTGGTCAGTAGGTTTGCGAGGATTGCCTCTGGGCGGGACTAGCTGGACATATATATCTTGGCCAGTAGGTGTGCGAGTATTGTATCTGGGCGGGACTAGCTGGACACATATATCTTGGCCAGTAGCTGTGCGAGGATTGTATCTGGGCGGGACTAGCTGGACACATATATCTTGGCCAGTAGGTGTGCGAGTATTGAATCTGGGCGGGACTAGCTGGACACATATATCTTGGCCAGTAGCTGTGCGAGGATTATATATGGGCAGGACTAGCTGCACACATATATATTGGTCAGTAGGTGTGCGAGGATTGCATCTGGGCAGGACTAGCTGCACACATATATTGGCCAGTAGGTGTGCGAGGATTGCATCTGGGCGGGACTAGCTGGACACATATATCTTGGCCAGTAGGTGTGCGAGGATTGTATCTGGGCGGGACTAGCTGGTCACATATATCGTGGCCATTAGGTATGCGAGGATTGCATCTAGGCGGAACTAGCTGGACACATATATCTTGGTCAGTAGGTGTGCGAGGATTGCATCTAGGCGGAACTAGCTGGACACATATATCTTTGCCAGTAGCTGTGTGAGGATTGTATCTGGGCGGGACTAGCTGGACACATATATCTTGGCCAGTAGGTGTGCGAGGATTGCATCTGGGCGGGACTAGCTGGACACATATATCTTTGTCAGTAGGTGTGCGAGGATTTTTTTCTGGGCGGGACTAGCTGGACACATATATCTTGGCCAGTAGGTTTGCGAGGATTGCATCTGGGCGGGACTAGCTGGACACATATATCTTTGTCAGTAGGTGTGCTAGGATTGCATCTGGGCGGGACTAGCTGGACATATATATCTTGGCCAGTAGGTGTGCGAGGATTGTATCTGGGCGGGACTAGCTGCACACATATATCTTGGCCAATAGGTGTGCGAGGATTGTATCTGGGCGGGACTAGCTGGACACATATATCTTGGTCAGTAGGTGTGCGAGGATTGTATCTGGGCGGGACTAGCTGGACACATATATCTTTGTCAGTAGGTGTGCGAGGATTTGTTTCTGGGCGGGACTAGCTGGACACATATATCTTGGTCAGTAGGTGTGCGAGGATTGTATCTGGGCGGGACTAGCTGGACACATATATCTTGGCCAGTAAGTTTGCGAGGATTGCATCTGGGCGGGACTAGCTGGACACATATATCTTTGTCAGTAGGTGTGCGAGGATTGTATCTGGGCGGGACTAGCTGGACACATATATCTTGGCCAGTAGGTGTGCGAGGATTGTATCTGGGCGGGACTAGCTGCACACATATATCTTGGTCAGTAGGTGTGCGAGGATTGTATCTGGGCGGGACTAGCTGGACACATATATATTGGCCAGTAGGTGTGCGAGGATTGCATCTGGGCGGGACTAGCTGGACACATATATATTGGCCAGTAGGTGTGCGAGGATTGTATCTGGGCGGGACTAGCTGGACACATATATATTGGCCAGTAGGTGTGCGAGGATTGTATCTGGGCGGGACTAGCTGGACACATATATATTGGCCAGTAGGTGTGCGAGGATTGTATCTGGGCGGGACTAGCTGGACACATATATATTGGCCAGTAGGTGTGCGAGGATTGTATCTGGGCGGGACTAGCTGGACACATATATATTGGCCAGTAGGTGTGCGAGGATTGCATTGGCGGGACTAGCTGGACACATATATTGGCCGTAGGTGTGCGAGGATTGTTGGGCGGGACTAGCTGGACAATATATCTTGGCCAGTAGGTGTGCGAGGATTGTATCTGGGCGGGACTAGCTGGACACATATATATTGGCCAGTAGGTGTGCGAGGATTGTATCTGGGCGGGACTAGCTGGACATATATCTTGGCCAGTAGGTGTGCGAGGATTGTATCTGGGCGGGACTAGCTGCACACATATATATTGGACAGTAGGTGTGCGAGGATTGTATCTGGGCGTGACTAGCTGCACACATATATATTGGCCAGTAGGTGTGCGAGGATTGTATCTGGGCGGGATTAGCTGCACACATATATCTTGGCCAGTAGGTGTGCGAGGATTGTATCTGGGCGGGACTAGCTGGACATATATATCTTGGCCAGTAGGTGTGCGAGGATTGCATCTGGGCGGGACTAGTTGGACACATATATATTGGCCAGTAGGTGTGCGAGGATTGCATCTGGGCGGGACTAGCTGGACACATATATATTGGCCAGTAGGTGTGCGAGGATTGCATCTGGGCGGGACTAGCTGGACACATATATATTGGCCAGTAGGTGTGCGAGGATTGCATCTGGGCGGGACTAGCTGGACATATATATCTTGGCCAGTAGCTGTGCGAGGATTGTATCTGGGCGGGACTAGCTGCACACATATATATTGGCCAGTAGGTGTGCGAGGATTGTATCTGGGCGGGACTAGCTGGTCACATATATAATGGCCAGTAGATGTGCGAGGATTGCATCTGGGCGGGACTAGCTGGACACATATATATTGGCCAGTAGGTGTGCGAGGATTGCATCTGGGCGGGACTAGCTGGACACATATATCTTGGCCAGTAGGTGTGCGAGGATTGTATCTGGGCGGGACTAGCTGGACACATATATCTTGGCCAGTAGGTGTGCGAGGATTGTATCTGGGCGGGACTAGCTGGACATATATATCTTGGCCAGTAGGTGTGCGGGGATTGTATCTGGGCGGGACTAGCTGCACACATGTATATTGGCCAGTAGGTGTGCGAGGATTGTATCTGGGCGTGACTAGCTGCACACATATATATTGGCCAGTAGGTGTGCGAGGATTGCATCTGGGCGGGACTAGCTGGACACATATATCTTGGCCAGTAGGTGTGCGAGGATTGTATATGGGCGGGACTAGCTGCACACATATATCTTGGCCAGTAGGTGTGCGAGGATTGTATCTGGGCGGGACTAGCTGGTCACATATATCGTGGCCATTAGGTGTGCGAGGATTGTATATGGGCGGGACTAGCTGCACACATATATATTGGCCAGTAGGTGTGCGAGGATTGTATATGGGCGGGACTAGCTGCACACATATATCTTGGCCAGTAGGTGTTCGAGGATTGTATATGGGCGGGACTAGCTGCACACATATATCTTGGCCAGTAGGTGTGCGAGGATTGTATCTGGGCGGGACTAGCTGGTCACATATATCGTGGCCATTAGGTGTGCGAGGATTGTATATGGGCGGGACTAGCTGCACACATATATCTTGGCCAGTAGGTGTGCGAGGATTGTATCTGGGCGGGACTAGCTGGTCACATATATCGTGGCCAGTAGGTGTGCGAGGATTGTATATGGGCGGGACTAGCTGCACACATAATATGGGCAGTAGGTGTGCGAGGATTGTATCTGGGCGGGACTAGCTGGTCACATATATATGGGCAGTAGGTGTGCGAGGATTGTATATGGGCGGGACTAGCTGGAATAATATACTTGGCCAGTAGGTGTGCGAGGATTGTATATGGGCGGGACTAGCTGGACACATATATCTTGGCCAGTAGCTGTGCGAGGATTGTATCTGGGCGGGACTAGCTGCACACATATATATTGGCCAGTAGGTGTGCGAGGTTTGTATCTGGGCGGGACTAGCTGGTCACATATATATTGGCCAGTAGATGTGCGAGGATTGCATCTGGGCGGGACTA